>CM057821.1:82756891-83239391 GCA_030067965.1 Latrodectus elegans
AATGTCAACTCAACTGTTGGTCTCTTCCATTGATTGTGATTCTCAAGTATCAGAGAGTTGGATGTGCTTGGCTTTTTCTGTGCTCAATAACAGGTAATTGGAAATACTTTGTAAAAGCATAATCTAATTAAATTAGCATGTATAAACTGGTGAGGACTGGCCTGTAGAAGAGAATGTTAACTCTGGTACAGATCCTTTTTCGCCGTAGTATGAAGCTGCAAGGCTATTGGTTGTTTTTGGTTAGTCAGCTATCTGGTAAAAGTTCCACATAAACGTTTTGCAAAAGAACAAACCGAGTCGTGAATAAGCATTTTTGCTGTAAGAAATTTTGAAGGTTTTCTTTGATGCATGATAACTTTTTAAGCGTTAAACAGGAGTCACATTTTAGTAATAATACTTCCCTACTATTGCCACTTAAAATATCTTAAGCAGCATTGCTCCCTCCTTTGAAAGATAGCGTCCCGCCTTTCTTTTATTTATCTAGTCATTTTGTTTGATATTGAATGCGTCTGTCGGTGTACTGGATATTCCTAGAAAAAGTTGTATCCCTCTTACCTCGTCTGTCCTTCGATGATTTAGCATCACTATTTGGACTAGGTGCTTGCTGTTCTGTGTGGAAATAAGGCTTCATTCTGAGCTGATGAACGATGTTTTTCTGTTTCCAGATTCTTGATGCGGGTTCATGATCTTGTATCTCATATGTGAGATCGGATAATTGTAGCAACACCTTGTATGTTTTAAAGTATTTCTTAAGCAGGGCAGACGATGTGAGAAGGACACATCTTTGCCTGGGAAGATCCAGTACATCAGCCCACTGACGCTTTCAAGAAAGACAATGACTGGGTAAATACAAGAACAGCGGGGAGCTATATTTCAAAGGAGGGAGCAATGTCACTTAATACGTTTTGCTGCTGTGGTCGTTGTGGCGTAGTAGTCATGGCACTGGGTTTCCAACGAATCAGCCACAGTTCGAATCCTGCACAAGTAGTATGGTAATTTTTGAGTTAATTTCGTATGCAGCTGTTCTAGAAAATTCTTTGATTTACTGGAACGGTGTTCTAGAACTTTCTGTTATTGTATAAAATAGCAAGTAGCTTTGTATGTAGTTAATTTTCACCTTTTCAAAAGAATACTCAGCGTTGAAAAAGCTTTGCGTTATGTGTTTCTCAATTATTCTACGCGGCAATATTTTCAACCATATGTCCATAAAATTAATGATAATTCAGCAGCACATAGAAATAGAAATTGAAAGGGGAAAAACCACCAACAGAAATATTAGACACATAATCAATCATTATATGCAAATTACAGGAAGGATTCTGATAATACAGGATGTAATTCACAATGATGAGAGTGTAAGAGAGCTGTAAATGAGGATCTGCGTTGAAATAAAGAATGTGGTCACAACTGGTCCATATGGCAAAAATGTAGAAAGAAAGTTGATGTGATACCAAAAAAATTTCAAGTGAACTACTTATTGATTCGATTAGTATATAGTTTATGTATAAAGTGCCACAAGAGGTGTGACACAGCAGACGAATGTGGATAATGCGGTAGAATTGTCATCTGCAGGTGGCAGTAGCCAAGAAACTCGGAATCATCAGCAACTGTGTAGAGTGTCATCTTTAGCCTGTAGCAACGATTTGAAGATGATGGGAATGTCAGAAGATGTTACTGTACAGGTGACCCTCATGGGACAACACCGAATGGTGACCAATATTTGGCAGCAACTGCCAGAGAAAAAGAGCAGCAGCTGATTTGTTGCATCCGCTGCTGTCTTCCAAGTGTACGATTGCTTCGAGGTTCATACTTTTGAACAAATCGTGTACAAATTTCTTTGTCTTGTAGTACGCGTGTAGTATATGCTATTTTAGTATTAATACTCTTTCCTTTACTTGAAATAGCGATTAACTCTATATTTACGATAAATAAAAGAAAAATATGATCATTAGGTGTTGCTCTTTTCTTGCTAACGTTGTTATTAAAACAAATGATCTAGAAAATATGAATTACTATTCATAAGAAAATTCTTATTTTCGACTGGAACCTACTTGATCGTCATCGTCCACTAAAGTGCATATACTTAAGAATCTTGTAGGGCATTGACGAATAATGAATTTAAGAAGAAGTCTGAAAAAATTTCGATTTGGAAAATAACAGTCTGTTATTTATAATCTTATTTTACACCCAGCTTTGCTTAAAACAGTTTCTTGAAGACGAATTGAGGTTTCACGTGTAGATTAGCTAGAAATTACTCAAATGTGGTTGGAACGTCAGAAAATTTCCTTTAGTTACGAAGTTATTATGTAATGAAGTTATGAATCTTTCATACGCTTTTCAAGAACTTTACATAGTATTGGAAAAAGCAAAGACAAGAAAGCTAGCGTGGACAAAATATGTACTCTTTGAAATAATAATTACGATTACCAATTTTAAAGAGTTATATTAAAAAATGTAGAAAGAAAGTTGATTTGATAATAAATTTCATGTTACTTATTAATTTGATTAGTATGTAGTTTATGTATAAAGGAGGCTTTATTTTGTTGTAAAAAACACTGTTTTGAACGCAAGTAACATACTAAATATCGTTATTTGCAAAATTGATACTCCTCAAATCTCCTTTTGATCTGGAAGACAAGCTTTCTAGAAAGGATCTAAACTGATACTGGATCACTATTAATTGTCTCAATTACATTAAAAGTTACGAGTTCGATTTTGATGTCAAATATTTCATGTAATTCTCTTTTCTTCCATCACAACCCCCATGAAAATGGTGGATCAGTTTTGGAACTGAAGTGGCATCGTGAATTTCACTGTTGATTTCAGAAAAACAATAAATTCAATGTTTCATTCATTTTGTTCGAATTTTTTTACACGTACAATTCCAACCTATTGGAATAGTACATGAAGGATTTCATGTCTGTTTTACTGCTGAAAAATTTCATTTTCTTTTCGTGAAATGACCCAAGGTTTAATTAAATTACTTCAGATATTTTACACCTATTCTGTGAGAGCCATAGACACTCTTTCATTTAATTTCTAAATTCCACCTGAATATGCTTTATAATAATGTGTACCATTATATCAGGAATCAATCAAAAACAATTATTTGTGCTTCTATTAATTTTAACATTTTGCTTCCCACAAGCAGGTATTTGTTGATTAAAGAAATATTATTGTTATCTACTAGCAAAATATTATCTGTTTAATCTTTTCACTGTTATTACGTTTATGTTCGTTCTAAGATTGATAAATATTAACTTGAAATAATTAAGACGTTTTTCATAAATTCTTCAGAAAAAGATGTAATTTTATCTTTATACGCTGTAAAAATTCCATCAAAAATAAAATAAACTTTTTAAAAATTTTTTTTATAGGAAGGGTCGTTTTGTAAAAACATAGGAACTACTTTACTCCATCATAAAATAAGCTAAGTGTTCCTTTTCACGCTAATCACAATTAATGAATCATTTCGGTATACATTTAACAAGAGTTTATTGTTTTTATGATCCTCTTACTGAACATTTTTCTGTTTCATAAGTGAATAGAGATAAAACAATTTTCGCTTTCACATCTGGATACTTGGAAATTTTCTAAGTTCTTTACAGCATTATCTAAAAGATAAAAGTTTTACCTCGATAAATAAAGCAGGGCTATGGGTTTTTAAGTTAGTGGTTTTCTGTACTAATAAAAATGCTTTTTTAAACTCCTCTTTAATTGCTCGTATGCATTTTCGCAGGTTAAGCATCAAAGAGAATTGCGGACTTTCACGTATGTGAAATGCTACACGTTTACTTATTAATGGAATTAAATATCAATATTTAACGTAATGAAAGCTATTTTATGAAGTTATCTGTATTGTTAACAGCAAAATGTTTGGCCTCTATTATTTGTAAATTCAGTTTAATGTTTTACGAAATAATTTTCTCAAAAATTCAGAATTTTTAAGGGGGAAAAACGAATTTTTATGAATAAAGTATGTGTGAAAATTTCTATGAATGATAAATAATTGTTTATGATTATTTTTTCCGATATGCGATATTAAAAATTAACAGATAAGTACTGAAAGACTCGACTGAAATGATGTAAGTTAGAAAAAATTAATAAATGTGCAATGAGTCGTTCTTAGGAAATTGTTGAAAAGTATCAAAATGCAGGAGCATTTCCATAATGCCGTTTCAAGTTCTATACAATTAACAGGTATCATCCAATCTCAATTCTCAGTATGATGTATCTTTCTCTTATAGATATTATCTTATTGATTTTAACAATTATTATAGAACTAATGATTTAATTAAGACAAAATCATCAGAAAATCAGAAGAGAGTTGAAAGAATACCAGTGAATTCAAGTAATTGCAAGCTGAAGTACCCCAATACTTGGCCTGCCATCCCCAGAAATATCATTTTACTTGGAGGATATTGCGACCACGTCCAGCTTTAAATTGCCTCAGCCGCTTATAGTGAACACGATGGATATTCGATTAAGCCGAGATTCGAACTCACTACCTCCCGATAATGAAAATGACGCCCTAGTCAACCAGGCCACAGAGGACTGCAATCCTTGTGACACGTAAATACTACACACTTCCTGTGAAAAGTCCATCTGGAAGGTGATTTACCAAGTGAATGTTTCAAAAGAATCTTTGACAGTCCTCTGTGTGATGTTACATAACATAGCAGAATCTCGTTGACAACCTTCGACTCTAAAGACAGAGTCACGTGTTTTTGAAATTAGGTGTGATAAATCCAGCTCCCTCAATGTCTTTTACCAGCTAAGATACTTTCTTTTATATTTCTTTACTTCTCTTTTGGATCATTTTTGTTTTGGAAAGTTTAGAGAGAGAGTCCTATTTTTCTTTATCTTTAAATAATAATTTATAATCAATTTATTGTTGTTGATGTTTCTTATGACATTTGGAGAAGCCAAGCTCACTATGCCGTTGGCTATGTAAATTTAAGTCAGTATAGTGGGTTTTTTGTTTAATCAGAGCACCTCAAATGTGAAAGCATTACCTTGCTTTAAGCTTCTCCGATAGATGGCACCACCAGAGGATCCACTCCCTCAATTTTGATTTCGATCTGGAGGGGAAGAAAATTTCTGCAGACCACTACACTGTGGTAACTGCTCAGCTAACGACCACAGGAATTTCGATTCTGAAGATTTAACAAGCTGTATATCGCATGTACTCAGTGGGTCTTTCGCGGCATTGTGAATCGAACCCCACCCTTCCGGAAGGAAGGCCGTACGATGTCCTAACCACCAAGCTACCATGGCCTACCAATTCATAGTTTATATTATAAAACGAATTCGGGATGATATACTAGGAAACTGTCCTGTTATATTAATTTAAACATTAATATTTCGATGAAAATGATCTTTATATTTTTCTGATTTAAATAATCAAATGAATTAATTTCGTAATTTTTATAACAATTCATTGATTAAAAATCAATAAAATGTTATATTACAAGAAATACATTTCAAAGTATCATAATTACATCGGCAATGATATTAGAAAACCACATAGAATTAATTAAAAGGATAATTTATAAAAAGGAATTTAGAAAAATAAAGATATGCCATAACATAAAGATAATAAAGAAAAATAAAGTAAGAGTAGAAGTATTATCTTCAAAAATAATGCAACAAAGTAAATTTGTTAAATTTCCTAACGAGACGCTAGAAAGCTACTGCAAGTCATGAGACACATCAAAATATGTTTTGATTTATAAAAGTTTTTTTTTCTGAAGATTTTGTCTCTTAAGTATTCATTCAATTGTTTTTGTCTAGTTGGAAAAAGTTAGTTTTTGAAATAGTAGCAATACATAAATTAATTTTAGCTGATGTATTTATAATTCTTGTTATAATTTGTCAAAAATATAAAACATATTTTTCTAAAAATATTCTTCAAATAATGTTTCAGAAGCAAATCTATTTCGATCTCTTAAACTTTATTCTAAATAAATGTGTTTTATCGGTTACTTAAGCACTGAAATCACCAGAAATTTGTTTTAAGTTGAATACAATAGAATATCGGAATAAATCTTCATTGTTAAGTTGTTCCATTCGTTAATTGCTTTTCCTATTTAGAAAATGCATTTATTTCAAAGAACTTATAACGTTTAATGTATTTTCAATGCTTGGATAAAAATAATCAACTTTTTTATATTTTATTTTTTCACCATCTTTTATTGCCGAAGGTCTCCTAAACTTCAATTAGTGAGTGGTGCTTCTCTCCTTCTGCTCTTCCTCGCCTCAACAAACCATGCAGGATTTTGTCCTCCATCACCAAATATGTTTTTTAAATGTTAAAATGTTTTTTTTATCTATTCCAAAACATAAGTTAAAAGTATTGTAGACATTGCATCTCGCTCTCTCTTAATACTGTATTAGCTTTAAAATTTCTTGATAGAGCTTTTTTTGCACTTTAATTTTAGCTTTTTTGTAGTTGACAAAGTTATTTTAACAAGTCACATTAATTTTCCTGGTAATCCAAATTCCTTCAAGATGCCATACAATTTCTTTCTAGTACTTATATAGTCGTATGCTTCCTTAAAATCAATAAAATGTTGGTATAATATGATGCATTGTTCATATATGACTTCTCTAAAACATTTCAAATACTTAAAATCTAGTCCTAATACATACCTGCAAGTTCTAAAACCATATTGATAGTCTTATATTAATTTTTCTGCATATATGCAAAAATTCGTTAAAGTACTTTATATTAAGAACTTAAAAGCGAGTTTTCTCACCGTAGCTTTCACAAATCAATGTATCAGTTTTATCTAAAGGGCACATAATTGCACTTTACAATTCATTTGGCATTGAATTTTTAATCCACATGCTTTATAGGAGTTCATGGTTTTACTTTCAATAGGTTATGGTTCAATAGGTTTTATTTCATCACTCCATCTTTAATCAGATCTCCATTCGGTGCCTTTTCATTTTTTAAAAGTTTTTTATATAGCTTGTTTTATTTCTTCAAGGATTGGAGGTTCACAGAATTCCTTATCATCCACATTGTATTCATTTATCTCCACCTCCTCATTTGTTGTATCTTCTTTATGTAGCAGTTATTCAAAATTCTCTGTCAATCTTTCGATTCATTTGTTTTCAATTTTTCAATTCATTTGCTGTATTTTATTTATGTAGTAGTTCTACGAAACAATCTCCCAATCTTTCAATTATCTTGCTTTCTTCCCGAATAATTTCTTTGCTCCTATTTTTACAGAAATTCCTATTTTGTGTTAATAGCTATTCATGTTTTTAATTTTGGAATTTTATTCTACTGGTATTTCCTATCTCACATAGTTTTTCCAATTCCTGCATTCTTTTTTTTCGGAACTCACTTTTTAGATAGAAATACAAACTTGACTTCAACGAAACTTATTTTATGTTTGTAAATTGCTTATTTGAATAAAAAATATTTTGTAAAATACGAATTTCATAACTATATGTTTTCGAGGATTTGGAAATAGTTGTAGAGATATAATGTATGTTTATTCTTAACTTATATTAACGTTGTATTGGTATTTATGTTTTATTCTTATGAAAATTTAAGTGTATTCGCTTATACGCTGTGGTGTTTCTCTTTTTCAACACTGATTTGTTATTTGATATTTTTGTTATTTGTAAACTTTTTATTGCAATGAAAACAATTTTGCTGTAGAGATATTTGTATTTATTCTAAAAAATTTCTGTTATATATTTCATAGATTTTTAGGATTTTTATTAAAATGTGCATGAGATAGAAATGCAACTAAAAGTTTTCTCTAATCAAATTAAGCACTAAGGAAACCCAGTAAAGAAGAACGGGGTCACATTTTAAAAATAGCGAAATAACGTCTAGCGAGAAAAGGCTAAACTATTTTGACATTCAAAAATTTAAAAATAATAATCTTTTTCTGAAAGGTCCACAAGTCTTTTGATACTTCTTCACTGAACGAAGTATTTTCATGTAAAATGTAAGCTTTTATCCTTGTGTGTTTTAATCTTTTCTCTCTCCAAAGCCAAATCAGGAAAGAGGATTAAAGTTTGCTTTTAATCTCTTTCCTCGTTAAATGGGAGCTCGCGCAGGAACTTTTCTGACCTCTGCTTTCGAAATCAGGAACTAAAAAGTAAGTGAGAGTTACTGGAACGAGAAAAGATCTCCTTCCTCTCCCCCTTCATTGGAGTCCATGATATCAAAGTAAGGCTAATTGCTCATAAGAGCTGATTTTGAAAATTGAAAACTTTGAAGTAAGTATTTAAAATGGGATCTTTTTATATTTAATTTGACTTTATAAAGGCAGTGGTTTAGCTCTTATAATTTAGTTTTCAAAACTTAATTCAAATCTTAAATTCCTTTAATTTTGCTTGGATTTTGAATTATTAGCTACAATTTTAAAATAACCATCTTTAATTTACTGTATTGACTGCATTTTAAATATGAACTAGTTAACCTTAATAAAGTTTTCCTAAATGAAGAAGTCAAAAGTTATTCTTTGATGGTTTTTTATTTTGAAGAATAAAAATGTCTACATTAGATATTTTTCTTCTTACTTAGTGAAATTTATTTTGGAATGATTTTTTTGACTATGTGAAGAATTAACTGAAGTATCAATGACATTTCTTTATTTTAAATAATAAAGATTTCTACAGCAGCTATTTTGTTATTTATTTTGTGTTATATGAAGATCAAATGCTATTGTGAGAGATAGTGTTTTTACTTCAAACGATAAATTTCTGCATTAGATTTTGTGATGCTTAAATTTTGTGAAATACAATTGGAAAGTTTCTTTACTTACATGAAATATTACATCAAGTACAATTAATCAAATACAGTCAATCAAATGCAAATATATTTTTCCTATTTCAAATAAAGATTTCTCTGACAGATATTTTACCGCTTATTTTATGAAGTTTATTTGGATTTACATGTTTTCTTGTATTCTAAAAGTGATTGCTTAGACATAATTGTGTGGGATTTGAAAATCCTTTTAATCTCTAAAAATTTCGTGAAGGATTATTAAATATATGTTAATAACTAAATATAAATTGATATGCACCGTTGAAAATAGAAAAGATAAAAATTAATGGCAAGTATTTCAAAGTATAATTTTAAAACTTTGACATATCTGTAAAAAGAGCGAGATGCTTTAGTAAGGAAATTATGAAATTTTGTAATAATAAAATTCAAATAAAAATAATGTGTGTGTGTGATATTAAGTTGTAATAATCATTTCTTTGAACAATGATTATTTTGAAGGGACAGATGAAATTCTTTTGGCTCATTTTTGAATTTCTTGCATTAAAAAATATTGTGAAGCTAACATAATTCTTCCAGCATAATTTTTTCTAAATAAATAAATTAAATCCAAGTAATAAAAAGTATGAAAATATCATGATATGAAAAATTATGAAAATATCATGAGAATTAAAAAGAGTTTCCCTGAAATTATCTTTATAAGAATTCTAATGAAAATGATTCGTTAAAAAACGTTCTTAATTGGTCCTTGACTACCTAAAAACTATGGCTGTCAAAATAGTGTATTACAAATTACCCTTTGTATATTTTATTTTCTGCCACAAAAACAGGTCCCAATTGCATATAAATCGCTAAAATTCACCGAAAAAGTCACGAAATGCAAAAATGAGCGAGGAGGATAATGCAGCATATGTCTCTTGATGCTGTTTTCAGCATAAGTATTAAGGGATGAATATATCTTCAAAAGGTGAATTTTTTTTAAAAAAAATACCCATACTTGAAAATTCAGTAAATGTTTCATGTAAGCTTCATTAAAAGATAGAATTTTAATCAGATTATTAGAGGATGAATTTCAGCAACATATTTTATTCTTGAATTAAATTCAAATCTCAGATGATGACCTCACGATTCTACGTCAATGTCAAATGAGAAAGTCAGCACTCTTGAGCTGGAAACTTCTTTACTGCATGCCAAACCTGATGGATATCGATGAAGGCAACGAAACCTGTGACAAAGATAATTTCTTTCAGCAGAATAGTTTTTGGCTGAATCAGCTATCGAACCAGTGATCCTTCGGACATCAGAACGATGTCTTTTCTTACCAGGTTATAGTAGTCTGAAAAGGAATGATATCCTTCGTAATTTTCTTAAAATAAATATGTATGTGTTGCCAGCAAAGTATGAAATAACATCTTTTACTTAGGTTCATTTACTTTGAATCATTACCTTTTTTATCACTTTTTTTCTCAAAGAACACGTACAAGATTACTGTAGGATGATTTCACGGATGAGAAGTGAAAATTGTAAAACTGTGGAATATGATCATGGAATACATCACTAGATAGACAGGGTCAGAAATCGAATCAAATTGCCTTGATGGAAGTGCTTTATTTTCCTTTTAAGTACAAACTACTTTTTATGTGATTAAGAAAAGAAACCATATATTTCAGTTTGGTGTACGTAATTTCAACAAAAAATCATGTTTTGAACAACCGAATCTGGAGAGATTGGTTTTGCAATAGCAAATCCAATCTCCCCAGAATAATTTAAATGGAATATTTTTAAGAAATTAACATAATTTTAAATTTGACCACCAGGCCTCAAAATAAACAGGCAATCCCTGGAATAACATTCAAGGCATTTGGAAAAAAATTTTGTCTGAAATCTTGTAAAAAGGCTTTGGCATTTATCATACTGCAAATAGGCCACGACAGGCTGGGCACAATATCTAAATAAAGTAGGTATCCTTTCATTTGGTGCATGCCAACTTTGTAATAGGGATTTTATGAATGCAGAACATATTTTTGTATGCCCAAAATTAGATTGAGACTCTGAAAAACGGAATGAGATATCGGAAATTATACTGGAACGCTAGATCTCTTTTACGGGCTCCTTTTAAAGACAATACCTCTTGTGTTCTTTTTCCTGTTGTAAATAAAAAAATGTAATAGTGTATTTTTAAATTTTAATATATTTGAAATGTTTACTTTTGTTCCCATATTATTTTGTTCTGGTTATTACTTTAAATGTTTGTTCATTTTATTATATTTGTGTTACATTGTGCTACTTGGGCTGTTTTGTATTTAAGAATGATTTTTGCTATAAAACTTTATTTAACAACATACTCCCGTAATACTAAAATGAATATGTAATATAAAATAAGAAACTTCAAATTAAAATATTAATTAGAACTCCGTTTAATTCGTGTTTCAATGGATATTCGTTCGGAGGTGTATTTAGAAAACCATAAACATATAGTCGGTAGTAAAGAAAAGTACTTTTAGAAATCTAAAAAATATTAACTTATTTTTTTATAAGTTATATTGTTTGAATGTAAGAAGAAGTATATCCGATGCTGTAGATATGTTTTTCTTCACCCTCATAACAGCAATTTAGAGAGAAGGTGGTTCCTATGCATTTGTTCTTGAGGTGATCTGTGTTTCAAAATGATTAAATTTGTAAAATTTGTTTTGGATTTGATCTGAGTTTTGAAATGGTCTGCATCATTGTAAAATTTGTTTTTGAAGTGGTCTGAATTTCGAAATGGTCTGCATCATTGTAAAATTTGTTTTTGAAGTGGTCTGAATTTCGAAATGGTCTGCATCATTGTAAAATTTGTTTTTGAAGTGGTCTGAGTTTCGAAACGGATGTTTTATTGTAAAAATTAAAATTGTTCAAATCAACTGCAAATACTGTAATCGAAATTTAGAGAAATGTACGTAATGTTTGTTTCAAGTTATCCAGCGGGTTATCATCCTGGTTTAAATTTCCTTCCATTTCTAAGCCACTCTAAATTCAACCTCAGAAGAAAACTGAATACACACACGGAGCTAATGAAAAAAAAATATTCATATTCAGGTGCAAGAAATAAATTTTTTTCCTGTAATTTTTATATATATATACATATATTTCATAAAATTATCTACCCGTTTTTTACCATTGTCCAGAGTCATTCAAACATTGAAAGACTTAAAACGTTCACTGTAGTAAATTCCTAAGTGGAAACACATAAAATAAACGATTTTTAAGTTAAAAATTTCTTAAAAATATGAATTAATTTTTGTAAGGACAAACACAAGAGATTATTACAAATACTTCACTCTGAATTACAGAAAGATTTTTTTATGGACGGAGAATTCAAAAAGGAAATAACTTTGACTTTATAGCTTAATTTTTAACCAATATATATATATATATATATATATATATATATATGTGTGTGTATATATGTGTGTGTATATATATATATATATATATATGTGTGTGTGTGTGTGTGTGTGTGTGTGTGTGTATACACACATTTAACAATTAAAAAGAGCTAACAGAAAGATCCAGAAAACATTTATTTATAAAAAATTAAATAATGTAAACATTATTATAAAAATTTATTGTATAAATTTATATCAGGATTAACCACAAAAAGAAAGACAATTTTGTTTGCCGTGCCGCAGATTTTAAACACTTTACCAAGTGGTTAAATACTGCTTGAAAATGTTTCAAAGAAATCTTAATAAAATTATTGAAATTTATAAATTCAATTCAATTAAGAGGTAATTTGATATCATGATAATTATTCACAAATCTATGTGTATTTGTATTGTATAATTTTATGAAAGTTTAATGGAAAAATAAAATTTTGTTAACAATGACATTTTAAATTCTGATATTACAAGAAAGAGATAGATAATTATCTAAAAATTATATATTATATATAGATAAATTGAATAAAATACTCAAAGAAAGATGTCTTTTTTTTCGTGTGTTTCTACATGGTGTATATGAAAAAGGGTTACACAAGAAGTAGAGAGCATTTATTGACGAGGACGATGACTCTAGACAGGAACAAGATAGAGACACTGCTTACTTTTGAATCCGGGATCAATTACATACAGAACTTCTCCAGTTTTACATCCAACCCTTATTCGGTATTCGAACCCGAGTCTACTCGATAAAAGCAGAGGGTCATAACTATCATACTAAGAGGGATGTCTAAAGGGGGGGATATAAATTGGAGAAATAAAAGAAAATTATAAGAAGAAATATCACAGCACACTTCATTTAACCAGTAAATTAATATATCAAATCATGTCTGCAATTGGTATGATGTATTATTTAGTCTGTGAGATGCAGTTGATGGAATGGCTTCCATTGTAAATATGATTGAAAGATTGCTCTTAGCAGATAGAATCATATGATTCATGTACTTCCTTGTGAGAGTTTTCCGTTCATAGAAACAGTTTGAGTGTGGGCTGGGGAGGAGATGGCATAGAGAAAAATCTAAGCGATGACAGTGAGGATTGACTCTTTTAAGATCAAGCAGAACCAATTCATCTGCTTTCTATCGTCATCGAGCTCCAGTGGCTTAGTAGCTTCACGCCATACGACGTAAGATAAACAAATTGAAGCATTTCTTGTCTCTAGAAGAGATTGGGAAGGTAGCTACATTAACCCTTTGTGCAGTCCGCTGTTTGTGTTGCTGGAATTACCCAAGTTAACGTGCGACGTCCAAAATCCGTCTACTGGTGTAATGGGGATGTAGAGATGAGGGTGCCAATTTTGGTGTTGATCTCGTTTTCTGACCATGGTTCAAAATTACTAGGCGTATAGTGGTAGGCGAATATTCCAAACTTGTAAATCTTAGGTACAGTCCGAAAATTGGTTGGCACAGTTGTGCATGCATAAATCTTTCATCACTTTAAAGACACTCTTTCAACCCTTCATCTCTTCTCATTTTGCTCAGCTTCGAGCTTCGTAATGATGGCAAAAGTGTTAACTAAAACCTAATTTAAGAAATCTCGAAGCGACAAAAAATAAGAGTTATAGTTCAAATTAAAAGAAAGAAAAGATAGAGTAAGCCAAAAAAATACATAATCAAATCACAGACTAATGATATAAGAAGGTATAACTGTGTATTTCACTATATAATTAAAATTTTTGAAAGATAATTACTATTTATTATGAAATTGAAGAATAACTTTTTTAAGAGTCTGTCTGCTATTTTTGTGAAAGTATTTATTTTTTACATAAAATTTTAAAATGTTCTTGAATTATTCATAAATGAAATTTTGTTTTGTGTGGGTAAAATTTTTTATTAATATTGGAGTGATAAAATATTTTAAAATGAAAACCCATAATTGTTAATAAACATATGACTAAACAGACATTATCAAATTATATTTTTTACAAATTTTACCGTGATAGAATTTTGAAAGGAAAAAGTTCAGTTTCAAATATATAAATGGAAAAGAAATAATTAAAAAGAATTATTTAAACAAGAAAAAAACTATTTTCTAGAAAAAATAGTGACAATTTTATAAGGATTCAGAAAAATTGAATTTGTTTAGTTTCAATTAAATTTTCTTTAATTATCTCTTAAAAATTGTAGACTCTTTTTGCAAATTACATTGATAAAATATTGAGTTTGTTTCATAAAAGACAATTTCAAGCTAAAAAATATGTTAATATTTAATTATTTTAAGTATAACTTTCTTAAAATTTTAAAAATACTTTGTTAAATTTTTATTTTGAAAATAAATTGGGGTTCTAAATGCTACTTTTAGGAATTTGCTATTTATTAATCAGAAGACTGCTTTTTTGCTTTTTCTAATAAAATATTAAAATTGTAATTAAAAATGTAAGTTTCTCATTTGTTAAGAAAACAATGTTTTAATTATATTTCCCAATGTATGGTGATGCATATTTCCTAAGAGTTTTTTTTACAACATAAAAAATTAATTTATTTTTCCATTTGTTAATTATTTTAATTATAAAATTCTGTACACTCAGTAAAATAGTTGAGTAATATTGAAAATTTTATTTTGATAATAGCGTTTGGTAAATAATAAATAATATTATAATATTACACAGTGTATATGAATTGTATTTGGTCTAACAATAACGATGTCTTCGTATTCTGAACGATAAAACTAGGAAAAACATTTAAAATGGTTTTTAAATAACTTGTAATTTTAAAATATATGATGACAAACTAAATTAAGGTGTTCCTGTTTGGTTAAAAAATTTAATAAATTAAACTAACATTATTTTTTAACAAATGAATTCCATTAAAATATTCTGTTACTAATGTTGAAGAAATATAGTTTTCTGTCACCTTATAAAGTGATGTCTTCATAGTCTAAAGATATATAACTTTTTAATGATTATAAATTGTGCTAATATAGAAATGTGGTTTTCCAAATATCAAAACAGCAAACTTTTCAATCAGTAGACATCAATATGTCTGCACCGCAATTGTGAAAATAGCTATAGAAATAAAATCCATTTTATATTTTTCAGTCGAAAAGTTCTCAGTTGTCAGGGGATTAAATGAAAACAGCTGCATAGAATAAAAAGCAAAACTTTTTCCCGGATATTTTCCACTACATAGCTTGAAACAAAGTCCTTTTGGTCTTAAAATTCTGATTGCAGTTTTTTTTAGTTAATTAATTAAAGTATCCAATAGAAATGCTGAAAAAACTGGCTATGAGGTCTTCAGTTTTCGGACCTTCTAATACATTTGAACAGTACATACTGAAAATATAAATTCAGGGCACGTATCACGAGGGTTAGCGACAAAATTTTGATCTTGTTTGCACAAAGGAAACAATGGGGAACTCCAAAGTTTCAGCTGATACAAATATTCTGGCAAACAGTTATGGCCTGTAGAAAGGCAAAAAGTGTCCCATTGGCAATTCTAGTAAAATCAGGAATAACCCCTGTCTCCTTAATCAGGAAAACCCATGGTTACTGACAGAATCCCACAATAATTTCTGCTTTATTTTAGCGGCATGTCTTCTCTTAATCAGTAATTTTACTAATTGGAAAAAAAATGGTTTTCAAAGGTCTCTAAAGGACACTTGCACCTTTCTTCACCTAAGCATCAGCAGGAATCATTTCCAGGAATCACACAATGAGATGGAATCCATTGAGAAGTGATAGATACTGATTTTGCGAGGTGTCTGCACGGCAAAATACCGATATTATCAGCAGATTGTCCATTTGCAGTAGGTTGAAGAGAACAGAAGCAGAGTTAGACACGATTATATAATTTATTAAAACCATAATTAATACTGACATGAGATCATTCTAAAGTTGCTAATACTTCGAAACACTTTGGTCTTGGAACTCTATTCGCTTGAAAAATAGAAGTATCTTCTTTAAAAAACAATACTTATATGTATCGTAATCTTATATACTATACGTAATCGCTACGAGGGAAGAAATAAAATGCGTACAGTATTCATGACCCTTTTTCTTATTTCGACAGCATAATATTTTGAAAAAGTAGCAGTTTTTTTCTTACTATTTCTTAATTTTGAAAAACTGTAACATCCCCTCATTTCAGGGAAAGTTTGCGCTTCTCTTATTGCTTCACCAATCCGAAGTGTATTGGGATTTGGTAAAATTTATCTTGACACCAGTATTTAATAACTCTATAACTAAAGGAAATTTTAAACTTAGTCTTGTTTGTTGTATATCCAATACCTTATTTCGTGGTGCAAACAGCGATTTGAAAAAAGATAAGTAAAACTCAGTAAATAAAGCTAAATAAAAAATTATAGATCGCATCACACTATGTTGTACTGTTGTGCTCATTGAAACCATTATATAAAGGTAAAACAGATTGGTAATTTAATGCACAATAATTGTTCCTAGCAAGCATCTGTCAATTTACGGTTGTAGCATAGAGAAGACAATTTCCGCGTGTCAACCAAACCAAACCAAATTTATTCTGTCAAGACCGATCAGTTTTGTCATCAATTTATGAATATAAAATACTGCATTTAAAGAATAGTTTCTTCCATCAGTCATCACCAAACAAATCAAAGTCCTCTAATTTATGATCTAAAATGTAAGATAATAAAGATTCATTGAAGTTGCTTTTAGGCATTTAAACTTCCTTCATGTCTCACCTTCCGGGAAGACTTTTTACAGCATCCACTTCTTCGAAGGTACGATTTTAGAAAAGTAGATTAGTACGATTAGAAGCAATGAAAACTTTCGACGGATGTTCGTTTAAACAGAAGTTACACACAATATTCATCTTCCGTTATTCAACTGTGTCAAACATCAAACTCATGACTATTCATTCTAAGAAATATAATTTTGTCACTGTTAGCGCAATTTAATCTTCTGTTAAATGAAATCTTTTCTTTAAAACCGAATGTTACTAAAAACACATTTACTGTAGAACACAAGACCTCATTCGGATAATCAACAATTCGGTTAATTGAATTTTTTTGAAATAATAAGAATTTTAATTAATTATTGTGTGCTGGAAAATGGGAGAAAAACTACATATTTTTAAAGGAAAATAACTTTTAATCAATTAAATGAAAAAGCAACACTTTCACAAATTTTAAGAATAATATTTTCTTAAAATTAAATTGTTTGAAATTGTAGTAGCTTCTGTTAGTATTTTAATACTATCTTAAAGTAAGTAGGCTTTAAAATATTGGTAACGTGTTTTCACTGTACACATTTAGGTGAGAATTGTCTTGAAATAAATTTAGATTTTAAATTTAGGTAATTAGTCTTCTATTACTAGTAACATTTATATCTCATAATATATATATATATATATATATATATATATATATATATATATATATATATATATATATATATATATATATATATATAATTATATATATATATATATATATATATATATATATATATATTTAATTTCAAGGCCAAATTTAGTTTTACACTCAATTTTTATGTATTAATTAAAATTCGCAAGTAACTGCATAAATGATTTTTCTTTGTAACAATATATGTAAATTGTTGTAGGATCTGAGGTAAATAAAATTTCCTTCAAAATTAACTGCCACATTTTCAATGTGCTAATTAAGACAGATTATAGGCATGTATTTGTGGACAACTAAAAGGAAATTTTACTTCGAATTTTTACTTCAAGTAAATTTCATAAAATAAATTCATTATTTTCATATTCTATTTCTTTGTATATTTAAAAAAAGAAAATGACAGATTATAAGATTAAGTTTGAGGGTAACAAAAATTAATTAATTTCTTGTTTATTTGTGTTAAATGAATTTTATGGGAAACATTTTCTGTTAAACATATGCAGATAACTTTCTCCCTTATTTCACAGTCAATGATAACGCAACAGGAAAGAGGATTATAGCAGAAGAGAGGGAGAATTTCTACTCTCAAAACAGAATAATCCCCATGGAACAAAAGTGGGCGAACTCATGCAGAAGAAAAATACCGCCCTGAAGACGGTAAAGATTTCCGGATACGACGCCATCCGTCATCCTTGAGGTTCGGCCGGACATTTTTGATACGGGCACATTTGTTGCTGGCCAACAGCCCCGTGAAATGCGCCATAATGGAAATCGTAGCTGTCGGGCGATTTATTATGTTCTTAAAGAGGAGAAGCGACATGTGCGGTCACTGCAGATGTCAGCTTTAATCAATATCAATTTTATACAGAGGCCAGCACTAAATCAAACACGGGAGAAAAATCACTGCCAAAAGTCTCTTTCTACGGATCTTTTTCCAACTTTTATGAAATCGTATTTCTTGAACTCTTCTCTTAGTAATTTCGTATAAAAATTTGTATCTTTATGATGCGTCCAGTACAGATTTTTACCATTTTATGGATCTCAAGTGCAATAATATATTGCTTACTTGTTTTTTTATAATAATTTATGATTAGAAGAAAATATTATATTCATATGGAATGATAAAGTTTTCCTTGAAGTTCAAAAACGAAAAAATCAATCATGTTTAATATCCGTGATTGAGAACATTTTATTTATAATGTAAAAAATATTAATAATATAAAATAATTTAAAACGTTTCAAAATGTATGATTAAAACTTTAAATTTAATTTACTTTAAATTTAATTACTTTAAATTTAATTAAAAATCAACAATTGCAGTCAGAAAAACATTTTTGGTATTATTTTAATCACCTCAACATTAGGATTAAAGCTGCAAAAAATCCACTCAATACAATCATTAGTTTTGGATTAATGACTAGTTAATTATGAAAAATCAAAATCTTCAAGTAAGAAAAGAAGAAAATATGGAATTTTTAGATTCAGAAAATAAGTTATATAATTGGTTCGAATTAAAATTTTAAAATTCCGCAAAAGTTTGCTATTTAAGTATTAAATTATCTAATAAATGATATAAAATTTAGGCACTTACTGCTTTTCATTAATTTTTGATGTTGACTTGAAGTTAGAAAATGCTTCAATCGTAAGTATGAATTCAAAGTTCAACATAAAATCTTGCTTCATGAAAATATTCGAAGGTTTTTTTTGAGACATTTACAGGAAGCTTGAAATATCCTTTTGATGTAGTGATGAAAATTGAAGTTCTGTTACATTTAGGTGATGAGATATTAATTATTTTGTATCCGCTCATGGAAGCCTCAAATACTAGTGCAGGGGAAGTGCCGCTTCTGTTGCTGAGGGGAATGTAGCATCCGAAAGTGCAGCGTCACTCAGACTCCATTGAAAATATTTTATTATTTTTAGAGTTTTTTGTAAATAAAAAAAAAAAAAAAAAAAAAAAAAAAAAAAAAAAAAAATATTAGAAGTTAGATCGTAAAATTTTGGTACTTTTTATAACTTTGAAAACTGAATCGAATGATGTTACATAAGTAAATATTCAGTTAAGGAAAACAGTCCTAATCCTTTGTCGATTGAAGAGAATTCAATGTACGTGTCACAGCAGGTAAAATGCGGCTGTCATGCAGTGTTAAGAATTTACTATTACAAATGTGGCAGCAATTACGGGCCGAGTGCTAGAGAGAAAATCTCGTAACTGACTGAACAGTTAGTCTTTGCTCGTTTGTTGTTGTTACTTATGACACTTGGACAAGCTACTACCGCTTTATCGTCGGCTAGGTGAATTTAAGTCAGAAAAGACGTGTCTTTCGTTTAAACAGAACATAGAGAAGGGGAAAGTATGACTTTGCTCTAAGACTCCTCCGATAGATGGTACCACCAGAGGATTCACTCTCTCAATTTTGACATTGATCTGGAGGGAGGAGAAATTTTCTCTCACCATGGAAACTGCTCAGTGACCGACCACAGGACCTTATATCAATTACTTAGATTTACGTTTATCGATTACGTATTAACGAGCACGTATATCGCATGTACTCTATAGAGGCTTTGATAGCATTGAGAATCAAGGTCCACCCTTCCGGACGGAAGGGCGATGCTCCAACGACTATGCTACCGAGGCCCTCTTCGCCGGATTAAGAGGTTAACCACGTACGCGTGGTTGAACGTGGAATTAGCAACTGCCAGGCTATGAGTGCATCTCAAAATAAATAAAAAATATAAAATGTATTAAAAATGTTCTAAAGGAAAGTTCCCCTTTTAAGGAAATCTAAGAAGATAATTAAATTTATCACATTTTTATTCAAAAGAATTAAGAGGCAGCTTTGATATGGTGAGGAGAAACATAATTTTCTTCGACTGGAGGCATCGGGTTCTATATCTGTTTCAGGCAAAAATTTTGTGTCCTGATCGAAGCATTTTAAAAGTTTTATGAGCTGCAATGTACTTTCTCTGATTTGGATTTCTCTGATTTTTTGGAGAGAAGAATGTGAAACCTCAGGTATCAACCTCATTACTTAATCAAATTTGTAAGTTAGGAACTGTGAGTTGTGTTTTGAAGCTTTTCCAGGAGCAGAAATAGGCAACAAGAAAAGTATTACAAGCAATCAAACATTTTTTTACTCTACAAATGCCAAACATAAGCATTATGGCCATTAATTTATGGTCTTCTAGAACTTCTTAACAAGATTTAGATATAAGATAGGGCGGTTCCAAAAGAACATAGCCCTGTGACCATAGATCTATTATATTATACTCATTAGAAAGCTTTATTTGAAAAGACCAGTAGCTGAAGCAAAATTCAGCAGACATTTTACAGGAATTTCCTGCAACATCCAAGGTTCAATCAAGTGCTGACCCAAGTGTTCAAATCTATGCGTAGGAAAAGTTTCATATTCACATAAGATGTGTATTGCAGTTTCTTCTATATAATGACAACCTCTACAAGTGGGATCATCTAAAACTCCAATTATGGTGAGATGTCTTTTAAGGTGGCAGTGTCCTGTAAGTACTCCCACTGCTTTCCTTAGACTGCTTCTATTGAGATTTAATACCTCTTTCTGCCTTTTACTACTTAAGCTACTACCCTTACTGGGCAATAAGCTTTCCAAACTGAACATATAATAATATTAATAAAGAGAGATATGCCATCACAAATACTACTAAATATTGTATTTTGTATTATGAAAATTCAAACTGCAATAGAATTACTTTAATATGTTTTCAGATTTAGCATCTAATATGCTTATCAATATAATAACGCACAAATCAGCGAATACATTTTGATGTCGCAGATTTATATCTCATGCCATGAAAATGACAGGAAAATCAATATTTTCGTTTTATTGTAAATAAAGGTAAATCACGCTCCAAAATATTTATTGAATGCATGCTATAAACCAACTATTCATGTACTTACTATTCATGAACTTGCTATTCATGTGTGGGTGTGTGTGAATTTACTATTCATGCATGTATATAACATTTTTATCTCACTATTAATTTAAAATAATTTTTTTTAATCTAAAATAAATATAAATATTTAAAAGTAGGTTAAGAAATCGAATATTCTCAAAATGTGTTTTGATGTAAATTAAAATATTTTTATTATTTAAACTTATACTTAATGAAATATTTAATTCCAAATATAAGCTGATTTCTAATACTTCATATGAGATTTTTCGGAACTTAGAAATATGCAAATATTTAATAACAGCTTTTCTCATTTAAAATTAAATATTCATTTCATAAAAACAAAGCAAACAATTTGTGGATAAAAATGCTCTCACTGTTAACCTAAGGCAATTCTTTTTTTCCATAAAAATTAGCTTTTTCTCTGACAGAAAATAATTTACTTTAAAATAATTAAATTTTTTCTCAGATTACATGTTAAGGGAAAAGTAAGTGTTTTTATCTCTTCTAACGTAAAGATACGTGAACTTACGCTGCCGGCTTTTTATAGGCTCTCTGCAAAAAGCGAAGTCATTACGCTTCGGGTGCAGATAACAGCGCGTGTTTCCTCTAATCTTAACTAATGGGGCGTCACGGTACACTTAACAAGGATTTACTGTTTTTATTATCTCCTCACTCTTCATTTTCCCTTTCATAACTGAATAGAGATGTAAAATTGCCTTTTCCCCCTTCTGGATATTCCGAGGGACATTCATTTAAGTACGTTATCTTAAAGAGCCTTCGAAAATCTTAATAAGAAGCATGAAGTGGCCAATAAGCTTCTGAGTTATTTTCTCTTCAACTTTTAGAATGGGTGGGAGTTGTTTTATTAAAGTATTTTATAAATGGTTATTTCTGGTTTATTAAAAAAATAAATATTCGCTTTCTTTGGTTGAAACTACATTATAGGATGTAATAATTAATTCTGAAAATTCAGATATTTCTATAAGGAGACATATGCTCATAGGATGCATCTCATTATTATATACAAGTAATAAAGCTTGAAAAGGTTAGTGTACAACAAAATAGATATATGTTTGGATGAAAATTTAATAAGCGAATAAAATTACTTACTTGCGTTTTATTTTTTAAAACATAATGTATGTTTTTCAAAATATTTTTTCAAATATATATATATATATATATATTAATATATATACATATATATAAGTTTGAAAATATAATTTAAAAAACATACATTATGTTTTGAAAGTAAAAACATATATATATATATATATATATATATATATATATATATATATATATATATTGTATGTGTGTACATATAACACACACACACACATATATATAATATATATATATATATATATATATATATATATATATATATATATATATATATATATATATATATATATATATATATATATATATATATATTATGTACACACACACACACACACACACACACACACACACATATATATATATATATATATATATATATATATATATATATATATATATATATATATATATATATATATATATATATATATATATATATATATATATATATATATATAAAGTTATTTGCGCAAATTTATTACTGATGTTTTTATTCGTTCTAAGTTTTAGCATGTCCTGAAGGTATTAAGAGAAACAATACAGTAAACTGTTGCTACAACGATACCCGATACAACAATAACTCCCTCTGCTACAATAATGCTTTGTGGTTCCAGTGATTTTGCATATAAACGAATGTTAATCTCTCCTCAATATTGCGATATTCTCTAGAACAATAAACCTCTGTAAAACGATTTTTTCAATTTAAATTTCAGTTAATCGTGTCCAACGTCGGCCATCTTGCAAATAGTGGCAATCGGAATCTTCTTCATCAGATGTAATGTCATTTTCCAACGTTTCTGATCCTGATGAAGAACGAAAATAGTCATCCAGCTCATTGTCATCACTATCAGACATATTGGACAAAAAATAAAAAGCTTTTATAACACACTGTAACGAAAATGAAAGAGAAAGAATAAAAAGTTACGAATTACTCGAAAAGAAGCACAAATAATAACTGCAACGTATGGAACAAAAACAATTTTCCCCGTTGCAAGAAATATATTCCCCTCTCCAAATCACTCCTTTGAAAATGGCAAGTCCATCGTAAACAATGTCAAGAACATTCTGTTATCAGTAAAGTTAGAAACATGCCAAAGCCATGTGTCTAACTTTACTGATAAAAGAACATTGCAGAGAACCGTTCTTCGGAAAGCCGTATAATATGTCCGCGGCAGTCTACGCATCGGCTTAGCGCGGCGTGTATACGCCCGCGGCAGGCAAGGGGTTAAGACTCATTGTGGATATTCAACTTATCCCGGAATAAATAGCTATTGTTCAGATTTCAAAACAGATGAAGTCTACCCTTTTGGGAATTGGAGTGGGTGAGGGGGGTGAAATGTAAATGTATGCCTAGTCCCATTTCCCAGTAAGCTTTAAGGTTTAAGGACATCTAGACCTGTTTGGTCACCTTGTCACAGAACAAGTGCCCTTTGTTAGAGGAACAGGGGGAGATGGAGGCGGGGTGTTGTTAAGTGAAATACTGAAAAGTGAGTTCAAAGGTTGTTTTATAGTCTAACGATTTTGAGTTCTATGCAAAACATTTGGTTTAAACTTTTCTTTCTTTCATGCGATATTGTTCCCTAAGATGGCAGGGCGAATGCAACTATCTTTTCGAGATAAACTGAACGTTATCAATGATATTGATGAGGGAATGAAGCAGATTGATGCGGCTTAGAAATATGGATTATCGCAATCTACAGTTGCAACGTTCCTAAAGAAGAGAAAGCAAATCGAAGATGCTGTAACTTCAAATGAAATTAACCCAAATCGAAAACGACTGAAAGTTGTGACAAATGAAAAAATTATGCTGCTGTTTTAAAATGGTTTCAAGAGATGAGAGCAAGAAATGTCCCAATAAATAGACCTTTATTATCTGCAAAAGTACGGAAATTTGAAGCAATGCTAGGGAACGAAACCTTCAAAGCTAGCAATGGTTGGTTAATGCGTTTTCGAGATCGTCATGGAATAACTTTCCAAGAAGTTCACGGAGAGAAAAAGTCAGCCCCGATAAACGACGCAAATGAATGGCAGCAAAACAAGATGAAAGAAATCTAAGAAAAGTATGCTCCAGAAGACATTTATAATGCAGATGAAGCTGGGCTGTTTTTCCAACTCCTACCCAATCAAACATTGGCATTCAAGGGTGAAAAGTGTTATGGAGGGAAGAAATCAAAGCAGAGACTTACTGTTCTTCTGTATACAAGTAGCACAGGAACGCATAGAATACAACCTCTCGTCATGGGTAAATCATTGAAGCCAAGGTGCTTTAAGAACGTGAAAAGTCTTCCCGTGGAGTATAAAGCAAATAAGAAGGCTTGGATGACGTCTAAATTTTTTTCCGAATGGTTACAGAAGTTAGACAATGAAATGAAGAAGAGAAAGAAAAAAAAATCATTTTGTTGATAGATAAATGCGGTGCTCTCACTTCATTTCCAAAGCTACAAAATACCGAAATCACTTTTTTCCCTGCCAATTGCCTTTCAATTTTACAGCCTCTTGATATGGGTATAATTAAGTGCTTCAAAGGATATCACAGAAAACGGTTGGAGGACTCCATACTTGTAAACTTTGAAAATAAAGTAGAAGACCCTTTCAAAGCTGTAAAAGTCAAGGAAGCGTGTGACAATATTGCTGGAAGTTGGTGGGAAGTAACAGAAAAAACCATTCGGAATAGCAGGAAACAGGCCGGTCTTTGTGTTATGGAAGATAAGAAATCTGATAATGTTGAAAATTTCATAGACAATGATCTCTCAGATGATCAAGAATGTGTTTTGCACATCAAAAAATCCGTATCCCAACTTGAGGAAACAAGCGGTTAAAAGTTTGGAATTAGTATAGAAGACTATTTAACAGCAGATGGTGATCTTATGGTTTTCGCAGGAGTTACTGATAAAGAGAGATATTCTCTCTGAAATTACTGATGAAATAGGAAACAATGATGGAGATGATGATGATATTGATGATGATGATAATACAAGGTCCATCGCACTCCTTATTGCCATCCCAGGAAGCTCTTCAATCTGTGAATTCTCTCAGGACATTTTTTTCAAGCCTTCCGTCGACAAATGAAGAACATTTTCGTGCACTAGACTCAATGCATACAGTATTGGTGAACTTAACAGTTAAAAAAATGAATAAACAAACAAAAATATTGGATTAATTTAAATAAAAAGTGTTTTCAGGTATGTGAATATTTCTGTGCTTATTTTCTGAATTTATCTTATTTATTTATTTTTTTTTTAGTATTTAAACCAACCTAAATTATTATTAGTATTTTTCAAATTAATTTCTAAATATAGACTTAAAAGTAGTATTTTATGCACTTTAAACTAATAATAATAATAATAATAATAAACTATTATTAAATGCTTAAAATATGTAGGCTCTCGATATAACAATATGCCTCTCTACAACAATATATTTATTTGGTCCCTAAAATATTGTTGTAACGAGGTTTCACTGTATATAAACTGTTAACATAATGTATTGCGAGGAGGAACTGATGAACTGTGTTTTTATATGTGTATATTCTAATAAATATGTTATTAGTAAAAAGTAAAAGATAATTTTTCATGCTTTTCCTTGATACACTTGCTTATGATTCTAAAGAAATAGCGTGTTTCTGACGTAGAAGCGAAAAAAATATGTCCATTTTATTGGCTCAAAATTTTGTTTTTAAATCTAATATATAACAATCAATTATTTTTGTGCAAAAATTGACAAAAAGAGATAAATAGTAAACAAGTTAAATTCTGAACAAAGCTGAAGCTAGTTGATGCAAAAGATTTCTTGGTGATAATTGTGTTGATTAAAATGAGAATTACGGTCACGAATCATTAATGGCAAAAAACAAAAATACGCAAAATTAAATTTTGCTTCATTGAAAAATAGGTACTTTTACTTACGCAATCGATCTCCGATATGATTGCTAAGCAGTTTTTGCCAGAAATAAACATTGGAATAAAAATACTTGACAGTCATATATCTAAAAATAAACATAATTAACTATCACAATTTTCCCAGAATATGATGTCAGTACAAAAGTATTATTTTTATTACTATACTTGAATTCAGCGTAATATGTTTCTATATGACATAGTAATAAAGACAGTTATTTCTATCTTACAAGCAAGAATTGTGCAAGTTTTAAGCGGAAATATATTTTTAGCACATATTAGAAAACTAAACTTTCTCTATTTATAGTATTTTTAGAACTTCCAAAATTTCTTTCCAGATCTGTAATAAGTTTTCACGTGCATTTGAAAATATTTGTGTTCTTGTTATTTAAGAAGTTAATATTTCCTTAATTTTTAAACTTAAAGACTGACTTCCGTTAATCAACTTTCTTTGTAAAATGTTATTAAACATATCACTAGGTTTCCTAATTTGGCATTCACTAATGGGCATGAATTTATGTAATATGCTTTTGCTCATTCAATAGGTCACGGTCCGAGTTAAGTCAAACAGAAACGGATCCATTTTTTGTGAAAGTAAATTGAAATTTTCATTTATAACAGAGAATAAGAAAACCAAATAATAGTTCAATGTCATGCTTAAAATAACAATATAATTACTTTCATAAAAATAGGAAATGTTTTAGTAAATTTTAAATAATATTGGCAATTTAATGTATTATAATATATAAATCAAAAATCATTATATTTTTATAATGTGTGTGTAAAGTTTGTTATTATATATCAAAATATTATATAAAATATATATACTTTCAACAATAAATATTTTTTAATTAAGTTCAGAAATTAAAATCTAACTCTGATAAAAATTAGGAAATATAAAGCACAAAATATTTATCGCATATATATATATATATATATATATATATATATATATATATATATATATATATATCACATATAAATACAAAATTTATCTAATCATGTAACATAGTCACCGTCATATGAATAAATTACTTTGGTTTCGGTTATTAGGAAACAAAATTTACTTAGATTCCTAAATAGAAAAAAGTTTTCAGTGGAAAGATGATATATGACGAAAAGATACTTGGATTCAAATTTGAAAGAGTTCAAAAATTAAACATAAATTTTAAGTGTGTTTGATCATTTCATTTATGGAATCATAACCTAAAGTAGAGAGATTTAATTGGAAGTGTTTGCAATAAAGTTTTCACACACAATTTTAGAAATTCAGGTCTTGTGATCGGCTTCAAAATTAAGGAAGAGAGTCTCGAGCAGTCTGGTTAACTTGAAGATCTCAAGTTTCAAGAATGAGGGGCAGAGAAGTTTAAATTAAATCCGAGAGTTTTCATTTAACTGGAGATGATTAAATACAAACCTTAAGATTCATTCGTACCCTCAAATTGAAGAGTCAGACTTAAAGTGTACTCGAAGATGAAATTATGCCTTCTGCCTAAGATATTAATGGATTCATCACCTCTTGGAAGAATATGCAGATAATTTAATGAATTTTAATGAAAAATATTAAATTTCCTTAAATATTAGTATTAAATTTGTTTCAAATTTAGCATGCAAGCAGTTTTTACCTTTTGTTAAAAGAGAATAAAAATGGCAATACATTTTATAATGTAAAAGAAAACACATTTTATAATGTAAAGAAATTTATATATTAAAAAAATGAAAATTACCATTTTCTTAAAAACATAACATGCTAACATAAAAGAGTTTATTTAAATATTTATGTAAATTATTATCAAATGAATAATTTGTTCTTTTAATAATATTTGTTATTAAAGTATAATTGTTTCTATACTTCAAAGATTTCATTCATAAAAATAAAAAAAACGACAGATTGCGGTAATGAAACCTTACCATAAATCTAGATTTCAGAGGGATTTAGAATACTTGTAGTTTAATACAAAGAATCTGAAATCAATTTTAAATGGATAATCACACTCTGTTGTTCATAATTTTATAATTGTCAGAAACCATGAATCCATCAAATCATAATTAAAGTCTGTTTTTTCAGTTAAGAAAAGCGGTTCTGTATAAAAATTTGTTTCCGAGAATTCCTGATTATAAAAGTAACTATTAAATGATATATGATCCTCTTTAGTAACTCGATGCATTACGAATCTTTATTACTTCACAACATTGTTAAGTATATAGTATTCTAGTAATATAGAAGCTCTTTATGGTTCATGCAAATCTGCACTAGAATCTTTAGCATAAAATACTCAGAAAATAAATTTTAATTACACATTTGCAGAGAGATGATTACCTACAACGTACGCTTATTAACGTATTCCTGTTGTGTTAAGCAAAAGATTGTTTTTTCGTATTAATAATTTATTAAAAATGTGTCATTGTTCAGATGAATTCAAATTTGCTCTGTATAATGATCCCTGTTGAGAAAGAGACAATCCTCATTATAAGGACTATGTGTTTCTCAGACTATTTTAGTTAGACTGACAAATAGTAACTTAAGTGACTTCTCTTTGATTGTGGCAGATAAATGCACCCCACTTTTGAAAAAATTCCGTGACTGTTTAGCTTCGTCGCATTACATTCTAAGCTGCATTGTACTCTTGAAGAATAACTTAACCTCGAATCTTCTTGTTAGTATAGATTGTTTGGCAGTCGACAACTTTTTAGAGCTGGTTTGACAAACGCCATTCCTTTCGAGGATAAGTTACTAGAACAATTTTATCGAAATGGGTGTCCTGTTCTTATATTAATAGCTATCTCGTAAGATCAGAAGGCAATTATTTGTGTAAAGACAAAGAAGTATGTAATAATGATGCAAGAGAATCTTTTATACAAAAAAACTTTAAATAAGCAAACAATTTCACTCACTTTCCTAATTCAGTTGAGGAGGGAAGATTAATAGATATGAAACAAAAGAGTATTTTTCTGGATTATTCTTATTTGAAAGACAAAAAAAACTTTTAATAAATTTAAATTTATTTCAGTAAGAATTCAAGATCTGCTCTAGCCTTAAAATAATAAGACAATTTTTGACAAGCAGATAGAAATAACCACAATAACAATGATCATTAATGTTTATGAGTGTATAATTTATGCCAGAAGACCAATTTTATTTCCTCATTTGAAAAAATATTCCTTACGTTAAAACAGGATAACATATATTTGCTCCCATTATCATCAATTAGAAGAACAATAGTTTGAGGTGGGATTCTTTAGATAATGACTCATGTTTATTTGTAATCCGAAAAAAGGTTGTATTTCATGGTTCAAAAGAATTAGTGATCTTAACTATCTCTAAAAATGCTGAGGTTTTCTTTGGGTAATGGGTCTTCATGATTCTTAAAGATGGAAACCAATAAAGATCTTTTCCTTTTCAACTAACGTGATTGGCAAAATTGCTCTTGAATAAACCAATACCAACAAATTGAATACAATTTGTTTTCGATGAAACATTAACACTTGTTGGTTAAAACATTTATGGTAAGTATTTTTCTTTCCTGTATGTGGCATAAGCAATGTTTTGTATCCCAAAAATATTACCAAATGCAAGTTTTATATGAGACACTTATTGTGAAGCTCACTTATTTTGGAAATTTAGCATCTGGTGGAGTATTTAATATTACATGTTATAGCATGTTTAATCTGTCATCCTAGTTTGTTATTAAATGATGGTTTACCTATCATACAAGTTTCTTTTCACCATTTTGTCATATGCAGTAGATGCTCATTTTAACGAACCTTTAATTTACGAACTTGTGACTGATCTATGACATGGTCCTATATACCAAACTATAAATCTAATTTTCATTTACAAAATAAAATTTTGAAAAATACCTTCTATGGATACCCATTTTCATGCTTCTTTTGCTTGCTTTCATGCTTAATTATCTGTTTTTTATTTTTTATTGAATTTCTTTTCATTTTTTCTATTTAATAGTTGAAAAACTTTGATATCTCATCGTTTTTATTGAAGAATCGTAAACTCTTCTAATTGAAGATTTATGTACAGCCTAAGTTGCTATTCTGTATTTTTTAAAAACATTCCCCTAGAGTTTCTTATTTATTTCCCAAAACTTTAGGCCATGTAAAAGAATTAATCAAAGGATTAAAACAAAAATATCGTAAAGAACATTTGAAAATAATATATCATCCCTAAGAATCGCCTTTTAAAATTGACGCTACAGACTCGATACAGTTCTCTATCTATACTAGGAATTATGTAGAAAAAAACATTGAGGTTATTTTGACAAGCAATCTTTATCACCACCATTATTGAAGAAAATTTATTTGATTTGATTGAAGTTTTATTTTGTTGTTGTTGTTGCTTATAATATTAGAACAAGCCAAGCTCGTTAGCCGACGGTTACAAAATTAAATCTGAAAAGTACGTTTTTCGTTTGATCAGGGTACCATGAAGGTGAAAGTACGACTTTACTCTAAACTTCTCCGATAGAGGGCATCACCAGAAGATCCACCCCCTGAATTTTGGTTTTGATCTGGAGGGGGAGGAAATTTTCTACAGACCATTATACCCATGGGAACTCCGATAGAGGGCATCACCAGAAGATCCACCCCCTGAATTTTGGTTTTGATCTGGAGGGGGAGGAAATTTTCTACAGACCATTATACCCATGGGAACTCCGATAGAGGGCATCACCAGAAGATCCACCCCCTGAATTTTGGTTTTGATCTGGAGGGGGAGGAAATTTTCTACAGACCATTATACCCATGGGAACTGCTTAACGGCAGACCACAAGACTTGAGATTCCAAAGATTTTACGAGCACGTAAATCGCATGTACTTGGTGGGTTATTCGGGGACATTGGGAATCGAATATTATATGTTGTTCAATATTGGGTTATTCTATCATACTTGGTCAAAGTAACCTAATGCTGAGCAAAGTCTAAGTTCAGCTATAATTTGTACGTCAGAGCTATTGGATGATTAAATGATTGAGAACAATAACGAAGGAAAATGAAACTAAAAGCTTTCAAATATCAAATAAAATGTAAATCAAGTAGTGTTATAACCTTCTACAAATCAAGCAGAAAAAGGACCAAGAAGTCTGAGGTAGTTTTTTTTGACAAAAGCAGTGATAAAATGATGTGTTACTTTGAAAAAAAAATGAAGAAATTGCTTTTTATTTAAAAATGATTTTTAAGTTTAAAAAGCCAGTTGCCTTATTTTTCATCAATGAAATAAAAATAAAAATGCTTTTTAATTAGGAAATTAATATTTCATGGGAATTTTAAATATTACTTAAAAATTAAATATTACTTTTTCTAGAAAGCTTATAATTAGTACTTTCCATAAAAATGCTATACTTTAAATGTTAAATTATATATGCTAGCCTTAATACACACTTCCGTCAGGTACAAAATATCCAAAATTCTCGACGTCGACCACGTCTTACTTCCTTTAACAAATGTGTGTACTTATTAATGTATTATTTTTAAATACAGATTATTTCTTATATATACAAATATTATTTTTTATGAAAAATGAAAAAATATTTCCATATTTAAGACGCAGGGGTTATTTTATTATTAAACACGAGTGGGATACTGCAATTATATTTATTTCCACAATTCACATTTTAATTTATATTTTAACTTAAAATTTTACATTTTAACTTAAACATATAAGCTTAATGTTTGTGCCAAATATCAAAAATTTGGTTAAAAATTTAAGTAATTAGTTTTGAATATTACTTACTAAATATATATGTTAAATATTACTTATTAAATAACTATTTTTTTAGTATTAAGAGAAAACGTAATAAAATTCACAACATCATAAAATTTGCATCAAATCAGTATACTTGTAGCAAATTTATAAGTACAAATTTTGCTTACAAATTTGAAAAATTGTTTCAAAAAATAAAAAAGTATTGTTAAGCACACAAATAATTAATTTCATTCACTTATTGAATTTATAGCGCGCATTTTATAGTACAGTAAAAACATTTCAAGTTTATAACTTGTATGTAATAATAGGATGCATCCTATGAGCTTAAGATCTCTCCCTATTGAAATGTCTGAATTTTCAGAATTAATTATTACATCCTATAATGTAGTTTCATCCAAAGAAAGCGAATATTTATTTTTTTTAATAAACCAGAAATAACCATTCATAAAATACTTTAATAAAACAACTCCCACCCATTCTAAAAGTTGAAGAGAAAATAACTCAGAAGCTTATTGGCCACTTCATGCTTCTTATTAAGATTTTCGAAGGCTCTTTAAGATAACGTACTTAAATGAATGTCCCTCGAAATATCTAGGAGGGGAAACACTGGTAATTTTACATTTCTATTCAGTTATGAAAGGGAAAATGAAGAGTGAGGAGATAATAAAAACAGTAAATCCATGTTAAGTGTACCGTGACGCCCCATTAGTTATGATTATAGAAAACACGCGCTGTTATCTGGAACCAAAGCGAAACGACTTCGCTTTTTGCAGAGAGCCTATAAAAAGCCGGCAGCATAAGTTCACGTATCTTTACGTTAGAAGAGATAAAAACACTTACTTTTCCCTTATCATGTAATATGAGAAAATTTTAAATTATTTTAAAGTAAATTATTTTCTATCAGAGAAAAAGCTAATTTTTATGGAAAAAAAAGAATTGCCTTAGATAAACAGTGAGAGCAATTTTATCCACAAAGTGTTTGCTTTGTTTTTATGAAATGAATATTTAATTTTAAAAAAAGAAAAGCTGTTACATGTTATTAAATTAGTATATGTTTTGAATCGTAAAAAGTCAACTAAAATATTACGGAGAAACCTATATATTTGTCATAAATATTTCATTTAAATATTAGAAATTCCCTAGAAGTGGAAAACACAGTGATAAAGATAAAAATTAAACGATCTGTAATTTGTGAAGAAAGGAAGGAAAATTGTTTCTCCTGTTTTATTTTAATAAGATATTCAAACTTAGCTTTCGCTTTTAACTTTTAAAAGGTTTCAGAGTTTGTACACGTTTTTAAAAATCTTACACTTTTTTTATGCTTCTCAATATAAAATGACAAATGCTACATTTTTATAAGTAACAAAACATCCCAAACATAATTAAATATCAAAAAAATATCAATTTTAGAAACAAAAATTAAATTAAATTTGTTGGAGAAAAAATAATTCATAACAACTCCTCAATTAATGAAATTGTAATGATCAATATTTAGAAAAGTATGAATCAAACCATTTCAGATTTATAATCGTTGAAAAAGTAACATTTTGCTGTTGTTGTTTGGCTTCTTCAGTTGTGAATTATAGGGAATTAAAATAGAAATCAACTATGAGGAAATTCATTAAATTTCATAGTTTTTCTGTGATAAAGGCGGAAATGCAATCCAGGAAAAAGAAATTATGAGTGATATTTATGGTTTCGATACTGTATCAGGCAATTACGTACAATTTTGGTTTCACCGATTCTGTTCAGGTATTTTTTGATGTTAAACATGTGCCGGTTACAGATACACCATCTTCGAAAAGGTTGATAAAATCACAGAAGTTTGTTGCAGTGTTAGCAACTATCATCATCAGAATTTAAAGAAAGATCTTAAAACAGTTAAAATATTTTTGCACAAATTGAATCCAAAGTAATAGATATTCTTTGTTTCAACTTCTTTTCCCCAATATATATATATTAAGTATATTAAGAAAGGGAGCAATAGTTGTCCCAGTAGTAGTAGTTTGCTTTATGTCTTTGTAATTAAAAAGTTAGTTGTAAAATGAACGCCTGAAAAAATAATACGGAAAAATATATCAAGTTACGAATGCACTTGCTTTGGCAACAATTGGTTGTTTTTATTTTCTACAAAAGCTCAATGTTAACTTTAATACATACGAAGCTAGCAAAATCAGAGGTGGGATTTTTTGAAAACTTTTGCATTGTAAAAAAATGTCTATCGTAAGTTTAAAATGTCTATTTTTGCTAATAAAAGAGAATGTGATTTAAAGACGTTAGAAAATAATTAAGTAAAGTTGTTAAACTTAAATTAAGTACTTTAAAGAAGAAATATTTGTTAAACAAAGAGTTTCATGAAGATTATGATAGAGAATGGTTTAGAAATGAGGACAGAAAGAAAAAAGCAGAAAAAGAAATTATTGAATATAGACTCCGAAAAGAGAAATTGAAGAACAGAGAATGGCAAGAAAAATTTAAAGAAAGCAGAGGACAAGAAGAAATTGAAGAACAGAGAATGGCAAGAAAAATTTAAAGAAAACAGAGGACAAGAAGAAATTGAAGAACAGAGAATGGCAAGAAAAATTTAAAGAAAGCAGAGGACAAGAAGAAATTGAAGAACATAGGCCCTAAAATTTAGGCAACAAAATTGAAAGAGATTTTGAATTACAATGTTTACACATTGAATCCTAAAATTTACGCATTTGTTGGGAAGTTTGATTAACTTATTCGTTTACAAATCAAAATGTTGAAAGTACGTAAACAAAATCAAGGATGAAGCTTCAACATTTGATTCAAAAGCCTTATCCAGATGAAAAAGATAATAGTTGAACAAATAGCGAGACAAGATGATATAACCGAAAATCTCAGGGTTATATATTTGCTTTGTTTACTTATAATTTTGTCTATCAATCGATGCAGGAACGGAAAAAGTTGCAAACAATTAAAAAGAAATTAAGCAGATATTTCTAAAGTGGTATAAATTGATGCGCGAAAAACTTCCTAAAACATTTTTCACGTATTATAAAAATGAAGAAAATACATGGAAAATTGTTGCTTAAGATTTAAGAAGTTTTTGAAGGAGTGGATAACCGGACTTGGAGTAGATATTTTAAAAAGTTGATCAACACGATTAAAGCAAATCAGATGAAACATAAAAAGTCTGAAAAAGTAAAATATCTATTATTAATTATTGGAATAAGTTTATTAATCTACACAACTTGGGAAAAAAACAGGATAATTATGATACCCTGAGATCAATTTTTTTTTAGAAAAAAACCAAGTATGGAAGAATTTTTTAAAAGATGAAAAAATTTTTAAAATTGATTTTTCTATTGCTACGGTTGGTTTCGCTCAACGGTCATTTTTTGGACACGAGGGCTAATTAGACCGGAACCTACGGTTTAAAGTGGATTCCGAACTACTACAAACAACCATGCACTAGGTGGGATTCAAACTCACGAACTGTTGAACCCAAGGCAAGAGCGCTAAACATTCGGCTGCCAGCTCGGCTCCTTTTGCTATGAACAATCAAAAGAAAACATTGTATTTTATCACACATAAGAGGAAAAAGATGAATTAGCTACAATAATTGTGGATACATTTCTAAGGATTATTCTTGCCAAAACCAGTTATAACATTCCTAAAATGCAATAAAACACATCATCTAGGCAAACAGTGTTTTTCTAAGTTGAAAATAATTATTCAGTTGTTAAAAGTTTTTTCGTTAGGTATAGAAAAAATACCGAAGAGAGTATTTCATACTTAAAAAAAGCGAAACTTAACAATTGTGGTGAAATATACAAGCTGATGACAAATACAATTGATATAGACAGATCACGTTGTCTTCTGAAGATGTCAGTTGCTGAGAAACTTCAGTGAAGTTTTTTTTTTGAATTAATAGTAACAATTTACATGATTTTAGTAGTCAAAATGTGCCTGCAGTGACCACTATAAAAATAATTGAAGTTGAGATTGAAGTGGATAATGTAACAGGTTGAGAAGTGCATATGTAATTATACGAGGGCCTTTTTTGTCTGATATTGTAAGAACATGGTTTGATCTTCCATATCTCATTTACATAAGGATATAAAAAATTTCCTACATGATGTCTGGAAGAGCCATTTAGTAAATTTCTAACTGAAAAGAAACGAATTCATCTTAAATTTCTTAATGGAATAAAATTAAGAAAAATGCAGTGAATTTTATCAGATTTTCATACAGAGGATATCAGAATGGGTTAAAATAATCATAGTCTTTCTCATGACTTTGGTTGCTTACTGGAAGATAAAATTGACAAAACGTTTTTTTAGGTCGTTAAAATGTGCTCCTTATAAATATTTTCCCCCTTTTCTTAATTCTCATTGCTGTAAATTAATGTCTGTTGATATACAGCGAACTCTGGAAAGCTTTGGAAGGAAGGTATTAAGAAAAATCTATGGCCTGTACAGGAACAGGGTTGCTGGTGAACCAGATAAAATTTTAAATTGTATTGGCTTTTTAAAACCAGCCCCAAATTACTCAGGTTATCAGAAACAACAGGCTAAGATGGCTTGTCCATGTCTGGAGTATCCAGGAAAACAACCTCATTAGAATATAAACGTAACAACCCTGATGGAACCCGTGCTCGAGGAAGGTTACCAACAAGATGGCTTGTTTTGACACTGAAAATGACCTCAAGATACTGAAAATTAGTAACTGGCAAAGTGTTTCTCTGGACTTACTGGGTAGGATAAGGCGTTTTGTAGAGGCAGCTTCAAATTTGAATTGAAAATTATGTTTTTCAGCCTTTTTAAGTTCTAAATACCGGTTTATTATTTTATTTATTGTTGCTACAGATGTATCTAAAGAATTTGCAATTGATTTCTGTGTTGGAGGATTTTCAATTGTTACCAGCGATTTCAATTTAGAATATTTGAAACAGTACGTACCTTTTACGGATATTCGTTTCGAGTCTTCTTTCTATGTAGAAATAATGATTGACAGTTTTTACTTGTCCTATTAATAATATTGCTTATTTTGCACTTAGAAATTTTAATACCATGCATTTCACAACGTTTCTGAATTCTGCAATAAGAACGTTTATCTTCGGAAAGCGCAAAAACATATCCTATCCTTCAGTTCACTGCGTGTTTATATGTGACATTTTGAAAGAAGAATAAACTTTAAAAAAAGTAGCAGATGATATTTTTCATTTCAAATAATAAGATGTTGCCAAAAAGTTTTATTCTAAGGCATTTACTTTTTTAATTCGTTATCGAAATTGTTCTAAAAATGTGTTAATACCCTCTGTATGATTTTTCATTTGATTTCAGGCGAGATACTTTGACTTTTAAGGGATTATATAAAGAGATCCACGACACAAAATTGACGTCTGAAAATATGCATATGTACATGCTAGTATTTTAACCACTTCACTAAATTTTGCTTTGAATTTAAGATGAGAACCACTTTTAAGTAAGTACCATTGTTGTTAAACAGTAAAAGGGTGTTTTACTTTCGCAGTATGTGATAAAGAATATTGCGGAATCATTTTATTGCAACGCGTGAATACGACCAACTATTGCTGAAAAAATCGCCAAAAGAAAATCCGAGAGATTTGTTCAAACGTCTTAAGTCAACCAACATCTGTCAAGCTATCCTTTTTTTCAGACAAAAACATTAGGACCCACTTAAAATAACTATATAATGCTGTTGTAGCCAACATAATCTAAAAGTGATCTCGATTCTTAAGACGCGTGTTTGTTGCAGGGCATTGCCAAAATGTGGTAGTTTTATGTACCTAGTGGTACACAGAGATAGATTACACTTAAGAATCACAAATTAGTTATTCTTTAAAACTATAGTGGATCACGATTAAAATATCAGCTGGATGTTGCAAAATTTACATTTGGAAAGTAAGGTTAGTGGAAAGTTATGTTGCCGGATAACTTTTGTCTTGCCATCTGATGACAATCATGTAGAAGTCTGGAGAAAAAATGAAAATTTTTCTCATTTCTTAATATTTGGAGGAGAGTGTGTTTTATTCATGAATATGAAATAAGAACTGTCTAGAATTTATTATTTAATCTAATTTTTGCAATACATTTCGGCTTGCTAAGCTTGAATCAATTTCCACAAGAATATTCTGAAAATGATCTGAAATGCCCATTTCTGAAAATGATTTAGAACACTATTTTTTTAACTTAATTTCAAATTTAAAAAGTAATATTTGTTTTTACAGCATGAAAAAAATGATGCTTTTCCAACACTGTTTTAGAAATATGAGAGATAGAGAGAGGGGGAGAAAAAATTAAATAAAATCTATAAAATGTCAGCCACCGAGCTCTAATATTGTCATCCTTATTTTCTGTTTCCAATTATATTTCTTTTTAACCCAAAAATATTTTATAACCATCATTAAAAACAATTCCATTTTCTAACAACAATTTGGTAAAACATTGTTCATGTTAGAAATATTTTTGCAGTAAGAAATATTTATGTTAGAAATATTATTTACTTTTAAATTCATTACCCTGAGCTTACATTCATTTATTGAAATTTAAATAGTTAATTACCTATACTTATTTATAGATATATATAGTTATATAGAGTGAGTTTAAATATTTGTGAGTTTAGTACATAAAGAGTGACTTTAAAGTCATTTGATAATAAAACCTTAACACATTGAATATGGAAAGGGTGTTAAACTGTCAAATGTTTTAATCTCAAAGCATTATAATTGTTTGTGGAATATGAATTTTCTTCATAAATTCCACTCTAATGAATGATTTCCCAAAATTAGGAATGTTTCAACAGCAGTTAAGTGTGCATTATATTTTAATTTACATGACAGCTAAAGTTACAAAGATCAAAAGATGAAATAGTCATTAAAAAAAAAAAAAAAAAAAAAAAAAAAAAAAAAAACGAATGCTAATATGCCAAAGTTTGCAACCACGTATCAGAGATAGTAATCTTAAATTTAATTTGTTTATTGGGTCTTAAATGATTCAGTTTCCTTACTCATGTTTAAATTCAAATCTTAATTTCCTTTATTGACTACTAAACTTTTATTCGTAAGGATGAAATATTTTTTCTATTTTAATGGTATCAGAAGTTATGAGTAAGTAAGATGAAAAATGGATTTAAATTAAAAACGCATCAAATGGAATGTTATTTACTCCTTCGAGCTGTGAGATTCGAGTGCCCTCGGCAAAGTTATTACCAAGCTATGATATTTCCTATAATGTGCCTATGATATTATTCATTTGATTTCTCTCAAATTGAAAATATTCATTACAACCATTTATTTCACACGACTAAAAATCATATTTTAAATTAATATATGATGTTGTTACTTATTAAACTTTGTTAAGCCAAACTCACTATGCCGATGGCTATGAAAATTTAAGTCTATAGGGTGCGTCCTTCGTTTAACCAGAGCCCCACGAAGATTTAGATTTAGATTGAAGACAGGGTGGTTCCAAATTAAATCCAGCACTACGACCATACGTCTATTGTACTATACCCCTTAGAAAGCCCTATTTGAAGAGACCAGTGGCTGAAGCAAAATTCAGCAGACATTTTAGAGGAATTTCCTGCAACATCCAAGGTTCAATCAAGTGTTGACCCGGGTGTTCAAATCTATGTGCAGAAAAAGTTTCACATTCACATAAGATGTGTATTGAAGTTTCTTCCTTATAATGACAACCTCTACAAGTGGGATCATCTAAAACTCCCATTATGGTGAGATGTCTTTTAAGGTGGCAGTGTCCTGTAAGCACTCCCACTGCTTTCCTTAGACTGCTTCTATTGAGATTTAATACCTCTTTTGGCCTTTTACTAGGGCACGTGCTATTTAATAGCCTTGTTTGTCTTTGATTATTGGCATTGTACCAATTCATAAATTGTTATTTTCTGAAGAGATCAAAGACATTATTTCTGATCAATTCTTTAGAAATACCTAACACTGGTTCAGGACCAAAAAAGTTGGTTATTGATCCAGTCCTTGCCAGCTCATCAGCTAATTCATTGCCAGGAACACCAGAGTGCCCAGGCACTCACATTAAAGTGAAGTGGTTATTATTAGCTAATTTACACAGAGTGAGATAACATTCCCAGACAAGAACAGAAGTTACAGTAGACTTCTGTAGAGCTAGTAATGCAGCTTGACTGTCACAAGACATACTTATTCTTTTACAAGAATAGTTTCTGTCCAAGCATATTCTACTACTGATGAGAATGGCAAAGACTTCTGCTCGGAATACATTTGTATATTTACCCAAGGGGAATGATAGCTTTGTACTTTCAGCAGGACAACAAATACAAGCTCCAGTGTTGGAATTCATTTTTGAGCCATCAGTATACCAGTAAATACAGCTTTCACTTATGGCAACATTATTCCAGTCTCTCTCAAGGGAATTTTGATTGTATAAGGCTTATCAAAAGTATACTTAACAATCGTGTAATCAGTAGGCATACTTATAAAAGGATTACTAGTTACGTCAGCATTGAGGTTTCCCTATTATAAAAATCTAGAGTAGTCCTTCCACTGACCTGTATTTTTAAGCCTCTTCATGTTAAGTATTGCTTCTGCTTCAATACGCATATAAAGGGGATGCATACCAAGAAGAAACTCCAGTGTAGATGTGGGAGTTGTTTGAACACACCCAGAGATAGCTACACAAAACATCCTTTGTAATTTTGTTAATTCTGCTTTAGCAGTTTCATTTTTGATTCTAGGCCACCAGACCACTGAGCCATAGGTAATAATGCGACAAATGATCATAGTGTAAATCCATTGAATAACTTTGGGATTTAAGCCCCAAGTTCTTCCAAATGCATTTCTACATGATCAGAAAGCTTCTTTTTGCTCTTTCAATACAAAAGTTGAAGTGCTTGTTCCAACTTAAGTTCATGTCAAAAAATACTCCTCAGAATTTAACTTCTTTGGAGTAAGTTAACTCTTGACCAAAAAAAGTTATCTTTCTCAGATTAAGATTCTTTTTCTTTGTAAAGGCTACCATAATGGTTTTTTGAGGGTTTACAGAAAGGCCTTTTTTTGAACCAAGTCTCAACTTGTTTGACGGTGTTGGACATGATGCTAGAGACTGTTTCACCAAGCTTACCTCTGACGATTATAACTAAATCATCTGCATATCCAATGGTGGTTATGCCTGGTTTTTTTAACACCTCTAAAAGGGAACCTACAACACATCACCATAAGATGGGTGAAAGAACCCCTCCCTGTGGACAACCAACTTTGCATTGGATCATCATGTTTTCACCTAAAAATGAGGCACTGACAAATTTGTTATTGAGCATATTTTCTATCCAAGAATAGATTGTGTCATTAACTCCCTTTCTAGCAAGGGATAGTTAAATAGTTTCAATGAATATCTTATCAAATGTACCTTCAATATCTAAGAAAACAGCTAAAGCAAGTTCCTTAGCCTTAAAGTTCTTCTCCAAAATGAAGGATAGGTTGTAGATGGCACTGTCAGTGGATCTACCAGGTTGATATGCATATTAAGAGTCAGAAAGTGGTTTTTCCACTAAATGGACTACTCTAATATATCTATCAGCTTTTCAATTGTCTTTAGAAGAAAAGATGTTAAGCTTATAGGTCTAAAAGATTTAGCTTCATAGTAATTATTTTTCCATATTTTAGGAATAAAAATTACTTTTGTATGCCTCCAAGCAATAGGTATATGCCCAAAGGCTATACTTGCCCTAAAAATTCTACAGAGAAATGGAGCAATGCACAGGACTCCCTCAATAAGCAGAGCTGGTACAATTCCATCCATTCCTGGTGATTTAAAAAGGCTTAAAGGACATTATTGCCTATTTTGTTCGATCATAAATTATGATTTTTTGGCAACATCCCATTTAATTCTACCACAATTTGATGTAGAGAGAGTAAAATTAGGAGTTCCATTTATTTCATTGGAACCTGGAAAGTGAACTCTGAACAATTCAGCCAGTGTCTCTTTCCCAGATCCTAAAAACTTACCATATAGCAATTTAAGAGTGTTTAAACAGCAGTTCCTGTCTTTAGACATTATTTTAACGAGTCTTGCAGTAGCAGACACATATGTCAGTGCAGTAATTTTGCTAGGAATTCTTTTTAGAATTCCTGATAGCTTTATAATAAGTGGTAAGTGCCAGTTTATATTTCTGCCATTCACTATTCTTTTTGGCTCTATTAACGAGCTTTCTACATTGTCTTCGCAATTTACTTAACTCTTTAGACCACCAAGGAACTAACCTTGGATAGCAAGTATTGCTGACATCTCAATTTTGATAGGATGATTGGAGAATGGCATGTTGCATGTGATCAATGGCCAACTCCAAATCTGCTACCGAAGATAACTTACCGAAGTCACCTTCCTTGATGAGATCTTCTATATCTTTTTTGTAGGAACCCCATTTGGTATTTTTTGGGTTCCTACCTACCATCTCTAGTCTGTTTGCTCCTAAAACAGAAAAGCTAATGTATTGGTGGTCAGATAAGCTTATTTCATCAGACACTTTCCAGTCTTTAATAAAGTTAGCACACTTACTATTGCATAAAGTGATGTCAATGACTTCTATTTACAGTAATAAAGGTGGGTTCATTACCTCTATTAAGAATAGATAGATTATAATACAAAATGTATTCTAAAAGATCCTCACCACGTCTGTTGCAGTCACTCTTTTCCCACACAGTGTGGTCAGCATTTGCATCACATCCTATGATGAGTTTCTTACTCGAATTGTTATAATCTAGAAGACTGACAATTTGCACATTAAATGTGCCTTTATCTTCGAAAGGAAGATATGAAGATATAAAGATGATTTCATCTTTGATTCCTTGCAGTAAACAGGATACTTTTGCAGCAAAATTATCCCCATTTAGGTAATTAACCAGAATGAGGGCATCTATTGCTTATAGCAATACATGCTCTTGGTCTCAAACAACATTTATCATAAATTATTTTAAAACCCTGAATATGTAGGCCCAAAACAGAACCATTGCAAATCCATGGCTCTAGAATTAAAACAATGTCAACCTCCCTTCTAGTCATCTTCTTGCTAAGAATAGCTGAAGCTGATCGACTATGAGGAAGGTTGATCTGTGCTACTTTGACGATACTTACCATTGTCGCACCCAAAGAAGCTAAGAAGAAGCAGTGATTCCCAAGTCTCCGTAAGTAGGGGACTTACTTACTTGAGTTTCCTGCAGAACCTTTTCTATCTCACTCTCAGATAGAGGAGAGCTAGGTTGCAGGGTTATATCAGAACCAGAGTCTAAATCCTGTTCTTCAATGTTAGGTAATTCAATTTCCTTACTAGAAGTAGGAAAGGATTTACTTACTTAAGAGGAAGTTGCACCTTCTTGTACACCTTCCATCTCTTCAATGCTCTGTACATCCTTCTGGTTTGGGTCCGGGAAAATTTTGAAGGTTCCCCAATCCAAACCAGTATAGGCAGCATAATTTGCCTTTTCAATGGCTTCTGAGGCTTCCATATCAACCTCGAAGATCCATCTAATAGAATGTGTCTCTACAGATTTCTGCAGAGTGCGCCATTCTAAAAACTTCAATTCCGGGTTGAGTCTATTTAGTCATTTCAGAAAGACGGCAGGATCCTTGGTATGGGTGTCCCTTGTCTTAAAGGTCACCTTTACCGGTTTAGGTAGATCACTGGGATCCAGAACATTGAGCCCCTCACCACCAAACAGACTCTTGTTACCATGGAAGGATTTTTTAATCCATTTCACAGTTTCAAGGTCATCACACAGGAGAATTAGTGCCCAAGACACTTAGCTGAAGCCTCGAACCCTAGGCAGATGACTTCCTATGGGGACCTCATCTGTCCTGGTCAGAATTTCCAGCTGTATGGAGTCAACATCCTCATTGTTGAGTTTGATGGTTGGGAAACCATCCTTCACAATAGCTGCTTTATGGCTTTTAACAGCCTGAGCAAAAGTCCCAGATTGATTACCATCCCTGAGCTCTTTGGAGGCAGTGCTATTGGAAGAAGGGGTTGACACGTCAGACCTAAGGCTTTTGGAGCTACCCACCTTCTGAGCAGTCTCCACCTGCTCCCTTGCTTTATTGCTACGCCTTAGATTGCGTCTTTGTGATTTTGTGAGAACTCCTGGTTCTACAACTGTGGTGTCTGTGTGTTGCTTTGTGATAACTCCACTTCCTCCAGCAGCCAAATTTCCAGTGCTCTCCTTTTTGCCGGGATTCTGTTCCTTAGGTACCGTTTTGCCGGCTGATTGGATAACACCAGGTGATTTATCCAATCCTTTTTTATCATTTTTATTTTTCATTTTTTGTTTTTGTCATCCATAGGTGACCTAAGAACTGGGAGAAAATATAAAATCACCACCTGCATAGCCTCCCTGTATAGGTGGAAGGCAAACATACAACGAGGTTTTGCCTGGTTCCTCGAGGGGCCCGTTAGCGACATCATAACCCTGGTGCCATTCATCCATCATCACGGAGCCTACCACCTTGGATTGGGTTACCTTTTTGTATTAGCACAGCCGTCTCGCCATGGGTTACCCTACCAGGAACCTAAATCAAGTTTAGTTTCCAGACGTAAATCCCCTGTGATACCTGTGTACACCTTCACACCAATTTGAGGTTACATAATAGGATTTTGTGAGGGGAGTCCCTTGAAGGTGGAAGAACGATTTTGCTAAGTACTCCTCCGATAGATGGGCACCACCAGAGGATCCACTCCCTGAATTTTAACATTGATCTTGAGGGGGGATTAGTTTTCTGCAGACCATTTCACCCATGGTAACTGTTCAACGACCAACCACAGGACTTTCGATCCCCCAGATTTAACGAGCACGTATATAGCTCGTCCTCGGTGGGTCTTTTGCGACTTTGGGAGTCGAATCCCGCACTTGTAAGCGGAAGGCCGATGCCTTAACCACTAGTCTACCTCGATCCAAATGAATGTATGATCTAAGTATGGAAGAGCAAAATCGTAAGTTTATTAATGTTTTAATACTGGACACTCATATGAATATCTGAATTATTAATGAAATATTTCATTTTTATTTCCTATAGTTTTTAACGTTTAATTTTTCTACATTAACGAAAATATAATTTTATTGTGTGTAGTTAACTACATGAATAGTTTATATGATAATACACTCTGAATATTTAAACTACACTCGAATATTTTTTTCGGTCTTTTAGAAGGGGAATTAAGAAATTTTTAAAATTTATTAAGCGAACAAAAGTTATTTTTTCTTGAAAACTTATTATAAATGAAACTTTATGTTGCCACTTACTTTGATTCGTTAAAAAGATATTAACGTTCAGTTTTCAATAAAATCTTTTTGTTACACAAATGTAACATATTGAACAACTTTTTGTATTTCTGAAAGTAATAATTAAATTTTTTGCTTATGTGTTATTCCTTCCTCCTAATGAATCTAAAAAAGCCAAAGATTTCCTCTCTTTTGACTGAATAAAAGGCAGACCACATTTGTGAAAGTAAACTAAATAATTGAGGAATATAATTTTTTTAAAATATTAGTCCGGATGTGAAAATATTTCAGCAAAATAGTGTTTTCTTTTGTTAAAATAAAAGTTGTCAAATTTCTAGCCCTGTTTAAAATTTACATTTTTTAACAGTTTGATTAAATTTCCAAGATAAAATATTTAGTTTAAGTATTTTTATAATTTGTAAAGAAATTATTGTAAAATATTTTAAAGTGAATAATCTATATTATTAAATAACCAACCAATGTGCTGAAATTATCTCTTTAAGCTCTCATGAAATAAAATTCTCTAATGTCAAAAAAATTGTTATATTTTCTTCGATATACTGTTTGTGTAAATTTAAGCAATGTATAACGGGTTGAATTTTTCTGTACATTTATGAAATGAAACAGTGGTTATTATAATTTAATATACTTTAATGATGGGCTAGTTAAAACTTAATAACTTCAGCTACTTACAATTCATAATTTTTTTTGGCATTTTGCTTTTTGGGTGGGTTTTTTCCTACTTTATGTGCTTCATAAACGTTTCGCCAAGTTACAAACCCTGGAAATTCCTTAGAAACCACCTCACTAAATGTGCACGTGAAAGAAAAAACACATTATTGCAGACCATCAATTATCCAAATCAATTGGCACCGGACCTCAGCAGGATATTCAAATTCAGTTAAATGTTTTTTCTTTCGAGAAAATGGTCTATTTCAATCAATTACTGCATGCTGAAATTGGGTGGAAAACTATATATTTTTGTTAAATAAATTAATTTAATGAAACACGTTTACTTATTAAGATAACAATTGTAGTGCATGAATGCAGAGTAGGTGTGTACAGTATTGTGAATGAAAGTCATTGCTTGCTGAACATCTCGGTTGAAGGGAACAGAATTAAGCTGTTTTAGTGCTTTTATCCTATTTTACCAGCCAAGTCGGCGCATCCGATTGACAGTGAGAATTTGCATGCGGTTACACTCTGGGCTGGCACACTCCGTCCACTTCAAAGCAGTTTCAGAGATTTTAAATGCTTCACTAGATCAGTGTCTGCTTCAACTTTGATATTAAGATCATTACCTTCCTTGACACTTTCAATTAGCTTCCCATAATTTGCAATTTGGAATCTAAGGTCTGAATCTTAATATCCGGGGAGGTACTAACTTCTTAACATCCGGGAATTGTCAAAGGAATGAATTCCTCAAACGACACTTCTCTCTCTCTCTGATTCTCATCTTCTCTCTTCACTTACCTCTCCTTTTCTCAAACTTTTTCTCATTTTCCGTTTCTTCAGTTTAATTAATGTTTCTGAAATTCTTAAAACTATTGGGCTCTTATCAGGGATTTGGATAAACGGAGTTCAGATAGTTGGAGCTCTACTGTATTTCAAAAGTACTTGGAACAACTTTAAGCAACAAACACTTGTTGATTTAGTCTTTCTTTGTAGATAACAATTGAATAAAAATCTAAATTTAAAAGTTAGTCTCTTCACTGGCTGCAATACAAAGAATTTCCTGATTTGTAAATTTAATTGAAATTTGATGAACATATTTATGAGGTTTGAAGCTTCTGAAATTCTTCTTAGTATTTAAAAAAAATTAAAAATATTGAAAATTATTTGCCTTTTTATGTACTTTCTTCTACAAGATTAAAACCTGCATTATTACGTAGCTCTATATAAATACTTAGACATTGCAAACGTAATTGTTTTGTAGAAAATATAGAATCTAATCTCTATGGAATCAAAAACTGATACTGTTAATTTACGTTAGTACTTTATGAGTGTTTAAAAACAGCAGAAATTTCCTTTACTGTCATATTAAATGACATTGACATTTTATTTTGAATAAATTTTCAATTTTCTAATTTTACACGAAGGATTTCTCAAGATAATTGAATAAACTCGGTTATAAAATACTAAAGCTATTTGTACTACTATTACCACACACACAAATGAATTTTAATTTTTCGTCTATTTTAAGTTCTTCTAAATACAAAACCTACTTTACCAAAACCTACTATACAAAATCTACTTAACTATTTCCTACATAGCATCTCCCTTTCTGCATTGTTTAAAAATAATTATGATACTTAAACAGGAAATTATAAGTTCAAAATATATGCAGAGAACTATAAGTTGATGGTAAAAATAGCAGTTGCGTTGACGATTGAGTAGTTATTGCTTCTGTGTTCAATTCATGAATTCGGTTCCAAATTGAAATTTGGATGCTTCTAAAAGTTGAGAGTCCCTTTTAAATTATTTTTCGGGACTAATTATTTTCCTTGTGAGTATTAATGATCACTAAGAGGTAAAAGTACCAAACAGAAGACTTTTATGTGCAAAATGAACTTGTCAAAAAAAATTTAATGGATATTATTTATAAAAATATAAAAAATTAATAAAGTTAACTTCAATCAAACGTTTTTTTAATATTCTCGCATCTTAAAATTCTAAATTGTATTCTTAAATACTTATTCATGTTTCATAGTTGTTTTGAGCTTTTATGTTGTTGTAATATTATTTTAGTAGATTATATAGTAAATACAAGGTCAGAGTGAATTTGATTTAAATCAGTTTAACGCATTTTGAGTTTTAATCCCCTTTTCAATGAGTGTTTACATAATATTTTAATTAGAAATTTTGCATATTGATTAAATACATAAGAACATATTTGTGCGATTATATTTAACCAACTCTTGAAAAATAAACTAAAAAGTAAGCTCAAAAATGAAACCATAAACTTAACATTATCTTAACACAGACTGTGCAATGTATTATGTGTGTGTGTAGATTTAATGTGCTATTAAAGATGATGATTATGTTGATGGCTCTATGAAACTATTCATTAAATTGTTTCTGAAATAAAAGTTTCCTTTCAGGAAGTTCAATTATAAGCCTTTTCCAATTTCAAAAGTAGAATTGTTTCCCGAAAAGATTGCTTTAATGATTTAGCAAAGAAGAGAATAAATCAATAAGTAAGGATTTAATGTAAAACATATTTTCTTTATTGAATTTCTTTAAAGATTTCGTAAGAATATATTTTACAGTTTTCCAAATCGTTTGTGTTTGGCCTTCTTATTTTCCTCATGGATTATATCGAAATGGATGAGTTAGGCTATCTCTATGGAAAAAAATTTGTACAATTTATCTTGTTGATTGGATTGCAAGCGAGTTTAGTCCAAGATTATTGCAGACTAAAAAGAATAAGAAACTTCACATCATTTTGAAATGAAATAAAACTTTTTTCAGAAAGAAATTGATAGTTTAATTATTTCGAAATCAGTTATAAAAATATAGTCTTTTAAGTGTATTAAAATGTTGAAATATTAATCCTAATCTATATTCATTCAATTAGAAAATTATTAACTTTGGTGAAAATGAAAAACAAGTTAAATCATAACAGACTTACTGATGAAGTATTTGAAACACATAAAACGTCTGGTTTTTACAGTCTAAATTAAATAAGTATATTTTTATAGAACAAATTTTATCAATGAAATAAGAATTATATTTCTGAATCTACTGAATTCTATTATACTGACATAAAATATTTTGTTTACCATGAGAAAACAAAATATTTTATGTCAGTATAATAGAATTCAGTAGTTCTGTAGGTGACACAAATTCATTCAATATTATTTAGACATCATTTAGATTCTTGGAGCATTTCTCCCGTAAGAAATTATTCAGATGCTTAAAATAGTAATAATCCCTAACTGCACGATGAAAAACACTGTTATTTAAATAACTGTAAAAGAAACACTAAAAACTGCAATAAATTTTACTGTAAAATTCACCGGAAAAAATCACTTATCACTGGCCATCGCTTTAAATTGGTGGGATTATAGTTTGCTTTAGTTCTATAACGACGCCATTTCTTTAAAATTTCACTTGCATTTGTTTTAATAGGGATAAATATTTTGCCTACATTAAGATTTTTTCTGAAAAGTTGGGATTTCTGTTTTAAGTGAATCATCAAGTATAACGCAGAGTAGATTTTTTTTATTGTTTATTATACAAAAGATTATCTTACTTTGATTTATATATATTCTTATAAATTTGATTAGACATTTCAGAATATATTCTAAGATGAATTTATGCAAGTGAATTTAAATAACTTGTCACTATTTTTAACTTAGTTTATTAATATTTAATGTACTATTTTATAGTAGTTTGTTAACATTGGGGAGAGATTAATATTTTAATCATTAAATTATCTACATAATTATAATTGTATTTAAATATTTAAGAGTTTCCATTGTTATAATAATTGCTTAATATTTTTCTTTATAAATTAAAATTTGGTAATCATCTATTCTGTTTTATTTGTTTTTAGAATTCTTTTAATAAATATGTTAAAGGAATTGTTTTTCTATTTCTTTATTAGTTTTTATTCCTTATTTCTTATTTTAATTTTATATCATTTTTCTATCATTGTAAAATGATAAGATTTAATGTCTGGTAATTAGGAAAATCTGAAAAATAAGTTTTATTACATTTTATATATATATATATAATCTTATTAATTATATTTAAAAATATTAATTTTTTACTATTTAATATGTTATTAATCGATGAGATTTCTAAATTAGAATTGATTTTAATAAGCATGTTATTAAAAAAAATTCTAACAAAAGCTCTTTTTATTTAGAAAATATAAGTATTTATTACATTTTCTAAATCGAAGATCTTAATTTGAATTTTATTAAAAAATGTTTACGTTTTAATGCATGTTACTAAGTTTCCTTTAAACTATGATCATTATGAAATAAAAATTCAGTTTTATAACATGTATCTAACAATGATTATTTTTAAGTAATGAAAATTTTTAAATGCATATTATAAAACTGACTCTCTGAAAAGTCTGGTGAATATGGTGGTTGATTTAGAGTTTCTCATTCTAATGCGTGATCGCAACTATTGGCAACTGATCAATGAAACATGCCGCCTAATTCTGCGATGGAGAATTGGGTATTTCCTATTGACTAATACTGCTTGTTTATATGCAAGTTTTTGTGTGTGTGTGTGTGATGAATTTATTAAATTTCATTACAATGATCAGCTTTGATGGTTTCACCTAGTTTTAGAAGGCTGCAATGGATCAAACTGGCTGAGATATACTAATCTCCATAATTTATTTTGATTGTGTTTTGGTTTCGGAATATATTGGGGAGTTTTATCACAATCAAGCTTTTGCCCTGAGCGTCACTGATTGTAATACATGTAGGTTCTTTCTATGTTATAAGTTACAGTTCGATTATAAAACAAAATTCGCTGTGGTTGTGAAAAAGTGCTGAGAATGTTTTGAAATGTTTGTTTTAATGCTACTTCAATTCAACAAGAACTCATTTTTATCCATTTTTAAAATTTTTGGAGACATATTTACTTTATGGAATTTTTTTCATAAATTGCATGCATGGCCATCGTAAATGCAACACCTTGAAGACAGCCTGCAAATAACATAAAATTCACAACATGCATTAATGAAGGTGAGATTTGCAAATGATTACAATTTCAGCGCAGACTCACATCACACGTGCCTTAGGCGTTACTTCAAAGCGCTATTTAAGGATTGGAGATTTTGACAATTTCAAGTCCGGCCATTATTCTTTGCTAGTGATTTAAGAAAACGATCAATTATGCCTCGTGGAAAACAACGATCATTTTTGATCAAGTAACCAAGTTCAACAGAGGAAGGATAGTGGCTTACCGAGATTGTGGATTATTATGTGTTACTGAGATTATCTTTTAGGGAAATCGGTAGTTGTGTAGGATGAAACCAAACAACTATAATACGGATACGTGATCTTTGGATACAGCAGGGTACGATGGACCGATGTGTTCGATCGCATCCACCTTAGTGCACCACTTCACATGATGACAGGCAAATTGTACGCATGACAGGGACGGATTGCTCAACCCGCAGTCTATAAGCACAAAACATTCAGTCTATAAAGCATTATCCAGTGTCTGCTCGTACCATTCGATGCCATTTATAGCAAAGTGGTCTGTCGGCAAGACGTCCAATGCTTCGTCTACCCTTGAAGCAGAACCATAGACGTCTCCACCATCAATAGTGTGATTAAAGAAGATTGTGAACAGCAGAATGGTATGAAATAGATTGTCTTTACTGATGAGTCACGCTTCATTCTGCAAAAGTACGAAGGTTGCATTCGACTCTGGAGACACCGTAATGAGAGAGGATGCTGAAAAGTTGCGTTATGCATGACCACAGTGATCGTGCATTGGGTATTAATATATGGGGATGGGGTGGTATTGGATATCACTCTCGCACTTCTCTAGGAAGCATTGCCAGTATTTTGAACAACCAGTACTACATCTATAAGACGTTAGAATCAGTATCCTTCCTTAACTTCAGGGCTTGCACACAACTATATTTCATCAGGATAGTACCCGACCACACATGGCAGTTATTGTACAAAGTTTTTTCGTCAATCACCAGATTTAATTGTTTCCCTGGCGGGCATACTCTTCGGATCTTTCATCGAAAGAAAACATGTGGTTCTTGATTTCTCAACTATTGACCCTGATTACATCCCCAAATGCCACACTGGATTAACTGTGGCAACTCGTGGAAGATGCTTGGTCTTCTGTTGTCTAGAAAACATCCAAAGTCTCTTTGAATCAATGCCGAGGGGTGTGGCAGCGGTAAACTCTAACAATAGCGGCTACTCTGGCTACTTATTTTGGCACGAAACACACTTTGCAGAAGTCTATTAATTTAATCATTTGATATTTTGTTATGTTATCCACAAAATATATCTTACTGTGATGTGTCTTGTTTCTTGGTGTAGCAATTTGTTTGGTCAGCAGTGTATGAGGGGCAAAGTCATTTCTGACATAAGTTGTATTTCAGTCCAGTATAATTTGGAAGTAGATCCTGCAGAAGGAAGTAATTTAAGTCATCTTGAGAGCCATTAAAGAAAGGAGTGGCAACTAAAAAAATCCTTCCAGTCATTGGTAGCATCACTGGTCATTGGTAATCCCCAGTTATTGGTATAGCATCACTGGGAGGGTAGAGAAGAACGACAGACAGGCCAAATTTGAAGAGATGGGTATGCAAATAATCATGTCCGGTGATAATTCTAAAACACGCGAATCCCTCCATCCAAAGGAGGAAAATAGTTAAGCATCTCTCTGGCTGTCGAGAAGACAAGGACAAGATTTACCATCAACCAACCCTATAAGAGTATAATATCCTTGTGGAATTTTGTCCCTGAGAATAATTTTGGCATTTCATTTCAAGGAAAATTTTCTCCAGATCAATGTCAAAATTGAGGGAGTGATCCTCTGGTGGTGCCATCTATCTATTTAGAGCAAAGTTGTGGTTTCATCTTCATGGTGCTCTGGTTAAACGAAAGACACACCCTACTGACTTAAATTCGCATAGTCAATGGCAAAGCGAGCTTGGCTCGTTCAAGTGTCACAAGTAACAACAACAACAGCAATTACTATAGATCATAATACCTTTTCCCCGTTTGTTTTTATGTTAGGATTCCTAACTATCTTCGACTGAGGTACCACGTGGTTTGCATTTATTTTAAAATTACATCTTTTATACTATCTATCATAAGAAATGCTTCTTACATTAACTTGCTGTATCTCCTTTATGGATTCTTAGTGTCCCAATATGTGTTTATTTTGAATTTTCAACACTAACACACAATTATTGGTTTATAAGTCATTCATTAATTGTTGAATATAATACATCAATATAATTTATTTTATATCGTTATTCTTTATTCATAGAATACATAATTAGAATACAAAATATTTGTATTTTACATTACATTTAAATATAAATAGAATATAAAGAATTTATGTTTTATATTCCAATGCTTTCAAAAAAGTAAAGCTTATTACCAATTTATGTCCTAATGTATATTCTGGTTTTTGCTGTCGTTCTATGGGCACATTTTACCAACTAACATTTAGGAAGACTTTCAAATTTGCATGGATACTAATTATCAATTCATCTATATTTAAAATGAGAATCGAATCGATAACATGTTGCATTAAATGTCATAGAACAAATTATTCAGTAATGTCTACTCTGAAGAACACCTGGTGATATCATCGATGATGATTCAAGCATGTGAATGATGATTTTTGGACCAAGGAAAACACTCATATAGTTTGTGTCTTCAATGACCATTTGCTCAAATATTGTTTCTCAATAATATCAAATTAAGTAATCTACCACCTATAGTACATCTCAATATTTATATGAAACCGTTTTTTTAATTCTTATATAATTAAAGTGCTAATAACATTTATATTTGATAAAATTAATATTTTTATGCATTGAATTGGCTTATAAAATCATCAATGTCTAACAATGAATGCTCACCTATCAAGATATTGTTTGCGTAACATTAAAATGTATTTAGAAATTGTTCATGTAACATTACGATCAATTTTTAAATTAGCACATTGCAAATAATATGTTGCTAATCTTGTGGATTTATAACAATATATTAAATATTCTCTTCTTCTTCAAGTTAATTTTTTTACCTAAATTAATGTAATAATCACATTTTAAATGAAAAACGTTGTAAAATTTAACAAACTTCTAAGGGATTGAAATATTAATATAATTATATTTTTAAATATATTATCACACATTTCAAATAAGAAAAGATAAACAATAAAACATGTTACATAATTTCGTTTACATAGTTTAAAAAATACATGGTTTAGAAAATAAGATGAAATACATTGGATATGTTTTTATTTTTTTTATAAAAGAATATATTTTTCATAAAATTATAGATAAATATTCATACAATTTTTCCACTTGAAAAGCCACATGGAAACGCACAACCTAATTATGTAATTATTTTTAGAATTAAAATTAATTTCTATTTTAAATAGTAACACATTTTTCATAATTTATTTATAAAAAAGTCAGAATTGGTTGCGAGACTGTATTCATTCGAGAAAAATGGAAATTGTTATTTGTACTAAATATTTCCAAGAAATGTAATTAAAGTTTTTTTTTAAATTTCTAATGGCATAAGAATATGACGAACTCTTACAAAGAACACGCAAGTGAACAAAAGCAAGAGAAAAAAGTTAATGTCTCATCAGCAGATGTCTGGCATTCCAGTAACGCTTCACCTCAGAGTCCCCACTCAGGGCCGATCATCTCAATAGATGGCTCCTGTCTATAGTTCACCATTCTGACACAATGGGAAATTTGGGTCAGTGTAGATTCCAAGACGGCAAAGGTGGTACGTCAGGCAGTCATGGACCACCGTAAGTCTAAATTCCGCAACAGCTTTTTCGCGGGGCTTATTGGAAATACCCTGTTTCAAATCATTCCTCCAATTTCTTGAAGAAAGACGGGAAGTGAGCAACGCCCTCCATTTTCGTTTCATAAAATATTTGATATAGAGCCTTGGGGAATGAAAAGATTTAAAAATGCTTGGCTGTTGAGCTATTAGGGTGCCTTTCTCAGCCAGCATGTCCGCCTGTTCGTTGCCGTAACGCAACGAACAGGCGGACATATCACAATGCCTGGAATCGATTGGAGTATTACTTATGAACGAAATTAAAGTAAAATCCTAATATTTTCGAAGAAACTCAATTAAAATAAATTTTTCAAATGAAGTTACTAATAGAAATAAATTATGATTTTTATTGTTTATTTAAAGAATTAAGTTTAAAACAGATAAAAGGAATATTAAAGTTTAATACAGATAAAAGGAATTTCCTTTAAGTAAAATAAGTTTTTTTTTTAATAAAGTAAGGTTTTATTTTCTATCACTAAAACACAAAATTTGCATTATTTAAGCTAAAGAAGTGGGAGATTTCTCTTGTTAGATAACCAAACAAAGGTTTTTAGTAAATGTAATTTAGTGTATCACTAGATTTGGTAAAAGATCTTTAAGTTACTCCTACAGATCTTTTATCTAATCTAGTGTTACTAGAAGAAAAGTCAGAATTAAAGACTACTCTACAAGAATAGATAAGATAGATATAAAATCTTTCGATACATATTACGTATTCTAGATTAAATGTATTACGTTTTCCATAGAGTAAGTATATTATATATTTTTGAGTATAAAATTAAACCATGTCTTCAAAATTTGAGGATTAAATTTATCCAAATCGGTTCAACTGTAACAATAATTACTATTAGTTGTATAGAAAAGCAATATAATTTTAAATTTTTAAAAAGTAAGGTGCAAATCCCAAAAAATTTTTAATAATTTTAACACAAAATATTTAGCTATTCAGGTAAGAGAGCTAAGAGTGAAACATTTAAAAACTAGCTCATAATTATATGATTCAATTACTAAAGTTAATGATAATAAAATTTGCTGCTTTATGCTAATTACCGTATCACACATGGCCGTAAAAACTCTTTTTTAAGAATGGATTCAGTCCATGAAACTATTTGAAGATGGTTTAAATCTTCATTACTTAGAAGCAGGGATGAAGTTGAGGATCCCCAAGACTTGATTTCTCGTTATCATTTCACTTAAAGAGAATTAACGCTGTATTTAACATGTCCCTTCCACCTTTAGTGAATACGAAGAAACTTTATTTATGTAAGGTATTGACCTCATTAACTTTCCATGATGAAAACATTGCCTTTACCAATCAGCTATTGGAACATCTTTTAATAATACATGACTACTGACAAAAATAGCATTTGGATTTTGACTGATATCAAAAGTGCTATATAGTATTTTAAAACTGACCAAAAATATTTGACATCCAACACCAGGTTATTTTACAGCTTCTCTTCGAGATTGATTGGAAAACTCCTGTTGGGTGTATGGAAACGAAATAGTGGATAAATGCGCCAAGAGTAGTTGTGATCTTCCGATAAACAATTTAAATGAGCTTACTTCCCCGGAAATCCACTCCTTAATCAGATTGCACTCTTAACAGATTGTTGCTGTCAATTGCTCTCTGTTTAGCATCTTCTTCCGGTTTACCACTGGAATGCTGCCAAAAATTCTAGTTTGTTCCTGTCTTGCAGTGGCTCTCTTCGTCCTCTACATTTGGCAATGGCGAGATTTAGATACGGCCATCTAAATTTTTTAATGTTCTTGAATGTGGAGAGGATTTTTTCTCTCCTTGTTCCTTTCTTTGTCTGCTAGTTTTGCTCACCTTCTTCATTTCTTGGCGCCTCTTGAAAGCAACTGTGGGATGAGCGGGATCTCTGTGGATTTTGCTTTCAGAGCCTTTTGCACTTGGTATAGGGTTTCCTACACAAGGGGAATAACTAGCAACAATACCCGTTCATTGATGTAGTTTTGCAAAAGTTGCATGTTTACGAAAAAAAAAATGAAAATTTGATGTAGACCACATTATAGATAACTGAATTCCCGGAGTGTATTGAAGGGCATTTGTACAACCAATTGTGGATTTGTTTCCAAGGTAATTTTTCAAAGCTAAGGGAACAAACTCCCGTGCTGCAAGGGAGGAAACCGGGAAAACCCCTAAGTGCCTATGTCAGTATGGCATTCAGAAAATATAAGTGATTATCCATTTCTCATTTCTTAGCACAAGCTGAGATAGAACCCGAGATTTTACATTCCAAACAATATATGTTAACTAATAATCCCCGATGAGTGGAAATCTCATATTTGAAAAAGAAATTCATGTAGATCGGTTATTGCGATAGTTTTCCAATTGGTTGCTTCTGTCACCAAAAACCATCTATTATAGCCAACTACCTTAATACTTTGAACCATGGATAAAAGTCAATATCAACACTTTATCGGTTGTCTTAGCTAATGAATCTGATTTTTCGTTCCCGTCGATACCCACTTATGAAGGGATTAGGTTCCAATATACTGCATTATATGTAAAATTCTTTTCACATTTTTCTCTGCAGCAGATGAAAAATATTTTTTTGTCAATTATCGAAAGAAAAGTAGAAAATATCATTATTTGTTTTTAAAAAAATTATGTAAGAGTATAGAAGGTAAAAATACCTTTTTTACCTTCTATAAAATCCGACATTGATAACGTTTTCATTTTCTCCTCTATTAAGAATAGAACAAAATGTTTAATAGAGGAAAATGACACTCTTCCATTCCTGAAGCAAGCAGATTTCCTGAATGTTATATTTTGTGGCATAAGCAATTTTACTAGGTGTTCAAATGATGTCTTATTACTATGTATAAACTAAAAATCTATAATAAAATTTTAACATTATAAAACACTACTTATGTTTTAATTTAGCTAGAAATCTACATCATGATATAATAGGCCTACATTTAGAGGCCTATACCCAGATATATAAAAAAATGACACGCCTCCGGTTCATGAAGTGAGCAGTGTTTCTGAATGCTATGTATTGTGGCATAAGCAACCTTACTAAGGATTGAAACTAGCTTCTATATTATGGTATATAAATAAAATTAAAAAATTCGCAATAAAAATTTCGTAACGAAACAGTATTTATTTTTTTAGAAAAGTGATCCTCATCTGTTCTTGAAGTTAGTAGAATTCCCAAATGCTAGGTATTGCCACATAAAGGATTTTACTAAGCGTTCAGATCTCTAACGGTATAAATTAATTACAAAATCTGGAATAAAAGTTTTGCAATGAAATTCGACTTATGTTTTAAGTTTTGCAGAGAGCTACATCCATATAAAAATTTGATTTAATTTCATGCAACCATTCTTAATTCAAGCTAAATAAAAATGTGACGGATAAAAATCTGATAAAGAGAAAACGAGAATTTTATTTTTCTAAAATTTTTTGGCAATACTTTTATTTTTTGTTGGATAAAAGTGTTCATTTCAAAAATAAATTGTACTACAGCAAATGTATGAATGTCAAACATATGTTTTATTCGAGTGAACATGCTCATGTAAGCTAAAATGCAAAGAATAAAAGAATAAACATTCACTTTTTACGTATCAAACCTTTCTGCTTAAAATATTCTTCTCTAAATGCATCAGTTTTCATGAAAGCAGAGCAAAAGTGAGAAAAGAAAAAAAATTGATTTATTTAAAAGTTGAATCGAATCAGTTTCTTTTTTCTCACATTTTTTCTTTATTCTATCATCAGATAGAGATTGAAAAAAAAAAAAAAAAAACGTGCAAAGTTTAAGAGATAGAAGCAAATATGGAAAATATTTGCATTTGCATGGAATTTGAAGCAGCTTTTGTAATTCCGATAAATGACACATTTTTACTAAATAGAAAGATTTAATAAATTCCGAAATCGTCACTCTTTATTTGAATATTACTCGTTCACAGTTCCATGAGTAAAGTTTTTGAATGAAGTATTTTCAATTATATATATATATATTAACCCCCCCAAGAAGGAAATCGTATATTTAAAAATATAATGAAAGCGCCCAACGTAAAACTGACGATAGAATTAGTTTTGTTTATCTTAAATAATTTAGCTGCGACATTGTGTAGAATATTATGCATTACGTTAAGCTGCTTATCAAAATGTTTTTGTATTATAATAATACACAACGTATTGAAGGTAAATTTAAAATTTTGTACATTACAAACTGCTGCATAAATAGAGAAAATGTTCGATGAAATATGATAGAATTATTTCAAAAAATAATCTTATAAATAAATAATTATTTCTAATTAGATAAGTGGATTAAAACCAAAGGAGGAGGAGGAGGAGTATAGAAATTTTTTGTGTATCCAGTTTTCGGGCATTGATTATCATTATAAATTACAAACATATTTTTCAAAATCCCAGTTTTCTTCAACGGTATTTACGCTTTGTTCAATTTTTTCTAAATGCTATTTTGTACTATAAAATAAGTTCTAAAATGAAAATGAGCTGATAAAGAATTAAAGGAAGAACGGAACGTTTGTAGGTACACTTTACAAAGAACGATTTAAATTCGCTTCACATAGGACTCTTTGAATACTCTTTAGGTGAAACACTTTAAATAGGATATTTTAAATACTCTTTATATGAAATGCTTTTATAGTTATGAAATTACCAAATGTTATAATCAGATCTCTTTTCATATTTGTTTCAATCAATTTCGTATCAGTGACGTAATGGGAAAACCAAAAATACTTTCGTTGCTGTGGATTATGGATATTTATAACATTCCTTTTCAAAAGAGTGATAAAATAGGGAATATGGATATTTTTCTTAGAAAAAATTGTGGTAGTGTAAATGGGAAAGAAATGCAAGTTTTTTTTTTGCTATATCTATTGTTTACTCAATAATACGTTTTTAAATTCAAGTATATTTAGGATAATAGCAACATATAAATACAATATATATTTTTAGTTCTAAAGTCCTAAACTTTTTAATTGTTGTTTTGTTCATTTAGAAATTTCAGAAATAAAAATGTTTTCCTGTAACATCCATATTTTTAACGTAGTTTGAATAATGCAAGGTATTTCTGAATGTTAATCCACATAAGGACATAAGAATTCAAAGTATATAAAAAATATATTTAAAGAGTACTAGTATTTTAAAGAAATTTTTCTAATCGGTATAATGTAATATTTATTTTAGTCAGTTGCATATATAAATAAATATAAGTAAAAAAAATCCAAAAATATAAGTATTGGATTTCAAACTGTTTTTTTAAATTTTTCTTAATTCAAATTATAGTAAATACGACTCTCAATACGACTGAGCCATGCTAAGTATCAAGATTCATTCGATAGAATATATTTCTCTCGATCCTTTTTCATATATTTTTAACCATATTAAAAAATCCTAAAATTTGAAATGCCTAACAAATATTGAAAAATATAAATTGTAAAATTAATTTTATTTTAAAACTAAATATATTAATTTAAAATTTAAATTATAAAGCAATTTGAAAGGAAGCTAGAGTGACTATACTATGGAATTGATATATATATATATATATATATATATATATATATATATATATATATATATACATACATATATATATATATAAGTATATATATATATATATATAAGTATATATATATATATATATATATATATATATATCTATATATATATATATATATATATATGTATATATATATATATATGTAATAGGTAGGAAAGTTAAATATATTTATATTTATTTTCACCAAGTAACAAAATAGATGTTAAATTTTAACCTCTCATTTTTGTCTTTATCTCAAGTTAAGTATTCTTTTAGTCAACTGTTCTTTTATTTTCCATAGTATAGTACTAAGAAAATTATTTTCATTTTATTATCCTTAAATAGCTGCAATATAAAAGTCCCTTCTAGCTGTGCAGAATAAGGCCTTTGATCAATACTATTTTGTTTTGAATAAAATTTAATTAAAGCTCAGGTCTGCTTAGAGGCAGAAGGAGAGGAAGTGAACTAGAATGTACTTCCGGGTGGAAGAAAGAGGGAAATGTTGGATAGGGGGGTTGAAATTTAATTTCCATCGGTAGAAATAGTCGATGCGATACTTTCTTAACGCCTAACTTCTTCGTAAAGTATTCTGATCCTAAAGTTTTTACGGGATGTCCTTTTCATTACTTCATTACATAGGCAAGAGAGGCCATTACATAGGCAAGATTTCTTTTATAAATTCTGCTTTTATAAAATGAGTTGTTTGTCAAAATATAATAGTGAAGAATTATGTAATTTCTTCTTGTTTTTATAACATATAAATTCAAACATAACTGTGACTGATAGTGTGATTTCTACTCATTTTATGACATATAAGTAATAAGTTAAAACACAACAGACTGTGAGATTTCGACTCGTATTAAAACATATTGTATTATGTGTTTTACTAGTTTCATTAAATAATACAGAGAAATTTCAGAGCCGATTTTGTTCAGGAAGGGTAACTTTCCTTTTGAAAACATTTAAAATAATAATAATAAGATTTTATGAAAAATAATTAATTCGAGGTATATTAAGGTATTTTTTAATCATTATTAAAACAGCTTAAGTTCATTATATTAAAATATTTTGTCATTTTATTAAAATTTAATTTCGGTGATAAGTTTCATAAAAGAATACATTACAAAGCCGAATATATGTAGACAAAAACTGTTTTGGATTTTAAATCTTTTTCTGGTGAGAACTTCTTTTAGTTTTTATCTGAGACCAGATTAATAAAATTGATGTATTCTTCTCATATGAAATTTTCAATTCTTCCTATTCTTCTTCTCGAAATTTTCTTCAATCTTAAATTACTTATTTATTTTTTTTTGCTCATAAACTAAACTGTTGTCGTACTGCCGATGTAAGCTTTTGGTTAAATTGCAGAATTTTTTTTATATTATACTCTAATTTTTAAAAAAAGCTTTTGCAACGGATTTAATAAAATTTATTGTTTACCAGGTGAAAATTTTAATTTTGATTAATCTTGATTTAACAGTTGATAATAGTTCCTAAATATGCATAAAAAAATCAACATTCTTTTTCAATACCAAAAATGCATTATTTACTTAGAGTTTTTAACACAAGCCTCAACAAAAGGTGAGTTTGATAAGTGTAGTAATTGATGAAGGATGCACTGTGCTTAATAAAAGAAAATACGCTGGTTTATTCAATTATATAGTTTTATTAAAAGGTGTATAAAAATGGGTTGCAATGAACTGCATTAAAATTGAATTATTACATAGCATAACAACACAGGTATTTTGTTGCCATTATATTAAATTGCTTTGAAGAAAATGTAAATTAAAAAGCTATACTCCTTTATCATTGTTAAATGGTGGTATACAATATTGTATGGCTTTATGTTAAACTCAATCACTTAGTATAAAAATGTTCCGTCATTTTATTACTTACATAAAATAAAAATATATCAGTTGGGATAATTTTTTAAATTTATAATTCTTTTTTTGAAGTCATTGCTTACTTTTATAATAAGTTTTAAAGTACTCTTTTTTAAGTTATTGTGCATATATAGATTATTTAATATACTTATATGTAAAATTTTTTAAGTTCATTTAACTCTTAATATATTATGATACATTGGATATTTAATTATGTTTTATTGATATAAATTTAAATTTTCATCCATAAAATTCTGTTATATGTCTATATAAAATATAATTTTTTATATACATATTTAATCAAAAAAATGTTTCTAGTATACATCATTAAAATGAATCTTTTAACATTTGAAAACATGTGCTGATTTAATACATATAGTTTAATACTTTTAGAAATTTTATAAGTTTTTTCCTGCTTATTTATTTAATAAATAATAAAGGTTTTTAAAAACATTAAAAATTTGCAAAAATTAAAGGTATTTTTCATTTTACTCCAACTCCTATCCTAAAGAAATAGCATGTTTCTTACTGAGAAGCAAAAATAATATCACTTAAATATGATAATTTTTATTGACACAAAATTTATTCTATATTTAATATATACTAAATTTAATTTTTTTGTATGCAAAAATTCACTCAAAAGTAATGGACATTGGTAAGGCAGCCAGATGGTGAAGAAAGCTAAAGCTAGTTGGTGCAAAAGTTTGCATGGTGATAATTTTGTCACTTAAAGAGTCCTTATAGTCATAAATCATCAAATACAAAAAGCAACTAAATACAATAAAATTTAATTTTTTATCATTGAAATATGACATTATACTTACATAATTGATCCCTGATGCGATTGCTAAACAGTTTTCTCCAGAAATAAACAATGACATTTAAATAAGTTTTATCAATAAGTGATACTTGTTTAGTTTATAAAATGTAAATAAAATATTTGTATTATATTTTATTATATTATAAATCATTTTATACAAAGCATGATGCAAATGGAATATTTATTATGATAATTTAGCATTTTTTTCTTTCCGTTACGATGATTACCAAAAGCAGGGGTATAATAGAAAAGTACCAAATTAAATTTCCATCTTCATTGTTATGTAAATTGTTATGAGGTATTTCTGCTTATGAAATTGAAACTATAACTTGAAATTTAGTATCTAATGCAGTACCAAAACTAAATTAAAATTTGTTGCATTTAATAATTGATTATCAGATTTCAAATTTAAATTATTAACTTTTGAATATCCGCTAAGGCCATGTAGGTTTCCCTACAAGGCAACTAGTTAAACTATTTTAGCAAAATTTTAATTCTTATTATTATAAAAAATAATAATATCCTTTCCTTATGTATAATAAGATAGAAGACAAATATAAGTATTGATGAGATAATGACATAAATATGAATAAAGAGTGCATTCTTTTTGAATTTATCCTTTAATTTCGCAGAAGCAAATTTCTGGTTCAGATTATTAAAATGATTATCTGAAAAGTACGAGTTTCAAAGCTAAGGGACAGGAAATCTTCACATCTCTGTCATTATTCTGCAAATGGAATGGCAATTAAGGCCGCGAATCCCCCAAACGGGTACTTCTACCGAATTCTCCTTAACATTTAAAAGGAGAGATATCAACAAGGAATTTATGCGATGTTTAAATAACACACCGTGAACAGTTATGAGTATAAAATCATCCTTAAAAATACTTGTTTTTGTGTCCAGTAACGAGTATTTCAAGAGATAACACTTTATGAAATATTTCTCTATGTTTGTTAAAGATATTAGAATAAGTGTTTGCAATATTTAAGCAGTCTGTAATTATTTTAACTGAACTGTGCTCATTACATACATATTTTTATAATTATTATTTTCTATTAACATATGACAAATAGAATTAAATACTAATGAACACACAAACACATGATTTTGATTTCTTTGATTTTGATATCATTAAAATTGCCTATAGAATAGTTAAAATTACTATTAACTGTTTTTTAAGTAATTTGAATATAAATTATAGTCACAAACAATAAATCTTTAATATGATTTTATAACTATAAATTGTAACAGAAATGAAATTAAAATATCAACACATATAAGTGTGATTAACATTAAATAACTGTGGATTATTTTGCTGGCTTTTCTCATTCATCAAGAAATCCAGGGATGCCATAAAATTAATTTTGGAATGATCTAAAATTTGAATTTGGCTTAAAATTAAATCTCTTCCATTTTTTACAATACCCAAAAACCAAACGACTCCAATATTATGGCTAAATCATAAGTACTTATTTATATAGTTTATAACTTCTGCATCTTCCACATTTTATCTTTATATGAAGTCAAAAAGCATATCTATCTAATTGGATATAGTCACATTGAATTCCGCATGATAAACCTCTAGATTCAAGAGTCTTATAATAAACGTAGATGTATGACTAATTATCATCTAGACTCTAGACGATAATAAGTCCCACCTCTCTATTTTGTTCCTTCATTTAAGGAAGCTCCATTACCGTATAGTTTAATTTCGCCTCCACTTATTTATTATTCTATCGTAAAGTGAGATATTTATCGGCTTTGTTTGTTTCTCAACCGTACATTCTTGCACTCTCAAGGGACAATAATATCAGGACCTACAGTTTAATGTGGATTCTTAACCACAACAAACATCGATGCCAAGGTGGGATTTGAACCCATGAACTGTTGAATGGAAGACAAGAGAGATGACTGTTCTGCTAGCACCTCCAGATCATTTTTTTGGAAAAATGAAATGGCAGTTTCTTCAATTTCTGGTAGATTAAAAATTTGGTAGTACACTTTTAATAACATTTAAGTTGGAAAAATATTACAATAATAGATAGTTCATTAAATTCGAAAAAAAAAATTTGAAATAATTAGTACTGATATATATATATATATATATATATATATATATATATATATATATATATATATATATATATATACAATATAATGTATATGTGAATCTACATTTCAACAATATTATAAACAGAAATCTAAAACTAAGGGAATTAGTAATCAATTGCATTATGTATTTTACGAGTTTTTTACGTAGTATTTTTTACTAACTTTCACGTCAAATAATTTAAATCATTGTTAATGTAGCAGATATATAATAGACTTTATTTAGTTAAAAAAAATATATTATATTTTTTAAATATATTTTAATGTTTACCTCTTGAAGTAATAAATTGGTTCTTATGGATTCTTTTAATTTTAATGATTCTAATTTAATTACTTCCTAAATATCTTGATTTTTTCTTTACGAAAAGTGAAAATGTTGCACTTGTTTCGGGGGAAAGCTCAACAAGTACACATTTGAAGCAATATATCAAGCAGTTTATTCCTCATACATGCACGAGCTGCTTAGCAAGTATAAACTTTCGAATTTTTTTTGCATAATCTGAGAGAAAAAAGTATATCTTATAAAAAATTATAAATAAAAAATTTACATATATCTTTTAAATTTAAAATTAAATCCGATAAAAATTAAATGAAAAGCTTTATATGCTAAAATAAATTGTATAAAAATGCTTTTAAATGCCTATAAAATAGATGCATAAAAGTGATTAATTAACAAAAGTAAAAATTTTTCCTTCATTTCCAACTGCTGTTATCATATCACATATTCAAAGGAAGCAATAGCCTGATGTCGAAAATCATATTAGTTGTGTACGGAAAATAGTGAGTTCTATTCTGACTCAACCAAACACTATCGTGGTGTAGTATTCAATATAATCTCAAATCCGAGTCCAGTATCACTCTGTTGGAGTGGTGGCACCAATGTAGGCACAGACCTCGTCATTAGACACTGGCTGAAATTACCGGAGGAATGACTGTGTTTAGTGGCTTGCTGAATGAAATAGGCAGCTGAAAATGTATCGCAGTATTTAAACTTAAAAAAATTGTGAAAAATTTAATAAAATCCTAAACTGAGTTTGCTTGGTCAGGGATCAATTGTTGCACACGAGAACTAATTAAATATGATTAATTTCTCTTTAATAAAATTCTGTATATTCCATTTTAAACTATATATCTAAATCACTACAAACATTCAAACTCAAGTCGGATTAAAGCCCAAGTACTGTTAGGCCAGGTACAGAATGTAAGAATGCTAATAAATTGGCTATCGCTGACAGAATCAGGCAGCTGAAAATGTATCGCAGTAATTAAACTTAAATAAACTTTGTCAAAACTTTAATAAAATTCTAATTTGAGTTTGCCTGGTTTGTTATTCAGTGGTCAGCTGTTGCACATGAGAACTAATTAAATCTGGTTAATTCTCCTTTAATAAAAATTGGTATATTCCACTTTAAACTGTATGTCCAAATCACTACAAACTTTCAAACTCAAGTGGGATTGAAACACATTCACTGTTCAGATGAAGGCTAGAATGTAAATAAATCGGCTATTAGCTCAACTTGAAGTGCGGATTACTATTTAAATTATCTATTAGGAATAAATTTCTGGAATTTGATGTTCTTAGAGGATTTTTTTAAAAGTCAATTTAAGATTAGAAAGAAAAAAAAAAAAAAGATTCAATAAATCTATTTTTATCTTTAATTACTGAGATTACACCAATTAATTATGCATATTAGTTTTTAAATACAGAATTATTTCATGTTTGTATAACTGAGTATCCAGTAATCTAATCTGTATGTACTTACTGACCACTTCGGAAATCGAAGTTTCGAAATGAAAGATTTATATATAATAATTCTTTTATACAATTATTTTCTTGAGCATTTAGAGCTTTATCAAATAAAACAAGAATTTATGTACAATAAATTAAATAGTTATTAATTAATTTTTTACTGTAGCAGAAAATCTAGGGATGCCTCAAAAACTGTCTGCTTTAAAACAAATTGCAACTAGTATATTTACTCGTTACATTATTATGTTAAGCTTACGTTAAACTTTAATTCTCTCTCTAAATAAAAAACAAAATTTTTGAAATCAGGAACATATAATAATATGTGACCGGTTAAGCAATTAAATATGCCTTATTTTTTAATTTGATTAATTGTTATTATTTATAAAAACATATTTTTCCATCTCCACGATGCAATGTCTTATGTACTACTTTTAGAATTTATGAATCAATTAAATAATTTTTTATTATTCAATAATTTTGGTAATTACTTTGAAGTAATTAACGCATCTTGCAGATTAAAATACCCAAAGACGGGAGATTCTATTTTTTTAATCATAAAACGCTTTCGAACACTTTATTATATCTGAAGTTTTTTCATTATCCAGATCGAAAAAAAATCATTTATTAATACTTGGAATTTACGTAGTCTCATTATTTTCCTGAAATATTATCACAAATTATGAAAAATATTAAAGTAAGTAACAAGAATTTATTTTTTTATTTTCCTTTTTTCCTTCATTAATTTTTCATAAATATATAAAACTGTCTTCACTCTCGAACGTGGATAATATTCAACTTCCCCTTACAACAAATTTCTAAGAACACAGCTTTGAATATTTCCATAGTGGCAAAATATTTATAAAGGATGTTTATTTTTAATTTCTTATTTATATTTCAAAATTCTGGAAAGTTTAAAAGCAATATTGTGTAAATATTAAGTATAGCCACAAATATAAATAAAAAACCCTAAAAACATAATTTTTTTTCACAATTTTTTAAAGACACTTAAAAGAATAAAAATTAATTTTTTGATAATTATTAATTTTAAATACAATTAAGAATCATTATAGAATTCATTTGTTAATATCTTACTATCAAAAAAAGATTCTAAAACATAGATCAAGATTTAAGTTTGAGAAAGAACTTCAAGACCTGGTATAAAACAGACAACAATCAAAATTTTAAGTATATAGCGATAGAAATGAAGAAAAGTGGTTCTTACTATCAACACAAGGGATACGCAATTCAATAGAAGGTCATACGTATTCAAATTTCAGAACAATGCGTTACAAACGACATGAGGTTATATAAAAAGAGGGATGTCCATCCGCAAAGCTCAAAACTATAATAAATAGGAAGGCCATTTTTAATGTGAGCAAAGTTTTGATTAAAACACTTCGCTGCTAGTACAAATGAGTTCCTTTGTGAAATATATCTAGAAGAAATCCTCTAGATGACTGTAAATTAAGAGGAATGATGGGATTGATGGAATAAGAGCGTCATTCACTTGTGTAACTGACGATTTCAAAATTAACAAACGAGTCGTTTCGCTCTCTTCGAAAACTATCTAAACCATAACTACAGCTGTTAGAAAGGTTGGTGGTGGCCACCATAGAAAAACAACTGCAGTAGATGATCAATATATATTCCTGAAGACTCTGAAACAAGTCAGAAAACGTCATTGCGAGCTGACCACAGGGGCCAACGCTTAGAGTGGTAAAATTAAAAATCCCTGAAATTGGATATTTCATCAATGAAATCTTTACCTCTTTACGGTTGTTTCAGTACCCCAAATGATTCTCAACAGAAGTTGATTTAAAAAGAGGACGAGAAATTGTTTCATTCCAGTAATCTTACTGTTCATTCCAGTTACATCAGGTGCCATTACTGTGGTTCTAATTAATTACTGTCTGGAGATGTTTTATGCTAGATGGTTGGATTAAGCTCAATGTTTTAGGCAGCGGTTCTTTATCAGAGGTTGCTATTGTAAAGAAGTGATCTTTATCCATGTGTGTCTGTTTTATGATGCCACTGGAGCAGATTTTCTCTTTTTGGATCACAATACAGGCCCACAGTGGAATCCTGCTGTTTACCAGCTATTGGAAAGGAAATCTATAACTAGAAAGGATTGGCTAACCTATTTACCTGATTTAAAGCCCATAGAACATAAGTGAGAGGCTTTAGGGAGACTTAGTAGCACGAGTGTATCCAACAGCTAAAACATCCCGAGGAACGTCCAACAGCTAAAACAGAGGATGATTGAGGAATGGACCATCATACCTCAAAAATGTTGATGATCTAGAACTGAGTATAGAGAGACAGGGTGAAGCAAAACTTACAATAAGGGGATTGCTTGTCGCATACTAGAGAGCATAGGCATGCTGTTATTTTTCTTGGTAAAAATCATGTGTAATGATACTGTGATTTCGATAAATCCTTTTGTGTCTGATTTCGTACTATATGCATTGCATTCATTTTTGTGCAGCTGTCGTTGTCATAATCATTTGTGTATTAAAGCTGTTTATTTCTAATCTTTAATTTCATTTCTCTCTGATGATTTCCTGTAGAGTTATGGTAATTAACTATATTGCTTAAGTGTTGCACACCAATATAGAAAATAGCATACAAAGAAAAATTTGAAACTAATGGAATTTTAGAAGTGTCTCCAAGAATTTTTTCATCCAACATGAAATTATTATAATATTCCTGGGCTTGTGTAACAAATGAAATACTTAATCATGACCGTCTTCCTAGTTTTCCTAATTAATTAGTTTTTCACAATGTTTTTAAGCTTGTTTCGTAATATTTGTTTCCAATTGTAGATTTCAGCTTTATTAAGGATGTAAAACATCACCTGTTTTGCGTAAAATATTCTTGTATGTCATTTTTGCATTGCGACCTGTTAGTTTAAAAATTATTGACTTTGAACCAATTTTTGTCTTGAATTTGAATGTTAAGCCTTGTGAATTCCTTTTAATTGAAACGTCCTACTGAACCCACATCATTGTGAGTCAAATGTTATTACAGAGTCACACCAAATTAGAGCTTGTGGAATATATATATATATATATTTCTTTAACTATGCCAGAATAATTTTCATTTTTCATCTCGTACATCCATTTTTTAGACAGAAAAGTCATCTCTATTCATTGATTGCTTAAATACTGACTGATTTCTGCATTCCAAGTGCTCTGTTTAGTATCTTTCCTTCCACTGATGCCAACTTCACTGCATCAACATGAATTCCGTATCTCTTAGTTATGTTGTATTTATCTTTCATGACAAACGTGTTTATGTAAATTGTCTGAATAAGATTTCATTTAAAACCCTTCTTTCCTTAATCCAAAATAAATATTTCGGTCGTCCAATGGTATTCATTTTATCAATATTGTCATTTAATTAAAAAAATTGTTGGAGACTTTAATCAAGCTATAAGAATCGCAATAGTACATTCATCATTTTTGTTGAATAAAAAACCTTCTATCTCTCCTTGTTTATGACCATGTAACTTCTTACCTTTCGCTATTTAAAAAAACACAGAAATTTTGAAAAATGAATAACAAATTTATGAATTAATATATCACCATAATCACCACAATAATGGTTGTGATAGTGAGTTATACATTTATTTTTGATTAAATATTGGTGACATTAATGTGGGGTTACTCAGGGTAAAAGATACTAACTTTGTTCGCATTGATTTCCATTCATTTATAAATCCTATTTAGTAAGTTGTTTTCTAGCAATGTGTGTGTGAAGTTTAATAATAAATAATATTTAATCATTAGATTCGTATTGCTATTTTTTAAAAGTTTATTTATTATCCTTATCAATTTTGCTCAGAATGTGTAATAAAAGCTCTTTTACATTGTTTTATATGGTAATATATTGATATTATGTTACAAAAACTTCAAGAACGAAAAATTAGGCTATAAAAAGCTTGCAATTTTTTAAAATGTTTTGTTTAAATTAACGCTGATGCTAATAGTTAATGTCACTGTTGACTAAACTTCTGTGATATTATTGATTAACACATTCATATTGTATCTCCTATTATTTCATCGCATAGATGGCTTAACTCATACTTTTCATTCTTTTGGGTACTCAAAAAACAAAATGAATAAAACAGCAGCAAATAAGGAAACTGTTTATCTTGATATTTAAATGAAGAAACATTACTTTTATAAAGTAATCGCAATTATAAGACACTCTAAGATAACAATTTATGTAAAATACAGATTTTAGTAAAAAAATTTAAATCGTTTTGCCGATTTCAAATAACCATAAAGTAAATGTTTCATCTTGTCTCTTTTTCTTTTTCATTTTGCTTTTATCTTTTCTATTCTCAAAGTTTAATGGCTTGAATCAATAGAAAACAGCTTCTGAGACGGATGGTTTAGCCTTTATAAAAGATGTGATTTTATTAACAAAATGTACTTTGACTATAGTTTTACTTTTGATTCGACTAATTGAAGCCATAGAGTCGTTACTCGATATGGGTGTCGTGTCTAAATGAATCCGAATATTGTTAAGAGCATTTGGCTCAAAGAGACTCGAAATGACTTCTTGAATCATGTTTTCAGATACTCGCAACAATCTATGTTTTATGTACAAAATATTTGAAGGTAGGCAGCAAATTCGTTAACAAGTCAGGTTTCAAGTTGATTGTAAGACGGCGTTTGACAATCAACTTGAAATATAATGTTGTAATTAATTATGTGAGACGTAGTAAAACGTTATCTGACGTCATGGATATTTTGAATAAAGTGATTTATTCATGATCATAACTGGAGAAGAAAAACCACGCTATGTTTTTTTAAACTACATATATTTTCACAATTTATGAAATATTTAAATTATGCTACATAATTTATCAACATTAGTATGATTAAATTTCTTTACTTAAATCAAACAAACAAAATTTTTAAACTAAACATTATTGTTCTCCTCACAGATTTAAAATTTATGCTCTAAAATAAACTAATAATATTTTCATTGAAAAATTGAATTTAAATGTAAAAGGGTGATGTAATAGGTTTGGAAAAATGTTTTGACATTTTTTTCATGTATCAAGTAGTTCTTGATAAATTCAATATCTTCCTCATAAAATGATACCTTTTTTGACAGAGTATCTGGTTAATTTGCAAGTACTTAAAATAGAAATTGAGATAGATTAATCACTCATAAATTTTTCCTTGCAAAATGTAATATAAAAGTGATAAATTTATTGGTTATTTATTTATGTATAATTTATAATATACTACAATCTTTTGTTTACATAGAGCAAATGAACAAAGGAAAAAAATATTGCAGGAAAGCTGGAAAAAATAAGTACTTTTAGTGATTAATTATCATAGGCAGGCAGCAAACCTGTGCACCGCCTTGCTTGTGGATGGTGTTTCACCGGTGTTTGCTTTGTGGATCCTTGGTATCTGATATACCAGCCAAACACAAGACAATCACGTCATTAAAAACGTCACTCCAAATATTGACCAATGAAAGTTTATTTACAGTTTAACTTTCATTATTATTGTATTGCGTATTTGTTAATATTTACATATTTGAAAACATAATCCTACCCGAAATAGCCAAGCAGTATTGCATGTAATACTTTGATTTAAAAATCAGCAGCAAATATTATTGCTGAAGTATGTTTGGAAGAGGAAAAAAAGAGAGAACAAAATTTTAATAACATAAAGCTTATTTCAATTGTCCATGCAGCTTATTTAAAATAAAGTTAACAATATTTCTTTGAAATGAATTTTTATAAACTATAAATAATAACTAAATTGGAAAATCATTTTATAAAACAATTTTGCTACAAATACTTATACATTTGCATTACATTAAAAATTCTAATTAAAAATAATTATATTATATTTCAGAGTCTGTTTCATAACATTAAAAAAATACAAATAAATTTATTTATCATATTAAAGCACATGTATTTAATGCATTCATAAAAGTATTAATAAATTAAATATATATTATTTAAATTAAAGTTTCTGCAATGTTTTAATTGCAGTTTAAATTAAAAACGCTTTATTCAGTAAGTTTTTATTATACTAAATATACTCAAAATATTTTTCTAATTTTAAAAATCAATTTCAATGAGGAAGATTTAATTAAATGAAAAATAGTTTTTAAAAATCTTGTGAAATTTTATTAAAGAATTGTTTTTTGAAATTATTGTTAATTATTCAACTAAGATATTTATATAGTTGATTTTTTAAAAAATTTTATTAAAATAATTATACTCACGTAGGTTTCACAAGCACCTGTTATTGAAAATTACGTAATCGAATAAATAAATATAAATTATAAAACAAAAAATAAAATTATAAAACATACTGACCAATTAAATTTAACTTGCTTTTGAAATATTCAATGATAAATTTTTCGATTTCTATAGAAAATTTGAATTTCATGTTCTTATATAAACAGCGCGAATCAAAAGTAAATATACACTTGTCGCTCGGTTGTGGATGAAAAAATTAAACAGGCTAAATACTTCGCTTGGTGGAAAGCTCCGCTTCAATTTAGTCATGCGTGACGTCATTTCGTAGATGCCTGGTGGATGGTTGGTGGATGGCTTGTGGACAGCTGGTAGTCATCCACTGTGTCCGGGTGACGGTGACCAGGTTTGCTGCCTGCCATAGGCTTTGAGAATAGAAGCCAGATTAAAATGGAGATGTCTGTAAAGAATGTTCTGCTGTTAGAAAACCTGTAAAACATTTTCATCCTTTCAATGTTTTTGGTAATTTTACTGGAATTTTAAATTAATTACACTTACATGCTTACATTTAAAAATTACCTATTGAAAAAGTAGAAAGAAAAGGTAATCCGACGAATATATTTGCTGATGTACATATACTCTAAAAAATGGGCTTTTAGTGTCACACAAATGAAACCATACCAAGACAGGGCCTACAAATTTGTAAATTGTGCACTCCTATTATGTTTTCAAGTAATTTTGTAAAAAAAAAAAAAAAAAAAAAAAATTGCTACTTACTTTCATGATTTTTGGAGACTCTTTGTTGTTTTTCTTTTTAGAGGAATAATTTTGTTTCTCATTGTTCCAGCTTTGCTCTCTTTGTTGCAAATAAATTATTTCATTACAATAAACCATAACACGTTGAGTGACTCATGGTAAAATTTTAACACTTAGTTGTATGAAGCGTAGGCTTTGTGTTTATTATTTGTGGGTACTCTGAGCCATCAGTTATCGCTAGTCAGACATATCTTAGAGGAACACTGCCAAAATTTGAACTTTCGTATTAAATACCAGGCTTTGAATTCTAGATCATCAGATAATAAAAGAAATAAAAATAATTTAGACAAATTTAAATTTTTTTAGAAATATGATCTATTCAAAATTAAAATGTGTAAATGAGGCATTAGGTATTAATGGTTATGTGATAAATAAAATAACTTGATTTTGAAAATTAACAGCACTTTTTGCCTTTAAGTTGTTTTATTTAAAGTGGTATTTTAAACTGTATTTGTTTATATCAATTTTATAGAAGTTTCTTTTATTATTATTTCAGAAAAAAAATTAAAGTACAAATGCAAATGCTTTTTTTTTACTTTTATTTCCTGTTCACATTATCCAAAGGAAAAAAAAATTAGAATTTTTTTATTACATTTAGGTTTTAGAGTTTAGTTTTCATCTCCTTTTGGAGGAAAAAGGAGATAAAAAAGAGATGTTTATTGATTTCTCAAGATTTATGTGCATAGCTACGCAATAAATATTAAGCTGCAACATTATAATTGAATGAACACAATTAGATGAAATTTCTAGGATCTTCCATGGAGGTGTAAACGGAAGAACTATTTGTTCATAAAAGATGATTATTTATTCAACAAGATGTTTTTTCTAGTTATTATTGACTAAGTAGGAAATCAAGCGTTCAACTGAGCGTCTTTTCTAATTGTCATTGTATATTTTTAAATGTAATGTAAACTGGTGAGAATATTTTATATCAATAATCTACATTTCATTTATTCAGACCAAATAATCCCGATTTGTCCATTGCAATTTGTTTTTCTTCGTGAAACGTGCATTCTCTGATTCATTTCTTATGGTTCTATAATTTTGACATGGTTCTATGCACCTTCTTCCATGCTGATGGCATTTCTTTTAACATGTGTTGCTTCTAAAACAGTAAATGCTAATATATTTTCATTAAAGTAATTCGAGTTTTTCTTAATTTACTCTCAGTGCCTGAGGCATGCCAATTCTACGACACCTTAATCTTAATGGAAGAGTGAAAAGTGTATCACATTCTTCTCAACTGATAAAAGGGAGCATGATTGCAATTCGAAAAGTGGGTTCTCATAGCTTGAAACATCAAGAATAAAATCTTCAACTGTGTTTGGAATAGCGGTGCATTTAAGCCCTGGAATGCACCTTAAGGCTAACGGGCTTAGAATTCTCGCCATCACTAAGCGTTTCGTCATTTTGACGTACGTTCAGGTGACGAGGTCACAACTGAAGTGGGGCTCTCTTCTGTACATCCACGCAATATCAGCGGAAGGAATCCTGCGAGGGAGAAATATGATTGCGCCCTCAATCACTGCAGGTGACCAGTGATGCTTCACTTGGGTGATCGGTATAGAAATATCAGTTTAAAAACTTTATTGAGTTAAAAATAATTATAAATGAGATAAAAATTAACGTAAAATGTAATTTAATTATCTCCAAAAAAGAAGAGCCTTTAAAGAGATAAAAATCATACAATAACATCTCTTTCAATATAAGCAGTTGTTAAACTATTGTAAAATAATCTTATATATATATATATATATATATATATATATATATATATATATATATATATATATATATATATATATATATATATATATATATATATATATATATATATATATATATATATATATATATATATATAAATTGATACATATATATATATATATGTATCAATTTTTAAATTTTAATAGAGATCATTATCATTTGCGTTGTTTTGGTGACATAGTTGGTTAGGGCATTCGTTATTGGAAGTTAGTAAGTTCTAATTCCAGACCAACTGAAGATTCATCTGCTGGGGCTGGGTACTTTTTGAAATCTGAAGTGTTTATTAAATAAACTTATATAAATTCCTCGCTTGTGTATAGTGATCATCTTTCTTATCATGCCATTTTTTTTCTTTTTTTTTACATAATTAAGTGTTTATACTATCTATAAAATTACCTTCAATGTATGTAATGTATTTAATGTCATAACTACTCTACAAATTGCTAACTGTCTTTTCATTGATTGTAAATTGTTTCTTCATTGATTATTTTATGTGTCATCATGTTTAATTTTGTTTTTAACTCAGAGAAAATATTTAATGCTATTGCCTGATGATTGACAGGGCTTAAAGCTCCTTAAAATGTATTGTAATTTCTGTCTACCATTTTGTAAATGCAATTTGATTGCCTTTATAAATGGCACAATGATGGCGCCCTCAGGGACCTCGTTGGAGTGTGGGGAACACTAGGTGTTGGGGAGACGGCACCCGTTAACCTTAAGATACAGTCCAGGGTCTCCCCACACAGTTAAGTTTTTATATATGTATGCTGAGGCTGGGGACACATAGAATAGGTCGTGTTTGCCATGTGCTCCATGCGAAATCTTACATTTGGATGCCACAATGGCATGCAATAATTGGTGGTCTTCTATTTAATCTCTTCTTCTTAATTATGAAGAATACTCCACTTTTGGGATCCAAGGTTTTTTGCTAAACAAATTACAATCACTATAAGTTTCTGCAGTGCTGAAAAGTTTGAAAAGTATTCTAGTATCCGAGCATTATAAATAATTATCTTCCATTTCGATTAAAAAAGGAAAATTATTAATACTGTTAACTATTAAACAACTGGGTTACAGACATTAAAAAAAAACAAAAAAAGAAATTGAATCTTTTAAATGAATCACATTTTATAAATATATAACTTTGATAGAGGAAAAAAAATTGCGTTGGATCAAGGTTTAAAGAATTTGTCTTATGCGAATTTTTAAAATATGCTTTAATTAAGGAGTAGGATTTTTATTTGAATGTAATTAAACTTTAAATTGTAGATCAGAAAAAATGTTTTTTTTATTCAAGAGATTAAATCATTGCAATTCTACAATTGCACTTTAAAATATTTTTACACTACTATTTACTGACATAACATAAATCGTATCACAAATTCTCCATGTAATGAAAAGATATACACTTAAATGTATTAGTAGTAGGAAAAGGCCGATTCTACGACCAGGATTACCGGGATTATTTCCTTCCCCCTTGTTTCCCCCCCCTCGTGACGTCATGAGCTCGTGTAAGAGTACGAGGGTGTTTTGACCCCTCCCCCTTCGTGACGTCATGAGCTCGTAGAAGAGTACGAGGGTCTTTTGATGAAACATTTTGACCCCCCCCCTCGTGCTGTTGCACGGGGTTGTTGATTTTAAAGAATAAATGATTAATAACAAATTTCTGCATTTTTTTTTACTATAAATTAATAATTCATTGATGTATAACATTTATTTCCCAAGATTAAATGATATACATTTAATGATTAAACAGTTATAAATTCTGATTAAAAAAGATCACATTGATATGTTCTCAAATAGACTTCCTTAATTATACGTTTATTAATATTTATCATTAAAACCAAAATTGGATTCAAAAACGAAATGTTAAAAATAAAAAATTTTATCACAATAAATTAAATATTAATTGAAAGATATACAAACAACTGAAGAAGTTTATAACAATATAACATAATAAATAAACAAAATTTAATAAAATACAACTGTAACTTTTAACAATCTTTTAACTGAATTTAAGGACTCATTTATAATTAATTTTACTATTAATCATGATAATAATAAGAAAGTAGATGTGAGAGAGAGATGTGATTTATTTTTACTCATAAATCATATTATTTCTTGTTTATTCACGATTTACCACGTTGAATCGCGAATATCGTCATCAAAATATAGAGGGCGCTAACAGTAAAGGTTTTCTGTTAGAGGGCGCTATTTTTAATCTCGTGGTCTAAGTATAGTCAGTAACAACCAATACGAATTCAGAATAAATGAAATAAGAGCTTTCCTCGTATAAAGAGTGGTGTTTATTCTAATAATCTTTGATAATTCTCTACGATGGTTAGTATTCAAAATCAACAAGTTTCTTTCTCTGACTTTCCAGCATTTCCTCTGGGAGGAGATATTTTTCTATCTTGTAATGTATTCAAGGACAAGACTTTAATTCACATACGACGGTATAAAAAATTCGGAGATAAGTACTATCCAACAAAAGACGGAGTTACTCTCACCCGACATCAGTTTAGTGTTCTTACTGATAGTAGTTGTTTGAAAGCTAAATCTACTGATGAAGAAGATAATCCATTGCAGAAATTTTTTATTGATATGCCTTCTCAGATGAATCCAATTATAGTATATTCTGAAACAACATGCGGAATTCGTGACTATCATGTGAACAGTGAAATTTTCGTTAAATTTTCTACTGATTCTGTGACAGTGGAACGAGAATATACAACTTCAAGCATCCAAAGGTACTCCAGAACAGTGACCTTAGATAATCAACAATGGAGAAATTTATTTATTCAAAGTGAAGCTTTCAAGACAGTTCTATGTGATTTAAAGCTGTCTCGTGTTCAAATTAAAGAACTGTTTGAAATAATCAGTGGTTACTCTGCACCAAAAGCGTCACCAAACTCCGACATGGCGTACTTCGATCTTTTATTCATATTACAATCTGAAATGTGTAAGACCATCTCTGAGTATCCGAATATCCATAGTTCACTTCCAGCTCTATCCGAAGAATCACAGCAAAACTCACTGCATGATTTTAATGCAGCTGTAATGGATTTAAAACTGTATGACGTCATGAGAAATTTTTATACAACTGTCAAAAATGTTACCGCTCCATCCTATTTGACAGGAAATCTTATTGAATATGTAACTATTGAATTCTTAGAATCTGTAAATTTATGTGAAATTATACAAAATATTAAAAGTGAGTTGTGTGTAAAAATTTAAAATAAACATATTTATTTTGTATATTTGTTTTATTATTTCATTATTAGTAAAAGTATATAATTGAATGTTCAGTAAAATAAATTGCATTTATAATTCTGATACAATGGAAGCTAGTTATCGAGTACCGGATCATCCTGCTAGTTTTAGGGGTATAAATGCCTTAAATCGAGTATTAAAAGAAAAACCTAAGAATATTAAAAAGTGGTTATCATTAAGGGATTCTTATACTCTACATAAACCAGTTCGTAAAAATTTTAAACGGAATCGTGTGTTAGTGAGTGGTATAGATAGGCAGTTTCAAGTAGATTTAGTGGATATGCAATCCCTAGCAGAAGCCAATGAAGGTTACAAATATTTACTAACTTGTATTGATGTATTTTCTAAATATGCATGGGTGGTTCCTCTTAAGAATAAATCGGGAAAAAGTGTACGAATCGCATTGAAATTATTTTTATGGAGCGTACTCCTTATGTTCTGCAATCAGATAAAGGTTTAGAATTCACAAATAAAACAGTTCAAAATTATTTAAAAACAAAAAGTAAAATTTTTTACAACGCAAAACCAAACAAAAGCCAGCGTAATCGAGAGATTCAATAGAACCTTAAAAACTAAAATGTGGAAATATTTTACGGAATATAATACTAAAAAGTACATTAATGATATTGATAATCTAGTGAAAAGTTATAATCATACTTGGCATCGGAGTATACAAATGGAACCGGCTTCTGTAAATAAAAATAATGAAAAACAAGTATTAGAAAATTTATACGGAGACCTAGGTAAAATAAAACCTAAACCTGCAAAACTTAAGATAGGAGATACTGTTCGTATTAGCAAACAAAAGTTGCAATTTGAAAAAGGTTACGAGCAAAACTGGACTCGAGAAATTTTTGTTATTCGTCAGATAATTCCTAGAAATCCAATTGTTTATAAATTGAACGATTTACAAGGAGAAGAAATAAATGGAACATTTTACGAGCAAGAGCTTCAAAAAGTGACAGACACTGGTTTTTACCCCATCGAAAAAGTAATAAAAACTAGAAGGAAAGGAAATTTTAAGCAGTATTATGTAAAATTTCTTGGTTATCCAGAGAAATTCAATTCTTGGGTAACTGATATTAAGAAAGTATAAAAAGATTAAGCAGTTCTATTCAGAGTTTATTATGAATCATGTCGTTCTACGTGACGTTACCATCTGATAGTTCTCAGATGTTTTTCCCTGGAAACAAAGTTTCTCATTTTATAACGCAATTACCATCACCCATCGAATTAAGTGGTGAATGGGAAGTTGGCTTATCAGAAATTTTTTATCCTCACTCATGGTTTAACGTCAATAAAAACAGAAATTCGTTTACATTTGAAATACGAGAGGGAAATATATCAAAAAATTTGAAAAGAACCATCCCACCTGGTTGCTATGAAAGTGTACCCGATATATTGAAAGCGGTGAATGATACTTTGTTTCATGACAAAATATATTTAGGTTTTAATAAGTCAACTAAAAGAGTAAAAATTATGGTAAAAGAAGGGTCCTCTATTAATTTTGATGATGGACTAGGACAACTTCTGGGATTCGAAAAGGGCAAAATTACTGGGACTATGCATAGTCCATTTGTTGCTGATCCTCATATCGATTTCCCGTTTCTCTATGTGTATAGTGACATTGTATCTCCACAAATTGTAGGTGACGTCCAAGTACCTCTTTTAAGAATTGTGAAAGTAGAAGGAAGAGATGGAGAAATCATCAGTCGCCATTATGATAGAGCTCAATACTTACCAGTTGCTCGTCAGTCTTTTCAAACCATTAATATGGAACTTCGACTCAATTCAGGGGATTTCGTTCCATTCGAAAGAGGAAAAGTGGTTGTTGTACTGCATTTTAGATTGAGGCAAATACTATAAATACCAGAATGTAAAATGAGTAATATCATTTCATCATAAGACACCAAGATGAGTGTACCATACGTTTGTTGCATCAAAAAATTTGAAGAACATTATGCAGGACAAATAGGTTCAGGCTTGCCTCATTATCAAGGAATTTCTTTGCAGAAGGGTTATGGTCTAGGAGGTATTTTTCGTCGCCTATTTAGAGCGGCTTTTCCCTTTTTCATTAAGGGTGCTAAAACAGTTGGAAAAGAAGCTATCTTAACGGGATCTCGTGTGACTTCAGATATATTATCTGGTCAAGAATTTTCAGAATCTCTTAAAGCTAGGTCTAAAGAAAGTGGTAAAATATTAGCACAAAAAGCTCTTGATAAAATACAGTCTATGGTAGGTAAAGGAAAGTATAAAAGGAAACGCAAAAGCAAAGACAAGTCATTTCATCAAAAATCCGCAAAGTGAGAGGACGTGATATCTTTGATTCGTGATGGCTTTCCTACTGAGAGATTCTCCTGAATGCGTAAAATCAGAGTTAGAACTGTTTCACTTACCTGGAACACAAACTGTTATACAAAGCGGAAAGTGGGTTGAGTTTCATCCATTATCAAGTGTTTCGACTGGAGGACCTGTGGAATTCGTCCTCAGCGGTTCAACAGAAGAATACATCGATCTCAGCCACACTCAATTATATGTCAAAGCTAGAATTTTAAATGATAATAATACACCTATAGAAAAAGACGCAGATATAGGACCTGTGAATTTATTTCTACATTCACTTTTTTCCCAAGTAGATGTTTCTCTAAATGAACGTCTGGTTTCAAACTCAAACAATACATATCCTTATCGATCTTACATTGAAACTCTTATCAATCATGGCTTCGACAGTAAAACTTCGCAACTGACTGCTGAATTATTTTATAAGGATTCAGAAGATGGATTAAAAACGATCTGCTCTTTTCAGAAATAGTGCTACAGTAGATATGATCGGCTGCATCCATAGTGATTTATTTCATCAAGAAAGATTATTATTGAATTTAGTTGATTTAAAAATTAAACTCATAAGAAGCAAGAACGAATTTTGTTTGCTAGGTAAAGAAGGATTCAAAGTCGTATTAGATCATGTTTCTTTGCTAGTGCGTAAAGTGCGTGTAAGTCCAGGAGTTATTCTTGGACACGGCAAAGCTTTAGATAAAGGAGCAACTGCGAAATATCCTATCAATAGAGTGCTATGCAAAGTGTATTCGATACCAAAAGGAAACATGTCTTTTGTGCAAGATAATATATTCATAGGTCAAATGCCTAAGCGAGTAATAATAGGATGTGTTGAAAATGAAGCTTTTCATGGAAGTTTAGATAAATCTCCTTTTCAGTTTAAGCATTTTGATTTAAATTTCATTGGAATTTACATAGATGGACAACCCATGCCTCATAATCCTTTAGAGCTTAATTTTGCTGAGAATCAATACATAAGAGCATATCAGAGCTTATTTTTAGGGACAGAAAGAATGGGTCAAGATAAAGGTATATTTATTTCAAGAGAGGAATATCCTAATGACTACGCGTTATATTGTTTTGATATGTCTCCAGATCTGTGCAGTGGAGAACACTTGAATCTTATAAAGCACAGTAATTTCCGATTAGAATTAAAGTTTAGCAAACCACTTCCCAAACCATAAAGTGTCATTGTGTATGCGGAATTTGAAAATGTAATTGAGATAAACAAGACTAGGAACATTTTATATGACTTTGGTAATTAGAGATGAATGGACAACAAATAATTAATATTCTATCTCGAGACATGAGAACAGCACCCTTTTTCGAGGAGTGTACGCAGCGGATACAATTCCTATCCTTCATGGAATATCAGCAATTGTTATCAATAACGATAAATCATGGGAAACCGGTTCACACTGGATGGCCTTATTTGTGGATGAAAAAGGAAGACTGGAGTTTTTTGATTCATACGGGCAACCACCCGGATTTTATGGAGAGTTAATTCAAAATTATGTTTCTCATTATCCATATGTGTGTTGGAACTCAGTTACATTTCAGAGTCTAACGTCAAATGTATGTGGACATTACTGTATTTACTTTATATTGAAACGCTGTCTAGGAAATTCATTGCATTCTATCATCCAGAATTTATGTAAAAACAAAAGCAATGATTTTATGTTGTATCAGTTTGTTAAAAAGAAATATGGTGTAAGAATCATTTTTAGAAAATAAAAAAAAAATTGTTTCACAAATATTTTTCATGTTATTCATATTTTATTCATAATTTACACAATTAAAAAAAAATAAAACAACAACAACATCAAAAACATCTTTTTTTTTTCTTTTTTGTGTCATATTTCACCCAATTATTTTTTCCCTTAAATAATTATTTTTCAAAAAGCTTTTATGAGATGATTTTTTTTTTAAATATGTATATAAAAATTAAAAAACTTTTTGTTTTCTTTTAAAATACTTTTTATAAATTTCAAAAGCTGGCATTATTTAGACATTTTAATAAATATGTTTATCAATTATGAAAAGCAAGAATTTTGCTTTTTTTTATAAAAAAATACATTTTAACTAATTTATTTATTTTTAAATTTTAATTAATTGATTTTTTTTTGATTTCATAAATATTAATTATATTTTTCTTTAAAATTTTTATTTTCTTCCTTTTCATTTATTTATTTATTTTTTTTTTTTTTTCGTTTTGATAGAAAATTTATCAATGAAAAATTTTTATTCATATAAAGTTAATTTTTTCTTTCAATTTAATAATCAATTTTCTTCGAATTAAGGCAATTTTCATCAATATATACTTGTATATATAGGTAGATAGATTTAACAAATAATATTTTAAAATATAAATATATATAAAGTATATATAAATATATGTAAATAAAGTAATAGAAACTGACTCATTCGAATTATAAAAATAATCCATTTTATTCAATACTAAAATGTAAGCCAAGAATTTCTCCGAGCATACAAGGATGGTTTCATAACGTTTTTACCATTACCAATATGATTTTCAACAATGTCTTCATTCTTATACAATTTGCTATTGACATCCAAATGCATAGGGAATTTTATGTCTTTCAAGACATTTAAAAAAGTGTTATATCCCTTAACAGTTTTTTTCTTATTCCTCAAGAATTCATTAATTAGAATAACAATATTTGTGTGAGGAATAATTTCACCTTTATATATCATTTCACCTTTTGAATTCCACTTTAGCGTAGTTTGTTCCTTAAGAAAATTGAGGATATCTTTAGCAATGATTTTGTATCTAACAGGAACAATATTTAAAGTATTTTTTTCTACTTCGTCTTCTTTTTCACAGTAGATGGATCCTTTTCCGCAATAGTAGCTGGCTCTTCAGAAATATTATTAACCTTATTAGTAGAAAAATTCGTATACTTTTGCAGTTTCTGTAAATAAAGGATTGCTTTTTCACTATCTGTTAAATCTTTACTCTGTAAAATACTCCTCATTTGCTGATCCATTTCAGTCAAATGTTCTGTAACTTGAACACGATCTTCAGGGATGAGAACGAATTTCTTGCTATACTCCATGAATCAACGAACTTATGACGGAAATCGCAGCAGGTAATAAAATGGAGAGAAAACCACTACCTTTTGAATAAGTACTTTTCTTTTCTTATACAAGGATTTTTTTTATTGGAAAGTTTTCGTAAACTCTGTTTGTGTGATGAAAGTCGACTTTTTGGGCTTTTGTTAGAAACACGTTTCCATGTAAGACATTCAATATGCATTCACAAAGTAATTTAATAATACTTTTGGGACACTTTTGAAGAATAAGATTAGGATTTTTACTTTTGGAAATATCTTTCAAGAGCTGCAGTGCTTGTTCTGTACATATTGACATCTTGTTACTAAATGATATGCATCCTTAAATTTTCCTATATTTATAGAGATTTGAGAAATTCTCCGAATGCAGTAACTTTAACTAGAGCGCAATGACGAAATCCGGAACCGTGTACAGAGCATAAGGTATGAATAGGTATCAATTTCTCTATTTTCGGACAGTTGAAATCTTCCAAATTAATACAATGCCGACCTGATAAGAATTCTAAGAATCTTTGTTTCTCATTTCCTTTTATATAAATTGTGGGAAAAACTTCGAATAGAAGATTCAAAATACTTCTAAACTTTTCGTAAGGTAATTGTCCTTCCTTCCAATGCATATGATGAATATTACGTGATACCCATAAAAACTGATTTTTGTGTTGATGGTAAGTTTTCGAAAGGAATCGGTGGTTGAAAAGTCCATGAGCCTCTAAAATGCGATCCATCGACAGCGTAAAAGCTAATTCTTTTACGATGAAATGTCTGGAAGGGAGCTGATAACCTTCAAAATCAATAATTGCTGATGATGTCATCCTTTCGTTTCGAGTGATCAGTTAAGAATAAAGTCATCGAGGCTGATACACGTAATAAATATCTCCTGGGAACATACCAGTACGCATGCGCAATGATTCGTCTGTATCACTCTTGAGATCTAATAACAAGTATTGAAAGGGTTTTGAAGTAGCATCTTCATAGCTTTCTAGAAAGAACTTAACTTTAGATGGATACAGTTGCCGTCCTAAATGTATAACTTGAGATCTATCCCTTGGATTTTTAAATAATATTAAATAATGAGAATTCAATGAAATTTCTCTAATCTCTTTTCCTTTGTGAAAGATATTTTGAACAATAAATATCACACTCACATTTCTATGATGTGAACCTTTAGTAAATAAATTCGTTAATTTTGAATTATTACCAAGCTCGCTCATTAAATCATCTATAACAATCAAAGAATCATAATAATTACATATATTCGAAGGAATACCTTCATGAAATGTGATATCACGCATTTCTGAATAAAGGCTTTGATATGCACCATAGCACCACATTATTGTTTTTGGAAAGGGGTGGATCATTTTAAATTGGATCAGCTTTTTTACGAAATGAGTTTTTCCACAGCCTGTAGGACCAGCAACCATCATGGTAAACGGATGTTTCAGCTTCAAGGTATCCATCTCGAAAATAAATTGTATAAAAATCAGAACTATTTATGATACTTCTGAAATAATGATAACAAAAGTGGTAAAATAACTAAATAAAATATAATAATAAGATTCGTTTTTTATATAAAACATTTTCTAAAAAAAAAATCTTGTTCATAATTATTTAATACTTTAGATTAATGCATACAATTTATATGTGAATATACTAATAATAAAATACATATACATGAGGTGAATTTTTTTTATTTTTCTATACCACAAAAGATTACATATTAAATGATACATTTTAATAGGATGTATCGATTATTTGTTTAAATTACATATTAGTCCTTTAAGGAATAATGTCCAAAAGGAAGGGTATCTATCTGATTTTCTAAGATATATCTTTTTTGATCATAAGGTGATAGTGCCAATTTATTTAAGGTGACTGTATATACCTCATGACGTTTAGAACGTATCATATTCATGCTTGTAACAAGTTCTTTGTGGTCGAGCAAACATTTCCGGTAGTCCTCAAATTGTATTTTACTTTCAATTGCAGTCTTTTTTATACCTTTCAGCTTTTTGGTTTCTATACCGTTAACTTTGAAAGCGTACATTTTGGATCTAAGTCCAATGAATTCCGACATTATATTTCCTTTTATTTCATCTTTCATTTTTCCGAGCACTTTCTTATTAACTAATGGAATGCCGTAGATGTTATTAAGAGAATAGTCAGAGGTATCATATAATTCGATGCTTTGTTTAACGTCTTCGTATACATCCTTAGTGTATATGTTATAAATGAAGCTATCAGTATCAGTGTATAAGAGTTTAATCTTCTCACCATATTTTGGAAGCATTTTTGAATAGTGGAAATCATACATTAGTGTTTTAGAGACATCAAGAATAACCATTCCAATAATTATTGGCTTGTTGAATGTCAAAACTGTTCGTCGCATGTGTATAGAAATTAAATCTTCAGAAAATATTGTTCGATCTTTAAAATTACTCCTAGCTATCCATTTTTCTGCATTCTCAGCATTACAGCATAACTTAATATCCACTCTGTTGCGTATGTTCTCCATGGTTTTCCCGAACACAGCATTATTCATGAGTTTGTAGAAATTTTTCTCAAACTCATTAGTTGCTGCTGTTCTAAGTTGAGTATTTAATTCAATATAAATTTTTAACCATGGAGATTGAGTGAACTGAAGAATTCGATGTACCTTAGTAAGAGAGAGACCATGACTAATGTATTGCTGTAAATTTCGGTAATGTACAACATACCGCTCCTTTTTAAATAAAGTAGTCATCAGTCTTTTTTCCTTGCATCCAGGAGGAACTATAGTTTCTGGACCAAGTGGCAGGTCTGAATGCAAATCATGGAGTAGTTCGGGATATTCTAATGTGACTTCTAAAATATATCCAACTGCACTATCACTCGGAGTGTTCAGAACATCTGTGGAGGGATCCAACCATTTAAAATCCCCTACAGGCAAATATTAGACATTGCCCAACCATACAAATTATTTGCATCTAGATACAAAAGGTAATTGTTTGGTTGGGTTTTGTCATAATCCTCCATGTAAGGATTATTGGCTCTAGCATATCGGTGACAGCATTGGGACACACCTCCACGAATGCCATTTTCAACAAATAAGAGCATTTCGTAGTCACTGAGCAACTCCAACTGAATCTCAGTTTTCTTCAGCATTGCATCCCATGAAAGTCCTGGTGCAGTGAAATACCATGCAGGATCCAAACCATATGTCTTCAAGCAAACATTTCGAAAGTTTTCGAATATATCTGCCAAAAGCAAGACGTCAGTTTTTACATACAGATCTGCATATTCTCCAAGATTCTTGATGTGAAATACATCCCAAACATGTTGGGCATGTAGGTAATCTTCTAAAGTGATGCCGGATTCATTTAAGCGATTGTAAAAAGCTTCCTGCGGAGGTAAACAATCTTCCAAAAATTTATCCGTATGGTTAATATAATCATACGGATATACTCCCTTGCGAACCAAAAGCGGAACCTGATCAGCTGAGAAATGTCGATTAATAATATTGAATTGATCAATGGTTAAATTCTTTGCTAATTTATCTAAACTGCTGGCCATAAATCGGAAAGAATCTAGGAATCTAAGGCTTAGATGTTTGCTCACTTGCTTGGAAAAAGAAATATATTTTTCTTCATTTTCTGGAATCACACTAATGTTTTTGTCATCTCCACCCAGTTCTTTGATGAAAAGATGACTGTCGTAGCCAGACAAATTGTGGAATATCACAGGGATGAAATTCGGATTCTTAGCCTTCAAATTACACGCATTACAAGAAGCTCCTCTGAACAATGATGTTTGGTGGTCGTGGTCCTTGACCTATGAAATATCAATATTTTAATCAGCAAACTTAATTAATAATAAAAAATATTGTAAAATTATTTACCATGAAATGTATTTTTAAGACTATAATATAATGATTAAAAATAAATAAATCTAAATATATATAACTACCTTATAATTTTCTGCTGTAAACACTTGTTTGCACATGTAGCAATGTGTCGCCTGTTGAAAATTTATCCACTGTTCCTCAGTTAAGGGCATCATAGGTTTATTATTTCTATAGACGAGCTCGATTTCTGAAGCTTCAATTTTCATTCGCTCCATAAAAACTTTAGCTGCATTCGGTCCTCGATAGGTAAAAGGTTTCTTGTATACTTCTGTGGTAGATGTAATATAGTAGCAAAAGCTGATGGGTTCATGCTTTGATATGCCTCAGTATAGGATTTTGAAGGGTTTGGTTGGCAAGAATCTATGGATTGAGTTAAGCACTCAAAATCAGCATAGATGACAAAGGGCACAGGATGAGAATGCTGAATATTTTTAAATGCTAACCACTGATTGTTAGGCATCACTACCCTTACAGCTTCATATTGTTGACAGCTCAGTTGATGGCGTTCGAGAACGGATTTGGTCTGAAAGAACTGTAAACAGCGTCGACAAATTAGGTGGTGTTTTTGATGATTGTTGTATTGCTTGGAAATTAGACGAGATAAGTCTTTAATCCAAGCATAATGAGAAGAGGATTCCGATTTTAAATAAATCAAATCGATGTGTCTAATTTTTTCATTTTCTGTAATCACCAAGGGATATATTTGATATTTATCCGACAAGCCATACACATTAATGGATACATCATTTATTTTTGCAAATTTTCCTACATCACTGAGTTTCACGGGAAATTCAATATTTTCGAAATTTAGAGTATTAATGTATGGTTCATAATGATGAATACGACTGGCACGTCGATGGCAATCTTGTATGGGATAAAGAGCTGAAAGCACAGCCCACATAAAGCAGCGGTTGTCTTTATTCTCCACGTTGATTATAGCTTTTATTCTTGATAGAAGGAGGAAGGTCAATGTAAGAAGAGCCTCTTAAAGGATTGTATTTATTTAGACGTATTTCCAAAGCAATAATTTCCTCTAGGGACCAACCAGATTCTTTTGCTACAAACTCATCTTCTTCAGCTAACAATTTATCTATTGTCGCATGATAAAATTGTCGGAGATCTGTAGATAGAAGTATTGGCTTATTTTTAGTCTTAAAGCATTTTTCTTCACTGACAATACCATTATTTGTTACCTTTTGGTAACGACATATTAGTCTGCAGTTCACTTTTAGTTCGTGCTTATAGAGAAATTGTTATATGAGATATAAATTCATTTTCTTTAGACGTAATGAATTCTTTTAAATCAATTTGATGATCTACATTAAGAAGGCGAATGTTGGTAACTCGATTTTTAAAGCTGATCGAGTAAGTACCTTAGCTGAATTAGGAACAATCTGCATATCTATACGACGGTTCTTCGACGATGTAGCTAGATCGAAAGCTTTGCGTTTGTTCTGCATATGCAATTTCTGGTGGTGTTGAAGATCTGCATTGCGGAGAAACGTTTTTAAACAGTGAGGACAAGGATAACGATGTCCTTTGTGTTGAGTACGCTGGTGTCTTAACATATTATGCCGAAGAGTAAACTTCTTGCTACATTCCGGACAAATGATTCCACTATCAGGTGTTGACGACCACTGAGAATTTAACTGAGTATTCGTTAAGTCACCAAAATCAGCAATTGACAATAATTCGTCAGTGATTGGCATAGTAGAATTTTCAAAAATTTGTTCCATATCCATAATGAAGCTTAAATTTCGCAAAGTAAAACTGAATAAAAACTCTACCCTGATAACAAGGATACTAGTGTCAGAATGAGTTTTCTGACCAGAACTTTCAACTTTTATAGGGGCTAGTGGTCTAAACTCAAGTTGAATCAAAATTCAACACGGTACTACGTGGTCATCAATAAATGTTCTTTTTTATAATAGATACAAAAAGAATAATAGATAGCAGTATTAAGGAGACAGCAGGATTGATACTGATGACTGTAAGTGATAGCGAATACTTGACACGAGTTATTTTTCTTACTATTGTAGAATGCATCATTGGACAATGGAGAAAGGGACTTGAAAAGCTTTATTTTATTGCGAACAATAGCGAAGGCTTCTCATTCTCTGTAATAAGGATGACTACATTCTTGCTGTCATAGAAAACTAAAGCAGCTGAGAATCGACAGTGTAACTTTGTTAAGTTTGAATTGAATTGGTAAAATTAATGTTTTTTTCTCTAACTATTGTAGCATGCATCATTTGACATTGAAGAAGGAGGCTTGAGAAACGGTATTTTATTGCGAACAATAGCGAAAGCTTGTCATTCTCTGTAGTAAGAATAACTGCATTCTTGCTATTATAGGAAACTAGGACAGCTGAGAATCGGCACTGTAACTTTGTTAAGTTTGAATTGAATTGGTAAAATTAATGTTTTTTTCCCTAACTATTGTAGCATGCATCATATCAATGTGATCTTTTTTAATCAGAATTTATAACTGTTTAATCATTAAATGTATATCATTTAATCTTGGGAAATAAATGTTATACATCAATGAATTATTAATTTATAGTAAAAAAAAAATGCAGAAATTTGTTATTAATCATTTATTCTTTAAAATCAACAACCCCGTGCAACAGCACGAGGGGGGGGGGGTCAAAATGTTTCATCAAAAGACCCTCGTACTCTTCTACGAGCTCATGACGTCACGAAGGGGGAGGGGTCAAAACACCCTCGTACTCTTCTACGAGCTAATGACGTCACGAAGGGGGAGGGGTCAAAACACCCTCGTACTCTTACACGAGCTCATGACGTCACGAGGGGGGGGAAACAAGGGGGAAGGAAATAATCCCGGTAATCCTGGTCGTAGAATCGGCCTTTTCCTACTACTTGTATTATATTTCAATTTTTGCAGTATCACTGATTAATTTTCAATGCAGATAAATGTTTCTTGAAATTTTATTCTATTTACCCGTATATTAAATCATTATAATTTATTCTTAATCATTTTTAAGGATATTATTTATGACTTGTAACATACTGAATAAATATTTTGTATCGAGCTTTCTAAATCACAGTTGATGTTTCTTTGAAGTGTCAGGAAGATGCAGTTAATATCCGCTATTTTAAGAAGGGAGGATGGCTCGTGACACAATTGATTTTTATTTTCTTAGTAATGTACTGTGTTACGTGAAAAACGAAGTAGTTAAATAATCTTTTCAGCATGCAAAATAAATTTTTCAGTGATGAAAAGAAATAAAGTAATTTTTTAAATTTATAAAATATATACTTCCCAGTTTGTTTTTATAAAAATTAAGGCTGTATAAATAATCTCTCTCCATAAGCTTCCATTCCAAGAAATTAGCAATAAAAGACAGCTTATTAATATTTAAAAAATAGTTGTTAAATTTAAATTTGAACAAAAATCTTATTTAAGAAATTTTTTTGAGTATGAATAGAACTTTTGATCATATTATATTTTCTAATAGTGATTATTTAGTGTTCTGATTCAATAAAGGTTGTTCATCATTATCATTTAAATGTTCTAAAATTAAGGAGCAAGTCTGAAACATTTTAATTTTCTTTGAATTTTATCATGTTTTGAATCGGTTTTAGATCATTTACAAAAATTTGGATATAGAGCAAAAATTTTTCTGTTTTATTTAATTTCTTTCAGTTTAAAAATTAATAATATTAACTTTTCTGTAATTTTATTGATTTATTCAATTATTTTCAAATTAATTTAAGATCCAACGGTTTATGCAGTTTCTCTTGAAGTAACTCTGGGTCTTCCTTACGATTACAGTTGCGAGCAAGCTAATTTATCACTGGCCGAGAAAAGAAATTCTTAAAAGTTCCACCGAGAAAGCAGAAATCCAGGGATATTAGCAGATTTGAAGGCTGTAATCCATCAAAGTCTATCTTCCTTTTCTTTGGCAGAAGCGACAAACTGTTTTGCTATCATGTCGGTGAGATTTTTCTAGAATATTCCACAGAAAATATTCTCTAACATTGTTTTTTTTTTTGACAGCAAAGACTGATTTATTGAAAGGTTATCAGTATGTTCTTTTTGTAATCAAGACTGTATTTTTTTTACTGACTTATGTAATTATTTTTAAAAATACTTGCGCGACACTTTATTAATAAGCAAATAATTTTATATAAATTTTCATAATTTAATTCAATGTATAAAGAGTGTATAAATTTTTAAATTTTAAATAAAAAAGTCGAACACACACACAGCAACAAATTTAAACCATTTAATAAATGCTTGTTGCAAATTATATTATATGAAAATTCCATAACTTAATTTTTAAATAAAATGTTAAATATGGTTTAAAATTTGGATTAAAATATTTACTATGTAATTTGTATATTACTGGTTTTAATAAGATTTTGTAGGCAAATATATATATATATATATATATATATATATATATATATATATATATAATGTTTCCTTCTATTATCCCTACATGGAAGTCCTAAAACACAATGTGTCAGTGAATTACTAAAACCTCTCTAATACATTTAACAACCCCATAGCAACCCCTATATAAATCCCCTTCAATAAGAAACCGCACTCAGATGTCTGCTAATCACTGTAACTACAACACCTTTGTTACAGATGGACATATACAAAATAATTTCCTTACAGCACTTTTAAAATCTTATTTATAATCAGATATGTTACATAAAATAAAAACTATACTTGTTTATTACAATTAAAAATAAATGTCATTCACATCATATTGTGTGAAAATTTAAAAGGACAGAACTAAATTATGAAAGTAAAAGACAATTCACACTACCAATGGCGTTAAAAAATTGGTTTGAAACAAATAATTTTCGGGTTTTGCCATAACCAGCTAAAAGTACAGACCTCAATGTTGTTTACAATATATATTCAGTAAAAAGAAATTCTTCTGTCATTTGCTTTAACTACTTTAAAGACTCTATTTGCCATTGAATCATACAAGTCTTGAGTTTTGGTTTGACAAAAATTTTCTGAAACACAATTCAAAGTTTCTCGAAGCTCGATTAACGATTCATATTGCGTGCCTTTAGCGTAAACACGCCGAACAGTTACTGACCATATATTTTAAACAACATTGAGGTCTGTACTTTTAGCTGGTTATAGCAAAACCTGAATATTATTTGTTTCAAAACAATTTTTTAACGCCATTGGTAGTGTGAATTGATGCTCTATATTACTGATATATCAATTTTCTTAGCCGAGGGAAGAAACTGTGAATTTAAAATTTAAATGCAATATGTAGGTTTCTGTCTTTCATCCAGAAACACTAGAATGGTCTTTTCAAGGTAGCTAACTGATATCCAAACCATTAAACTGCCTCCTCTTATCTATGTCAGGTAAAATAAGTTTCTTCTTATGTACCATGAGAGTGCTAATAATACTGACAACCGTCTGAGCCATCAGAAATGAATTTTTTTCCACCAGAAAAAATAATTGAAGTCCATTCGGAGTTCCGAGACACGTGTTTTTTGACCCACTGTGGCCGGTGCTACATGTGCCTTTCGTTCCCTTTGGGATGGTGCTTTCTTTTTTGGAATATGAACGTATGCGATCCTTTCATGTAGTTGTAAAGTGTTCTTCTGGTTACATGTCAGAAGCTAGAAGGGTTTTGTGCTTTTCAAATTCTTTCCCGGGTTTTTTTTAAAAGTTAGTTATAGAGTTTTCCTTGATTGCATAGAGTCAATTTTTTAGGCCTGCCAATCTATGCTTTCCTCTGATTCTTTAGATTTTTCAAGAAGTTAGAAATAGCATTTGGACTAATATGTAGATGCTTTGAAATTTCTCTAACACTTTTTCCCACATTCCTACATGCTGCAATTTAGCCTTTTTGAAATTCACTTTAAGGTTTTCCCCCAGGCATTTAAACTGTACAAAAATTGAGAATTTTTTTCAACAAAACATTTGTTTGAAAGAAAGACAGTTTAAAAGAACAATGTTTTCAACATATTAAACTGCTTCAGATTCCAAAATGAGAATATATATATGCGGATGCGAGCAAATACTCCACCGATAATTGTTTTGATATGATATAGTTATCGATGCGAGAAAGCACAGTACCAAAATAGCTGTGTCCTTTTGAATGTGTATATATTATAAACCATTGATACACTCTACTATATATATATATATATAGTAGAGTGTATCAATGGTTATATATCAATGGTGTATCAATATATATATATATAGTAGAGTGTATCAATGGTTTATAATATATACACATTCAAAAGGACACAGCTATTTTGGTACTGTGCTTTCTCGCATCGATAACTATATCATATCAAAACAATTATCGGTGGAGTATTTGTTAGCATCCGCAATACAAAAGTAACTCTCCCTTGTTTCAGTTTAAAACCTACTCTTTCTTGTCTGGGAAGAACCGCATTTTTGTCTCGGAAAAATAAATCAAATTCAAATGATATCATCTGAAAATTAAAAAAAAAAAACAATAAAAATATTCAGGAAGTGATGTTTTAGATTCGAACAATCTAGAGATTTATATAGTCAACAATTGTAGAGGTACAATCAGGATTTTCTTGATATCCAACCTTCTCCATCTGATTTTATCTCCTTTTCCAGTTATTCGATATGATCCGAAGAATTTGCGACTTAACTTTAAACAGCTTCCGTAAACAGTACTGCGTGCGTTGTTTAGTCATTAATTTGTTGATGTTGTACACTTGAGCCTTATTTCTATTCTTGTATAAGTTCTTTTATTTTTTTCTTAAATTTTTAGAATTTCTTTCCTCGTATCTTCGCGAATATCCTCTCTGTCCTTCATCAGAAAGTTATTTCCTTCTTCGTTTAGAATTTCTATGATTTTCATGTCTTCTGGGGTTTTCATTTTAATTTTTTCAAGAAGTTCGAAGGGTGATTATTTAGTACATCTTCTTGTAGTGTGGTTAAGAATCCGTTGCTCATCAGAAACATATTTGTAAAAAATTTAGCAGGATCTTCTACGGGTTTTTTTGGATAGACTTTTATGGGTTTTTAAGATAAGGGAATGCATAAAAGTTTAAGGAAATCTTTCCACTTTTCCATTTTGTCTAAGAGTTCCGGTTGTTGAATACACCGGCTTTATTTTCTTTTTTTCTCAATACTCTTCGAAGTTTTGGGAGATGAAGCTTGTCCGTTATTAATCTCGAAAGATTCCCAAAATTTGTTTGTAGAATTTTTTGTTTTTGTAACACGTCCTCAGCTGAGGTAGATTTTAATGAAGAAAGCCAGACGAAGTTTGGGAATGCGTCCACAATTGAGAGAGTATGGTTGTAATTCTTATTAGCTAACGGAAATGGATCTATAAAATTGACGCGAAGAGTATTTAAAGGAGAGTTTTCTTTCGCTATAGGGTTGAAACATTCAACCTTTCCACGTTTCATTCACACAAAATGCACTCGACAGACTTTATGATAAATCCTTGTTCAATCCCTTTTCTGGGGTTAGGAATGTAAAAGTCTTGATTGGGAAGATCTTCCATCTTAGCCACAGCAAAATGTAATCTGCTATGAGAGTTTCTTATAAAATTTCGCAAGAGAGATATAATTATAGAGGTATTATACAAGTAGCGCATGATCATTGTTATACTTATATAGTAGTCCATTTTCACTACGTAATCTTCTTTCAACCGTTGCTGGACTAAGGATTTCTAGAATTAGAGATAACCAGAAAGACCTAAGAAGCTCTGAATTCGTTTAAGAGTTTTGGGCTCTGGAAAATTTTGAACCACAATTGTTTAAATGAGTTTTACGAGGCTCTATAAGTGGTTTCTAATTTTTAATCAAATGTGAAATGGTATTACGTAATTCTATGTGTAACCAATATGAGTTAAGTTTATACCATATCCTTTATTTATATCACCACAGAAATAAAAGATAAAAAATTCTCAACTGAATAAAAATCTTCCCTTGTCAATGAATTGAATGAGATGACGTTACTTAATTTTAACTTATTTGGTAAGTTCTGATCTTCCAACGCTTTTAACAACCAAGGTTTAATATGCGATTAACAATCATGAATCATGCACTGCTGCTTCAAACTTTGCATAGTGATTTTCACCCATAGAAAAACAAAACACAGACACTTCAGGGATAACTTTGACTGAAACAATTTGTTTTTTATATACTTGTAAAGATTGGGATTTTCTTTTTACAGCGAACGTGTTTTCTGCTTTCTCAATTCGTCGTAAGTCGGAAATATTTTGGAACACGAATGAAATGAGTCTAGACGTCAGTAACCAATCCAAATGTCATTTGACTTTTTGTCAAAGATATGCACATGAACGATTCATTTTGTGATACAAAACAGGGTAATGAGCAAAACCTCACTTCTAACACGAGTAAATGAATGTTAATTATCATTCATTTTTGAAATCTTAAACATTCTGAAAACTAATTAAACACTTTCTTTTTTTTAGCCCTCATAAGATAGTTGAAACGTGATGAAAGCAAATGATAAAACATTTTTAAGATTATTCATATGGAATTATACAATATTGTAATTATTATTCATATAATATAAATACTATTAACTACGTGTAAAATATATTTTAGCAGTTTTGTAAGATGCAAATGAGTAAAACTGCATGTAGGTTTCCTAATTTTATCCATTGCCTTTAATTAAAAATAAATGGATAAAGAAATTTTCATGGAAGATTTTTCTTAAATTAGAACATTATTAATGAAATTAAAAGATTATTTCTTTTCTAAAGAAAGGAAACAAGATTTAGTAAAAAAACAGCAAAGTTTCCTAAAGACAGGTTTTAATAAACTTTTGTTTTAAATATAATCCAATTCTTTCAGTTAAAAAATTTTCTGAAATTACTCAGAATAAAATCAATTAATTACATTAAATTAAAAAAAACCGATTAAAAAGTATAAGAATCGAAAACTTTTTCGGTGATATAAAATAATGCAATTATATTTCAAAAGTAATTTTTAGTGGTATTTAATTTTTAATGAAAAATTCCTATTTTTTCAGAAAAACGTTTCTAAAATTTTATATGAAAGCTTTTGTATTTAATTAAATTAGAATTTTCTTTCCTGATTCTAGGAAATAATAAAGAAAAAATATTCCCTGTTTCCAAGAATAACTCATATAATTATTTTGAAATAACATTATAATTAATTTTCCGGTCATATTAATGACAATGAAATCAATTATGTTAGAAAATTAGCATGGGTATTAATTATTTAAAAAAAAACTAGATAATTGGAAAATTATATAATTCTAATAATTATTAGACCATTGTTTTTAAGAAAAGATTTATTCAGCTTCTTTTAAATTCTTCACTATGAAATAAAATATTTGATAAAGGATTAACTCAATTTGATACAATTTTTAATTAAAAATCTTTCTCTATAGATGTCTCGTCATGAGTCTTAAAAATCCTCACTTCTTTGTAACGCATTATGTACAAATGTGATAAGCTTTAATTTGTCAGATTGGTTTGTTTAACACTCAACGGCCATTTTTTCCACACGAGGGTTAATTAGACCGGGACCTACGGTTTAAAGTGGATTCCGAACCACTACAAATATCCATGCCCAGGGTGAGATTCGAACCCACCAACTGTTGAACCAAAGGAACAGCGCTAACCATTCGGCTTTATTTGTCAGAGGATTTTAGAAAAAGAAATTTCCACATAATTATCTCATAATTTTTCTTTTTATAAAAACCTGCATTGGGTAACTTATCCCTGCACTACAATAAGGCTGATTACTGCCACACATTTATCGTTACCCGTTTGGCACCTGTGAATCAAGTCACGGAGGCGAGTAGCATTATCGACGCCATACCATCACAAACCCTTTTATAGCGTGCGCCACATTCATACATCACCTCAGCAGAAAGGACAAGGAAACATTGACAGAAGCATCCATGCGCGAAGTGGGATTCGAATCCAGGACCCACAGTTCAGGAGACAAGAACGATAACCATTGTATCCTCTGACGGAATTTCATAACTTGTAGCCAACTATATCAAAAATTAAAAACTAAAGATAATATTTGGAAAGTAATCAAGGCAGCAAAATTAATAGGAAAATTTTAAGTCCATAAATCTGTAAATGAGAATAAAAGAAACATTTCTGTGGATTTCCACGCGATCTATTCTTTGACAAATTATTAAAATTTAATGGCTGGCGCGCAAGCACACACGCATATATATATATATATATATATATATATATATATATATATATATATATATATATATATATATATATATATAGTATATATATATATATATATATATATATATATATATATATATATATATATATATATATATATATAAGACACAAACACATTATTGTAAATCTTTTATAAATAACTATTATTAACCAATAAGATATAAAGTTATATTGTTTCCCTACTGAATTTTCAGCCAAAAAGTGAGTGCCTATTAACTGCATTTGCTACGTCAGAGAATTAACTTACCTCACAATAAGCACAGAATGCAAAATAACCTCGACCATTTGTAAAAGCGTGTTCATTAGTAGCCAAAGTACTTTTATGAATGTGCATTATAAAAGTATGCAAAGAGTACAAAAAGTGAGTGTATTGAAAGCAGGAAGAAAAACGATGGAAATTGATGGTTGAGAAGGCTGTTCATAAACAAATATAATTAATTAAAAACGAAATTTATGCAAACCCTCATATTGCTGTGAAATAATTTACTTTTATTCATTTAAGTAAATTCCTTTTTTCCCTGTGACACAGAACTCAAATTTTAGGAGAGATTTTAACAATAACATTAGTGAACCTATTCAACATGAAAAGCATTTATTGGCCAGTTTTCTTTATTAAAATAATAAAAAAATACCTTTGATATAAATATTTTATTAATTAATCTTTAAATAAAAATCGAAAAAAATTTAAATTATTTTTGAAAATGCACTACAAAAAAAGAATGCGTTTTAGAAATGTGACTATAAATAATCCGAGTTGTAACAATCTTTAAAAAAATGTGGCAAACTAAATATTCTTTATAGATTTAGCATTTATTCAAACTTCTCGCTGGAAAAATTCTATTCCAAATGTATCAATTTTGATGGAAGAACTGCAAAAGTAAGGCGAGAGAAAAAAAAAATAGAAAGAAAAGCTATCTATTTTAAAAATGGAATCGAATCAGTTTTTGTATCTTCTCCCCTTCTTCTGTCGTGTGAAAAAAGTTGGGGGAAAAGATACAGTTTAATGCAGACGAAGAGAGTAAATTGAATGTTGAGAGAAAAAAGTGTATTTGCATTGGATTGGAAGCTCCGATAAATGACATATTTTTACTAAGTGGGAAGATTTAATAAATTCCGGAAAAGTCAATCTCTATTTGAATATTTGCACGCAATACTCAGAGCACAGAACCTTTTTTTTTCGAAGCAACATTCAGCGATTTCATTCAGTGTGTGAAAAAGAAAAGTGTTCGAAGAAAGGATAATACTTATTTTAAGAATAAGTTACTGAATAAAATTTAAGCATATTTTTATTGAAATTTTAACTTATTATGTGTTAGCAATATTATTTTACCATTACTTTAGTTATTAATTAATGATAAACTAGAAACTAGTACAGTTATTTACACATGCAAGAGAATATATATATATATATATATATGTATATATATATATATATATATATATATATATATATATATATATATATTATATATAAATATATGTTATATATATATATATATATATATATATATATATATTTTATATATATATATATATATATATATATATATATATATATATATGGGACGGAGTGTGTCCATGGCGTAATTTAATTAATTAACAATTTTTATATAGCTTAATATTTAATTAACAGATATTTACAAATACAAATATATACAATTTTGGAATATTTGCAATTAATCGTATTAATGATAATAGCGTGAAACTTAAAGTTTAAATTTAAAGTTATGGGGTGAAGGGATCAATCGTCTTGCTGCAATCGAATCAACGTCATTTTCGCCTTCGTTTTTCGAGTTACTCCCGCTCTCTGAAGAAGTAGTTGCGCTTCTCGAGCCCCCTCAAAGTGGGCACCTGAAATAGTTACGTTGGCAATTAAGCGGTTCATCCACCACAGTTCAGCCGTCCTAAAATCCGCTGTCCCTCCAGACGACACTGCAAATATATAAAAAAGAAAAACAGCAAAACAGGGAAAGAAACAAGCAGAACAGAATAATTCTCTGAAAAGAAACAAATTTTATATTCAGCTTCTTATCTTCTCAGATCTGAAATAAAGAAATGAGTCAGTTTATCTTTTAGCTTCATTTTAGTCAGTTCGACTTCAGAATATCCTTCAGCAATTCAACTTTAATTTAACTCTAACTTGCATAACGTCCTCAGCTTTTGGCAAACTGTACCAGGGTTTTACGAATTCAGTACAAGTCATGCTACATTTAGGTCATTTATGACTTCTCTCCTTGATTATATCATAAATGTTGCCTCCTTTTACTTTAGTAAATCTGTACGGCCCTAAATATTTTGATTGTAGTTTTAAATGCGGTCCATACTGAGTACTTTTAATAGCGACCAAATCGTTAACGCCGTATAATTGTGGTTCTTTTCTTCTCAAATTATACGTTTTCCTGTTTTCTTCTTGGATCTTTAAAATTTGTTGTTTAGCATGTTTTCGGATTTCATCTCTTTGAGCTTCAAAATTAGCTTGAAATTCTCTTTTTCAATCATTTCTTTGAGCTTTACCAAGACCTCCAACGTTCATCTTCGTACCAAAAAGCAACTTAAAAGGTGTAGTATCTATGCTTCGTCGATATGTTGAATTAAACGTCTGCTGTAGTTCGCTCGTAAATTTATACCACTGAGCTGGATTCTCTAAAGATTGCTTTGAAAGAACTGATATGATAGTTTAGTTGATCCTTTCAACTTTTCCGTTAGCTCTTGGCAAACCAGTGGCTATTAAACGATGTTAAATATTCACTTTAGAGTAATAATCGAATTCACAAGAGCTAAAAGCTATACCTCTATCAGAAATTATTTGGAAATGATTTCCAAAAACTGATTTTAGAGTTTTTAATTTCGAAATGACTTCAGCAGATGTTGTGGTCTTAGTAGGGAAAATTCAAACGAACTTAGTAAATGCATCAATAATTAAAAAAAAAAATGTATGCGTGCTTTCTAAAGGTCCTAAATGATCAATATGGTATGTGTATAGTGGTACGCCAATTTTATGCAATGGGTGTAATAAGTCTTCTTTCTTTCCTCTTTTGTGATTTACAAGAACACATTGAGCGCAATTAGATGCGACATTTTCTATTTTCTGTTTAAGTTTGGAAATAAAATAATGGTCCTCAATGCTTTTCTCTGTATACTTGATTCTAGTATGTCCTTTTTCATGCGCACTTCTAAAAATTTCCGTCTGCCTACTTCTTAGCACAACCACTAATTTCTTACCATTAATAAAGAAGTCCGTTTCTCTCAAAATAATCTTCATAGAGATTTTTAATAATGCTTTGATCTTTCTCATTTCATCATCATTATCTTGGGCTGATTTTAATTTCGGTATGATAGTAGCGCTTGAAATGCAAAATACGTTTAGAGGGGATCTGCTTAGTGCGTCGACATGAGCACCTCTTGTACCGGAACGATGCAGAATACTATAGTTAAATTCTTGGAGTAATAAAGCCCAACGAACAACAAAAGTTGACAAATATCTTTTTTGCATAGTCTTTTCGAATGCGGAACAGTCAGTGACAATTTTAAATGGAATTCCTAATATGTAAACATGGAATCATTTTAACGCTTCAATAATTGCAAGAGCTTCAAGTTCGTATTTGGAATACTTCTTTTCGGCATCTGTTGTCTTTTACTCATGAAATTGGTTGGATGGAAATTTTTATGATTTGGGGATTTCTGTAATAAAATAACCCCATATCTTTCTAAGCTGGCGTCACAATGCAGTTCAGTTTCGTACTTTGAGTTGTATATACTTCACACAGGTTTTTGAGCTAAATTTAACTTTCATTGATTAAAGGAGTTTCTTTCCTCTTCACCAAATTTAAATTTCTGATTTTTCTTCAAAAGATCACTCAATGGTCTAGCAATAATGGAATATTTTGGGATAAATTTCCTGAAATATCCAGTCAATCCTAAAAACCTATGTACCTGTTTCAAATTACGTAGCTCCGGGAAATAAATCACATCTTTGGTTTTCAAAGAAGATGGAAAAATTTTCCTTTCTTCGATGACATGGCCTAAGAGTTCAATGCGCCTCTCCAAAAAATGGGATTTTCTAAAATTTATTTCTAGTCCATATTCACTCGCAAGATTTAAGACCTTTTCAAGCCGTTCGACTCTTTTTTCAGTTAAGGAAGACAAAATCATTATATCGTCCATACAAGGTAAAACAACACCATCATTAATCAGTGGTCGGAAGATAGTGTTAATAAATCTTTGAAATGTGACTGGAGAATTACACAGTCCAAAAGGAACCTTAAGAAATTGGTACTGGCCTTCATGAGTTACAAATGAAGTGTATTTTCTACTATCTTTCTTTACATCTACATGGAAAAAAATCCGTTCTTGAGATCAATTGTACTAAACACCCCCGACTCCGGCAATCTATCTCATATATCTTCAATCAATGGGAGGGGAAATCTATCTTTCACAGTTACTTTATTTAATCTCCGATAATCTATGCACAAACGAGGTGTTCCGTCTTTTTTCTTACTGGGCTACAATATTCTGAAGAACTGGGTTCTATTATACCTTGTTCGAACCATTCGTCTATTTGGGTTTCAACTATCTTTTTCTCTGAAAATGGTTATCTACGGGGTTGATGAGATATAGGCTCATTACTTTTAACAAAAATATCTAATTGAACATAAGTTGATTTTGTTTTATGTGGTACATAACTCGAAACTAATTGTTGCAACTTATATTAAACATTTTTTTGAATATTAGTTTCAATGTTCAATTCAAGTTCATTAAAAGTTAAGTCTACAGGTAGACATTATTAATTTCTTTTACACATTGATATTTGTTTTTAATCTTGTAATTCCGTTTTCATTAATTAAGGTTCCACAATGTATTAGTACTAATTCCTATGATGGTATCACACATATATAAGACATAACATCATTTTCAACCACAAAAATATCTTCTGCACACATAAAACCATCTATTTTAATATTTCTCTTAAAATAACCTAACGGCTTCACTACACATTTACCAAAACCACTTAGAGAAGAATTTAACGGAAGTAACTCTACAGCATTTAATTTATCAAAGACAGATTTACGAACCAAAGTTACTTGGCTTCCAGTATCTATATATTAGTGCATTCACATTCAAATTATTAATAATTACATCATTCAGTATTGGTTTTACGTTAACATTTATTGTAGCTACTTCAGGTTTAGAATGAGTTTCTAGGCACAATGAAGCTTTATGACCAAAATTATTACACAGGAAACATTAAACAGCTTTCTCTTTATGTTCACAAAATGTAGAAGTATGATAATTTTTTCGCCACAGTTAAAATAAATTTTATTTTTACGATCATCAAAAACACTTTACTTATTTACTTCATCTTTCCAAAATCAACATTATACCATATTTTATTTACTCTTTCATTTTTAGAATTAACTTTATTACTATACGAGGGTCACTCTGAAGTTTTTGAGATATAACTAGGTTTTTAAAGTTATACTTACAAAATTTTAGGTGTGTTCAAATTAGTCTCTCCTCCTGTATCAATGCCCTTTTGTAGAGGAATTTTCCATAGATTAAATGCCTCAAACCATTCATTTCTTGGAACAGATCAAAAAATGCATTTATAGCCACATCAATCTCTTTTTCTTAATGAAAACAACATCCTCGTAAGTTATTTTTTAGATTAAAGAATAACCAAAAGTCGCACATAGCTAGATCAGGTGAATATGGCGGATGTCGATCAATTTAATTTGTTTTTGTTTAAGAAACTCAACTGTTAATCCGGCTGTATGTGAAGATGCATTGTCATTGTGAAGCATTAGTCCCCTAACATTCAGTTCTTGAAGAATTTCTGGAAGACATTTAGTAGTATACCAGTTTGCTGTTACTGTTTTCTGTCCTTCCAACTTAAATGCTGTGACCAATACCATATTTCTGAATAAAACGGCATACATCACTTTTTTCAGTGCGCGTTGTTTTTCTCCATTTTCGAAGTGGGATCATCTTCAAAGACCCATACTTAGCTTTCTTGATGTGTTGGAACGTCAAAAAACGGTATGTACGTTTCATCATGAGTTACGATTTTAGAAATGACGCGGTGGACACCATCACCTAGCAATTTAAGAATTTCTTTACTGATTCTGACACTCTCTTCTTTTTGGTGCTGAGTTAGATTATGGGGAACCCAACGGCAAACTACTTTTTTCATAAGTAATTTTTCATCAATGATTTTGTGTATGGCTGTGGATCCAATGTTAAGCTCCTTCTGTGTCATTTGATAGGTACAACGATCATCATCCATTAACATTTTTCGTATGAAAGACACATTATCCGGGATTACTGCCGACGGCGGCCTTCCTGTGTGTTCTTCATCCTGAAGAAAATAGCGACCTCTTCTCAATTCTCTAAACCATCTTGAATGCAGTAGCACGAGCTGGAGATTCATCACCAAATGCAAATGATCGTTGATCGCATTCTTCTTGATTTAATCCTGCTTTAAAATCGTAGAAAATCATAGCGCTAAAATGTTCTCGCGTCAACTTCATTTTCTCTTCTGTTTAAAATTTTTTCTACTCTAAACAAGTTGAAGTAAGTCAGTAAAAATCGTCTTCTGTCTTAAAATACTTTGTATTTTAAAATTAAACCGTTCTTTTTATTTTGTAAATTCTCGTCTCTGCACTTATCTCAATAATTTCAGAGTAACCTTCGTATTCATATTTCGATTTCGTTTTATCAAATTTATTATATTCACGAAAATTATATTTTGTTTTCGTTTTATCGAAAGAATTTTTACTTTCATTCACTCTTTATTTCTTCATAGGCTTTGAGATTTTCTTTAAATTCACTTATTGTTACATCCATACATAATAATATAGTTTCTAATTTATTCCATTAATAACATAATGCATTAAAACAGATTCTTCAATTTTTTCGCAACTACACAACTTCTTCATTTTTAAAAAATACTCCTGAACAGATTTAGAATAACGCATTCTCCTTTTACGCACAAGATCATGTAACTTAGCTGAGTTTATTTCAAACGAACTATTCATAGATCAGGGCTCGTCTCAGTTTTTGCCAAGAATTTATTTGTGGCTCTTTTTGAACGAATAATAGAGCATTTCCTCCCAACGAAATTTTAGTCATAACAAACTGTTGTAAGTCTGATAAATGAAATAGTTTCGACATATCCTCAAAATGATTAATCCAATTAATTATATTTTCATGTGATTCTGCATTAAACTTAGTAATAATGCTTTCGATATCTTCATATTTAATATTAACATTTAGAATAACAGTATGTGCATAAAAGTCATTTTCATGAACATTATCACTTTCTTTATAATAATCAGTTGCACTTTTCTTTTTACTTATATTGCATTGCATTGACAAATCATTTCTACTAATTTGTTCTCCAATTCACTTTATAATTCAGCAGTTTCCGAATCCTTTTTAATGTTTTGAGCTAAGAGTTCAAGGTCACATAATAGAGACAAAATTCTTTCTGCGAGCTATTCTTTAGATCCTTGAAATGAAATACTTAAAAATGTTCGATACACTAGTAAGCTAGCCAAGTGAAAACGCATTGTTTATATTTTTTAATTTGTCTCAATACTTATTACTTTTAATATCAAAATCATCAAAATTTCTAATTCTCTTACGATTTAATCTATCCCCATCATGATCAAAACTCAATCAATTGATTTTGATTTGAAAAAATTTTGATTTTATCTGTTTTGAAAATTTTCCATGGAACGCTTATTTCTTTTATATAGCTTAATATCATCTTGTATTATGAAAAATGTTCACGTACCTCTTAAAGATGTTCGATGAGGATCCACGTCTTTCTGTGGCTTCAAACCAATCTTTCACCGTCTTTCTCTAACGAAAATCCTTCCAACTATCTGATGCAATAATCATTTCTTTCCCACTTCTGAGGAAGGAAATTATATTTACAATGTAGTTAAGTTTTACAAATTACATAAACAAATGATGTTTGAAAATTTAATAGTCTAAGATTTCCATTTAAAACTAAAATTCCTAAATTTCGCATCCTTTATAAATTTAAATTATTTAAGTATAAAATAATTTAGTTAAAGAATTACACAAACATATCACTATACTAAAGACATTTACGGTGTGATCTTTTCTGTTATTTACGGTGTAATCCAGTAATCCAAAATTAATTGCTTGATTTTCTTTTAAATATACAGTTAAAATAACTTCTTATACTTTTGTACTAAGGTATTAAGACTAGTAATGGTATTTTTAATATATATATATATATATATATATATATATATATATATATATATATATATATATATATATATATATATATATATATATATATATATATATATATATATATATATATATATATATATATATATATATATATATATATATATATATATATATATATATATATATATATATATATATTATATATATATATATATATATATATATAATTAGCTTAGATTACTGACATTAACTGATTGTTTCAATATATTTTTTTAAATATTTTAAAACTTTTCATTGGTGTTTATTGTAGTTGACGAATAAAAAGACTGAGATTTTTTTAGAACGATGGAGGAGGAAAGGCAGCGCATGTTTCTCTCTCTCTCTCATAGATGAATGGGAGATTTTTGCTAGCTTTATCAAATATAGTGACTATAAAGCATTTATGAATTTTACGTAGTTCGCATAATTTGCTTTATGATTTAAAAGGGTGAAAGATAAACATTTCTTTAATTTCAGATGAAATTAAATTTAGATTATTTTTGGATAAATTAAAATATGATCTCAAGTAGAAAGTTAAGGAAGATCTCAAGGAAAAGACTCTGCATTCATATTTCATTCATACACACAAGGAAATTACAAAGACAGGATAGAGAGAGAGAGAAAGTACATCCATGCCTGAACCGGAATTCGAACCCAGGACTCCCTATCCATAGTCAAGCACGCTGACCACTAGACAAGTTGGACGGCAAATATATGTATGTATATATTTGAGAGAGAGAGATAAAAAAGTACCTATAAAAATACCTATAAAAGCATTATCATAGAATAATTACACTCTCTAAGAATGTAACTTAAGATCTCAAGGAAAGATCTCAAGGAAAAGATAAATATCTGTTTAATTTCGTGGTATGATACTGATATAGAAATTATCAATAAAGTTTAAAAATTAAATATAATGCAATATGCTTTTAACATATTTGCAATGCATTTTATTGTTAATTGTTAAATATATAAAATTTAAGTTTGATATTGTGTTAAGTAAGGGAATTAATAAATACATAAAGGAGTTTTCGAACTAATATTTCAGTATCATTTTGAAGTAAAAATTAAATCTTGTATTTGTATACACCAGCCAACTCGCCTGTGCCTAACCCAAGAATGGTTCTACCAGTTTAGATGGGAGTTGTTAGAAAGAATAAAAGAAAGTGGCCCTGTCGGGGCACCACCCCACAACAGTTCCGAACTCTGTACGCAACAACTCCAGACACATGTGGAGGGCACTCCTCTGCTGCCTCTGGTTTTCCCCAATTGACAAGTTTATGAAACATCAAATCAAGATACATTGCAATAAAACATTAGCACAATGGAAATTACAAGATATACAATTTAACATCAGGGTATTCAGTTTAGCTTAAGCAAACATGCAAGATAATAATAAGAAGTTAATAAAGTTAGAAAAAGAAATAAAGAGAGGTTGTTGAATAGACTTGGTTCACAAGGTTGTTAGTTCTCTTTGTTATTCCCTAGGTTAGTTTAAATAATATGGTACTCGAGAAAGGCTAGGTTATATTTAACATTACACATTACTTACATTTACTTACAACAAAAGCTCTATACAGATTAAAATTATGCTTTAGAATTCAACAACAATAATGCAGATGGGTTGGTCATTAGCTACATTAACTACAGTATGAAAAAGGAAAGAAAGAAAAGTGAACCTATGTACAAACTGGAAAATAATAAAGGGTTAGTAAAATTAGAAAAATAAAGGTTGTTACGTTGCACCGAGCTACAAGACTTAAGCCCTCTGTACTTGTTCATCATTGTCCAGGAGATCCAATTCTCCTTGCTGGTCATCCTCCTCTCCTTGGTCCTCTGGAATAAGCAGATCTCTGTGATCTATTAAAAAGTTCATTAAGGCAATCACTTTGCTTCTTGAATAGGCATTACTTATTATGTTTCTGGTCCATTCCCTTCGTAGATGGGCACCAGGTTTGGTGAAATGCCATGATATTGTGATTGGGCAGTCAGTTACGTAATGAATCGAGTTCCCTAAGTCCCCTTAGGCACAATATTCACTTGGGAGGGCACATGTGCAGGTAAGTCGGAAAGGGGCCATGTCCTGTAATAAACAAGGTTATTTGTCTTTTCCAGCATTGTTTCTATTTCTGAACTTCGGTATAACATCATATACCAGCCTTCCTGTTTCTGCCCGATCCCAATTGGCCTGCCATTTTTGATAGGACTCTTCTCCTAGAAGTCTCATATAGTAGGAGCGTGGCGTTGGGAGGACGACGCATGGGCTTTCTTGGGTAATTGCCTCTTTGTCCAAGCTATCGGCCAGCTCATTGCCCTCAAAGACCACGTGAGCCTTTATCCAGCGAAGCTTGATTGTGTTTATCAAGTTCAGATCTTTCTGGTTAGCTCTCGCTATAGGGCTGGTAGTGGTTTGGTTTCCAACCGCCATAATTCCAGAAAGACTATCCGACTAAATGTTGCAGATGTAATTTTGCCGGTTTGTACACTTGATTGCCTGTTGGATGGCATAAAGTTCTGCCTGAAAAACAGTGCTGTTGTTTTATATGCGGATTTTTTCCGAGTGGAGGACGCTGTTATTTTGGATGGCTACGAAAGCGGTGCCAACCTTATACTCAAGGTTGGATCCATTTGTTTAAATGTTGCAGGTATCTGCGATTAGCTGGTTGGGCTTCCTTTTCTAAACAAGTTTTATTTTCTATATTGTATATTCCCGGATGCATTGTGAGTTTTGCTACTCTGTCCTCGACTTTGCTGGTGCCAGTGATTTTGAAAATGTGCTTCAGATGGGCTTCTTTCTCAATTTGCAGGTGCAAGGGTAATATGCCGGTTATTACTTGTAGTGATTTAGTGGCTGTGGTTTTATATGCGCCCGTGATGTTCAGGAGAAATTTTCTTTTTAAAATTAGATTCTAGGTAGTAGGTGAGCATTGTAGTTGTGAGCTTCTCTAAGACTTTCCCCAAAATTGGTAGTAAGGTGATGTGTCTATTGGAGCTTACTTGGAATTAATCCTTGCCCTCTTTATGGAATAGTATTATAAGGCCAGTCTTCAAGCTCCTGGGGAAGTAGCTCAGCTTCCAGAAGGTTTGTAAAAAGGTGGTGAGCAATTCTGGGACATGCTTGTGGATCTGTTTGAGAATAATATTATCTAATCCATTCAGACCCGGTGCCTTACCATTCGGCAGTCAGGAAATTAGTCTCCTAATTTCGCCTTCATTTAATTCAGGTTCTGAATTTCCGTCCTCATACGTGTAATAGTTGTTACTCTGTGGTTGCAGTGAAAAGAGCACTTGAAGGATTTGATTGGCAAAGTTCACTGTGTTTCCGCTTAGTTTGTTGGTGCTGAAAAGGCTACATGGGGGCGTTGTGCTCCTGAAGGTAGATTTGTAAATCTTTCCATACGTGCTAGTAGCTGCTAAGCATATTTCTCTCCAACAGGCTCTTTTCGCTTGTCTTACCTCTTTGACCAGGTGAGCTTTATCCTTCTTATAGACAGCCAAGAGTTTTAGCTTGGAGTCACTGCTTGCTTGCTGAGCTTTCCTTCTTTGTGGGATTATCTAGCAGAACTAGAGAATCCTCATGAATCCAAAAGTATCTATAATGCCTTACAAGATGAGGGTGCATAGAACCTCATCGTTGCTAAAATTTAGACCTACAAAAATCCATAATCTATCTTGTGTTTAGTGTTAGAGTATATTTCAGTATTCAATGCCTAAAAATTTACGAAAAATATAACGTTACTTGAAATAAATATTCATTCAACATTCTAGTTGTATCTGAAAAAAGTTAAAAGCAATAAAAATATTACTATTTATTTATTGTGAATTGCGAGAAAAATTCTTAGTGTACCAATACTAATTTTTTCTATTATTTTTTAGTAGTGTTATATATTTGTGTCTCGTTTGAAACTTTACAGATATGACGGGGTGACGCCTGGGTGGGGAGCGTAAGTCTTCGTGACCAAAAGCCAGTGGATTTTTTTTATCTGATCCAAGCAAGGAACCTCTGTGATGAGCAAGCCTGTACACGTGAGAGTAATGCAATATGAAAATACAAACTCAGGCATCGACCTCGTCATTTGATTTTAACTCAAAATTATGAGGCAGTATCTGTTTATTTAGTGGGTTTTCAATATATAGAAATAGTTATCTGGAAATATGCAAAAATGATAACATACATTTTAGTTTTTTTTTTACCATGTAAATGATTAGTAAAACAAGACAGTCATAAAAATCTTTAAATGATTTTACCCAATTTTTATTTAATAGAAATGAATAATATGCATTACTGAATTAATATTATTTTTTTATTTTTGTTTGAAAATATTCCTTAATCATCTATTTACTTATCGATAGTTATTTATAAATATAATTTTTTTATTCCAATGACTTTTCAGTTGTTTTTTAATTGAATTCTATTTATAATTTCAAACGAACCATTTCTATTTAATTAGTTAAAGTTACAATTGTATTTCTTAAAGGTTGCTATCAAAAAATTACCTCAAAATCTTTTTTATTTAAATTAAACTTAGGTAATTCGTATTCAATAAAGAATTCATTTAAATACGATCCAAAATCACTATTTTTGCTTCATAATATTCCTAATTTTTTTAAAATCTGGTTCTATAAAAATTTTCATGAAAATTCTGATTAAAATTTTGCTTTATTAGATTTTTGATAACTTCGCTTTTATAGAAAACAATTGTATGAATTTTAAAAATTGGCAAGTTATAAATTATATGCGAAAGCTATATAAGTACTTATGTAATACTTTTTCAACTTAACCAAAGACCATAACTTTAGAATAAAACTTTTTTTTTTAATGCACTTCCTCATGTAGCTGAAATAACAGCATTTGTATAATCTCTTGCCTTTACGACATGATGTAAATTTTAATTATAGAACAATTTTTTCATAAAATTTAATTAAGTGCCGGGTCTCTTTACATAGGCAGGTGTAGAGGAAATGAAAGTGAATCCATTTCCCGGAAGGAAGAGAAAAAGCGGGGGTGATGAATTTAATTTCCACCTGAGAATTCGATGCGGTCTTTCTGCGAAGTGCAACATGTACAATCCGAAATATTCTTCTTCTAATCTATTTTTATATATTATTGATCGCGAAATATTATATTTTAAAGGAGTTAAACTGTTTTAAGTTTACATAAATTTCCATAAAATATGAAATTTGAATAATATGTTCCACGTGATTTCTATAGCAATGATTCATAGAAAGCAATTCGCATTGTAAGAAAAGAAACTTATTGTCCTGTTCCTTCTGTAAATTCAAATATTTTAAAAGTATAGCCTTAAAAATATTGCTTTAAGATAGCCTAGTAAACACAATCAGGCTCAATATTTATTCAAAATACTTGAGTAAAAAATGTGTAAAATCATTAATGTTTTTGTTTAAATGTACAAAATTTGAACAAAAACAATGTATACATATACTCATATTGGAGAAAAGAGTGCATTGAAACTAATTTTTATTAACAATATTCTGAACTACAAACCAAATATTAAATTTGATATATATATAAATTCACATTAAAAAGTTATTTTATTAATGGTTTTTTATTCTCGTTAATGAATCCATAATGAAAATAAGTATTAAAAAAAGTTTTTTTACTCACAATATTGTGAATCACAAACCAAATACTCACATTGGAAAAGAGTGTATTCATATATTTACGATGAAAAGTTTTGTAAGATTGCTTATATTCACATTATTTTATTCATAATAAAATTGAGTTTCTACGCTCAATGTTTTAAATTGTATACTAAAGTTAAAAAAGAATGAGGATTTGCATGTGGTAATTATCAAAGCTATTGCTAATTTCATTTGCTAATGAGATTTTTAAAGCTAGCCCATTAATTAAAGCCCATTAAGCCCATTAAATTAAATCTTTTCGGAAACAAACGCAGAATTCGTTGGTAAACTTAAATTATTTTAGTATTTGCTTATTGACAAACACTTCGTCAGAATTTAAATTTTAAATCATGAACAAATTTCCTTTTAGTCAAATTAACAACTGGAAGTCAAATAAGATTTAATTACTCTCAAATGTACTAAAAAGACTTGTTTACCTAATGTTTGTGTAACATGTATTACAAGAGAGTTAAAGAACGAGCTTTTATGGGCGATCTATGACAAGTTCAAAGAAAATATAGAGTAAAAATGTTTATTCTTAAAATTTAGTGTGTCTTAATTTATTCATTCATTACCAATTCCTTTACATGGAGTTTTATCTCAGACTCAATTGTTAGGTAAAATTTTTCAAGTGGGTACGCCTTCAATTTTTGATGATTTTTTGAACTCTAATAGAGGCGTCAATTTGTGATTAAAAGATAGCCGCTTAGCAAAAGCTAAATTGAGATAAACTAAATTTCTACACCACATTTTTTGCCAAACCATGGGGCACCCAAATCTACACTGAACCCAATTGATATGAAAGGAAACATTCGTGATTACAGTTCTTGCACGATTGTTCTCCTAATGCAGTGGCATGAGCACTTGTATTTAAATGTATACATAAAAAAGACGTATGATTTCAGAAAATCAAAATTCTGGAAATTTTTTGAGATTCAAATGTTTTTAGAAATATGGTTGATTGATTAAATAAATTAGCAAATTTTCAAAAATTTTTTAATATTACACGATAAAACAATTATATTTCTACATCTTGTAGTGAGGAAAATTTCACATTTAGAGTGCTCCATTCGAACAAAATACAGTCTACTGAAAGTCTTACGTATATATTATGAATAATTAATTTTATTTTAGACTCAAAAAAGATAAAAAAAAAAAAAAAAAAAAAAAAAAAAAAACTGGACGTTCTCGTAAAGGGCACAATTTAAGGGTCAAAAAGTAATTCTAACATATTTAGGACTTTCTATTAGGAAAAACATTTTCTAAATTCTAAATACAAAAATTTGATTTCTTATATTTAGTATTTAGATGGTTAATTAAAAAATTTTATTAAGATTTTTGCTGTAAAATAAGCAGGAATAGCCAGCCAACAAAATAAATATTCGCTTCCAAAATTCTTAGTTTCTTTTGCGAGAAGAAAAGACTTACTAATATTACTTGAGAGTAAATGAAATAATTGTTTCTAAATAGTAAATGCTTTTTCCATTTTTCTTTAATGAAGAAATAATTATAATGTGTTTCTTTATTAGATATTTTTTGCAGTGGCAAAAATGAAACGCATTTTAGTGATTAATAAAAGCAAAATGAAAAATAAGGATTAAAAATGCATGGCAGCATTAAAAATAGTTCTGAATACATTACTGAAAAAACCCAATCACATTAAAATAATTAAGTGTTAAAAAGCTAAAAAAGATTCTTTCAGTAATTTAACTTCTGAAATGAGTGCATATTTAAGTCATATTTATTGTATTGTTTCACTTCTCTTAAATAGTATGTGCTCATAAAATATAAAAAGTGTATTTATAATCTTTTTGGGGTAAGGAAATAAATAATACACGTTTCAATAAAAATACCTAATATTATGCTTAAGAAACTTACAATTTAAATTATTGAATCATTAATATCGGATTAATTTAAAATGACTAATTTTTTGCAAATGACTTAAATTTTTATTATTTTTATGTTCTTTTGAAACTGACACCCAAAATACACACACACACACACACACACACACACACACACACACACACACACACACACACACACACACACACACACACACACACACACACACACACACACACACATTTATAGGTGTTGTTTAGAATCCGGTATCACTTGTGGTTTAGCGATCCATTTTGGCGATAAGCTTTAATTCCAATACTGGTAATATTGGTAATCCTATCTTTGTATAGCTTTTGTGCACAGGCTACTTTGTTCTTGTTAATCACATCTTGGCAGCTATTTTGGCATCAAAAATATCATCATCGAATCAAGTACCCTATTATAAACTTGCAGATTTCAAGCTTTTAAAACCTTTATTTCAGTTTGAAAACTCTAAATCTGTATTGGGGGTTCATCATAATGATTTGTTAAATGTATTCATGATATTTATAATGATATAATATTAAGCTGTAGAATATATTCCTCCTAAAGTCTATTTAGTAATATGTTACTAAAAATTTAGCTTCATTCATAAAATTGCATAATTATTCCAAGAGATAAAAATTGTCCTTTTTATGCTTAGAAAATCTGATATTTTCAAATTTTCTGGAGTTTATATCTTGAGCAACCACAAGATATGAACTCCAGAAAATTTGATAAAATCACAATATTCTTTTAATGTATTCTATACAGATTAGATCAGTCAGTAAAGTTATAATACAGATATACATTAAACAATGAAGAAAATTTAAAAATGTCTCATTTGAAGAAAAATTAAACAGCGAATGTATGTTTATTTGATCGTTTTACGTTGAAACATATGCCCTATCTTGGAGTTGAATGAATATCTTCCAGATTTTCATTAGAAAAGTAGGTATTTGTCGTAGTTCGGAATGTAGTACAAATTATAAATCTAGATCTATTAAGTTCCATTTTTCAAGAAGGATGTATCATGAATAATCATAACAAGTTAAACATTGGAATTATTATTAAAATAATAAGCCGTGATAGCATATTGGTTAAAGATGAGCCGCCAGTTCTTAAGGACGATGCTGGGTTCGATTCCCAATACTGTCAAAGACCAACTGAGTGCATACAATATATATCTTCACTAAATGTGTAGAATAGAAAGTAGTGGTTGGTCGTTGAGCAGTACCATGTTCTCTGGAGAAAATAACCTCCAGATTAAAGACAAAATTGAGGGAATGGATCATGTAGTGGTGCTACCTATCGGAGAAGTCTCAGAGGAAAGACATACTTTCACCCTCGTAGTGCTCTGAGTAAGCGAAGAACTCCACTGTCTGACTTAATTTCGCATAGCCATCGGCTAGCGTGGCTTGTTCAACTGTCATAAATAACAATAGCAGTATTGGAATGCCTGCCTAAATTCAGAATTAACGGAATTCAAAAATATCGCGTCTGAAACTGTTAAAGTAATAATAGCATTTTAGTCCAAACAAATTAAAGCTCTTCTAGTGAGTCTTCTTTCTTTTAAGGTATTTTATTCAGAGGTTAAATTTAGTTTCATTTTGAAGAATTTGTTCTTTCAAAGTTAGAAAAATTAAAACTAAGAGAACAAGGGTTGTTTTATGTACCGGAGTCGTAATTGGATTGGAACCAGTAGTTGTGGAATTAGATTTCCAAATGTTCACTATTCAGTGGCTATTTTAAGAAACGAGATTTTCTATATAAAGATGGAAAATTATGTATACAATTTCTGAAAACGAGTATTTTTGTAGAATGTTTCTTTATTATTATTGCGTTCAATCATATATGAATTTACGTTATATATAGGATCTTGATTGCTAAATTCTGTGAGCTTATTTCAGAAATATTTGTGTGGTGACTTAAGCACTGGAATCCGTAAAATGAGAATCACGCGATTATTTTCCCTATCCGATGGGGAATCAATCGCACTTATCATCTGGATGCGGTCGCATGAAGATCGTGTTGTCACCATACATTTATAGTGCAAAACAAATTGGGATTAGAATTAATCAGGGAGAAATAACTATGCGTGTTTTTCTTACATTTATCAAAATAAAATGTTAAAAAACAATTGGATTTGTTATTATATGAATATGAAATCTGAGATGACTAAAGGCTTCTTTTTTTAGCTTTTTAAATAATATTATTATATTAAAATCTTAAAAATGGTAATGTTTAAGGTAATTACATGTTTTTGATGTATGTAGTAACCAAGTTTTAATTATATAGAATAAGTGTTTTCAAAGTACAATTTTTTGAAGAATTATATCTTCAAAAATATAAATTGAAAAATCTTTATCTGACATGTGACTTGAAAATACAAATGCTAGACTTTTAATAATATTTTTATAAAATTTGTTTTTCGTTAAGTAATACATATCATGGAAATAAAATCTTTTATTCAATCTTTTGAGAGTCATTATTTACTCTAGAATGAAAGCATCAAAATATCTTTTCAATAATTTCTATAATAAAGTTTATCAGTGCCAAAAAATTTAAAAAATTGTTTTATAAAAACAAAGAGGATAAGATTAGAAATTTGTAATGCAGCATTTTCTTTTATACTCCAAACAACTGTTTCTGTGGAGATTAGATTAAAAACTATCTCTGCTCACAGCAACCATAACTGTTTTGCAACCAGTACTGTTTTTGGTTTTGAGAGATTAACTAAATATTTGTGCTTGATTTAAAAATAAACACACAGAGCTTCCACTTGATAAATAAAATTATATTAATCTACAAAGCAATCTGGACTTTGTTTTCAAAACCTTCTCTTAATATTTAGCGAGTTATTTCATTCTACCTTTGTTAAAACTTTAAGAGACTGATTAAGAATATTTAGAAAGGGATTTCCAGATTCTCTTAAATCACATCCTTCTATTTCAGATCCTTCTTTTTAAATTTCAGAAAGAAAATATATCTCGAGAAGGATAAGGATTCCTTGAATGATAAAATCATTCTGTAATTTAGAATACAAACTTGGCACAAGTATTTTTCCAGTATTTTAAATTTTTGAATTTTTGTGTCACACTATAAATGCAATTTGGATCTATTGTAGGAATGTGCCATAGTCCTGCAAGAAAAGGACTTCATTCCTTTATTCTAAAACGAACATTCATTTACATTTCACACTGAGTTTATTAAACTGCTTTCAAACACTCCTGTTGGCAGATCAATTAGCAATTTAGAAATGAGAATTAAATTTTGTTATTCATTGAATATTTGCCTTTTTTTAATGCAATTAAATTATAGACCTTCTTTAGCAATGGAAGAGGGGTGATCCTTCAATGGATACCCTCCTACTGCGGCATACAGGGGAATGAGCAAGCCGACAAATTGGCCAAAGAAGCTTCAACGCTCTATCTACCTGGTGTTATGATTTCTCTTCAAACTGCCAAGCGATTTATCATGAACAAAATTCCGTAAAGATATTATACTTTTAAAGGGTTGGCTGATAATAAATTTTGGACCCATCTTTTTAACAGCCAGAGACATGCTCAACTTTCTTTCCTTCCTAGGATAAAAGGAGTGATGTGTTTTAAAATTATCACCGAAATGATTATTAGCAGGTCTATCTGTTCAAAATTGGCCAGTCCGTCTCTCCTCTTTTTCATCTCTGTGATAATATGCCAATGACTGGGGGACGTCTTTTCTACTTTGCCTCTCTTCTTCGTGTTCGATTTCAATGTGTCTTTGGAGACTTTCCTCTTTCAAGCTTTACTTCCGAATTATACTCGACTACTACGCATAACATCTTTTCGGGCATACTACGGCATATTTCCGAAAAGATGTTATGCGTAGTTAAAAAAAAGAGCTTTTTTCAATGCACTATTGTCATTGACAGCAAACAGTCTCTCTATCCTTTTACTTCCCATTTTGATAACACTTCAGTTCATTCAGATTTAAGCTTGCAAACACTTTTTTTTCTTACAACGGGGAAGCCAAAGAAACAGTCGTAGAAACTGTTCAGCACAGTCTTCAAAAATGAGTCGCAAATGGTCATATATCCCACATTATGTATCAAAGAACTTGAAATCCCATATTATTTATATAAAATTAGTTATGCTTTCAACGAAACAAGGATTTATATATATATATATATATATATATATATATATATATATATATGAACTTAAGGTGACCTATTGATACCAGTCCACTCCTCGGAGCATAAGTTCATATATATATATATATATATATATATATATATATATATATATATATATATATATATATGAACTTAAGGTGACCTATTGATACCAGTCCACTCCTCGGAGCATAAGTTCCTAGATTTGATCCCAGCCACTGTTCAACAACTATCGATGGATGCTGCGTTTATACCTAAACATGTACGTCTGATGGTGTAGGTGCTTGGAAGTTTTCTCAATTTTCTCTCTTGTGACATGTGAATACGGACCATAATGCGTAGAATTTTATAATAAGTCAGGCACTAGAGAATTTTTGTTTGCTGTTGTTTCTAATCCTCCCCTTGATCTGACGACGTCAGGTCAAATCGATTGAAACCATTGACTTCAATGAGGTCTGATATAAGAAATGGACAATTGTGGATATTATACCAAACCGGTATAAAATAGTCAAAGGGATTCTTAAGTAATGCTTTTCTTGATGGCATGAAGGTCAAAGATGAAACCTCTTGCTATCCCCAGAATATATGAGACATTTTAAGCGACCACTGGATATCAGAACAAACATATGTTAGCCTACCTGTCACAAGGGTTTTAGTTTTATACTAATTGTGAGGGGGAAGTTTAATTTTTTCACACATTTTTATTTTTTTTAAGTTAGCTAAACATTTTTACATTTTATGCCGGCCAAATTGTCTAGTGGTCAGCGTGCCTGACTATAGATAGGGAGATCCTTAGTTTGAATCCCGGTTCAGGCATGCATGTACTTTCTCTCTCTCTATCCTGTCTTTGTCCTTTCCTTGTGTGTGAATGAGGCATGAATGGTGCCTACCCTATAAACGGGTCCCTATGGCATGTGTGAGGGTGCGATGGTGGCCCAACTCCTGTGGTGAAACCCGGGGCAACACCTCGGCGGCAATGCAGTCACTGTTTCTGGCCGGTTCCTTGGGTATCAGGGGACAATACATCCCGATATACACCGACCATTGGAAAAAATTTACACTTTATGAATGCAAATAAAATGCATGCAAGTTTAAAAATCTAACAAGCATTAACATATTCCTCGAATGTAATTAAATTGACTTCTGATTTACTTTAATGCTTTAAAATATTTGTTTGTACTCACGTCGTAAATATTAATAATTACGAACATGTACTTTTTCTGATGCTGCAGTCTATTGCAGCCCACTCCTGGCGGGAAAAATGTTAGATGCTGAAACTTTGAAATGTGATCAAGCTCAGTTTGTCTTTAGCAGCAGAAGCATCGAGAATTCGTTCCGCAGAGAAGCTATTTTTGCAAATTGTAACACGATGGTGAAATTGATTGAAATACAACCGCCAAAACAATTTGCGTGTAGCTCCGAGAGAATGCAACGGACACGTGCCGAATGCTTCAACAGGTCTCCAAAGAAAGCTACTTGTAAAGATATGGAGTCAGAAATTAGCACAGTTCCTTCAAAAATGGCCATGAAGACATCCTCGATGAACCACCAACTAACATGCCTTCTTTAAAAGAATTATTGGAATTAAGTGAAACGAATCCATGCTTGACTCATTGTAACCGAATGTTTGATGTTCGACTATGATTCAGAATTGAAGAATGAAAGCTCCAAATGGTTCATTCAATAATCTCTCCATCCCCAAAGTGCACGCTTCAACAATTCTTGCATCACAGTAATGCTTATTGTCTACTTGGCATCTGAGGAGTTGTCCATTTCAAGTTCATACAGCCAGAACAGATTATCAATTCACTACTTTATATAAAATTCTCAAGAAATTAAAAACTAGGCTTGTATACTTGAGGAGTGACATCCAAAATTCGGTTAAACTTTACCAGCACACATTACCTAGCCACACGGCTTTCACCTTCTTAGAATAGTTGGCTTACAGAAAGAATACACGTTCCCTGTAATTTTGTTTCCCAGCTTGTAGAAGTAAATAAATGAAAATACTGAAAGTTTTTTGAGAACTGTTAAGTCCAAATTATTATGATCTTGAAAACATCTGGGTTAAGGGCTTTCAAGATTCCTTCCAGGCATGGAAATCGAGGCTACACGTAGAAATGTAATGATGTAGGAAGTTATGATTTTGAAGTTTTGATGATTTGTTGAGATTGGATTAATGAAGCACTTCTTATAAAATTATGCTGATTACTCTTATAACATAAATTGTATTCTCAACTTATTTATAATGGTATAACCAGTTATACATTAGTTCAATAGATTAAAAGAAACCCATACACTTAAAATACTTAAAATTAATTATTTTAAATTTATCTATGCAAAAGTCAATTTATAAAATCAAATTTGTTTTTTGTAATATTTTTTTTATGCAATAAATTTTTTGGTAATTTATAAAAAATAATTTTTTAAATTGACTGTTAGGAAAAAAATTAACTTAAAAATCCTTTTATACTAGCGAATTTTTTTGATGTTTGAAAAGATATCAAACTAATTTTTAAAACTGACTAAAGGTTATTCCAGAATCACCAAAAATATAAAAGATCATATGCTTATGATGCTTTCTGACACCATAAAAACGTCCTACGTTTTGGACATACCTTTTGAGGTTGTTTTTCCAACCAGGGGTAAATGGAGTGAGACACGATCAGCTTGGATAACTATGATCTCATCTGGCTTATGGATGGATCTAGAAAGGATAACCTCTCTGGACTTGGAGTGCATAGGGTATCGCCAAGTGTCAACTCCTTTAGGGTAGGAAATATGTTACTGTATTCCAAGCTGAAGTTCTTGCCATTATTGATTGTCTTTTATTAAATATTTGAAAAATTTGTTCTTCATAAGAAGCGGATTCTAATTTGTGGTGACAGTCAAGCTGCCTTAAAGAGCATTAATTCTTTCGAAGTTAAATTTAAGATTGTGCTGGAATGTAGAGACCTTCTTAAAAAACTGGCAACCAGTAATAAGGTTTTTCTTTTTCAGTTGTCAGGACACGTATGGATTGAAGGTAATGAAAAGGCGGATGAACTGGCAAATCAGGGTTCGTCTTCTAACCCTAATGGTGCAGGACATTTTGTGGAATCAACATGAAGACCATAAATGGTACCCTACTTAATCTGGAAAATAAGAAGATGAATAAACCTTGGTTTAACACTTCTGGTCAAAAGCACGCCAGAAGTATGATCACTAGATCATTGGCGAATGATGTCTCCAAAATTGTTAGTAGTTCTATGACAAAGATACTTACCATCGCAGGCTTCATCACTGGACACTATCATTTCAGGAAACATATAGATACTATGGGATACTATCTATCAATTTATAGGAATTAAGCGTTCATGGGCTTGAGGCTATGGCCCAAAATGCTATCGAGCAGAGGTGCTCAGTACCGCGCAAGCCCATTAAGAAGAAGAAGAAGAAGAAAATTTTAAAATATCATAATTATTCATTTAAACAATATTCTTAATCTGTTTGTTAAATATTTTTCCCTAAATGAATTCAGAACTGCAGCATGGGATAGGAATTATTCATTTCTTGGTATCTGACTGATTTAAAATAGGAGGTTTGTTCTATCTCGAAATGTTGATGCAGTGTTTGTAATTGATTAGACCCGCAATTAATGGTTATTTAGATTATCCGTGAAGATGCTGATTTCACCAAGCAAATCCTTCAAGAACTCACACACACACACACACACACACACACACACACACACACACACACACACACACACACACACACACACACACACACGCACACACGCACACACGCGCACACGCACACACGCACACACACACACACACACACACACACACACACACACACACACACACACACACACACACACACACACACACACACACACACACACACACACACACACACACACACACACACACACACACACACACACACACACACACACACACACACACACACACACACACACACACACACACACACACACACACTATAGCTTTGAGTCCTCTGTGTTCTAAACTTCTTAAAAAGTTAAATAAAATATTTTTATATTTTTAAGCAATATTGCTTTTACATTCTGTTGCAAATGTGTTTTTATTTTTCCCAAAAAACCGCTAATCGGAAAGTAATTTGTGAGGCTGTAATACAAGGAAAACAGATTTCAATAACTTATAATTTAATAAATCAACATATATAATTTTCCATACTTTATATGTTGTTTTAGTAGATCTATATGCCTCACACATTTCGTGATTCAAAACAGTGTTTTGTATAAATGTAAGTACATATGTTAAACGGCATTAAAAGTAGTCAAAATTATTATATTTTTTCACAATACTATCTCTTTCAGAGAAACTAATGAAGATTTACTCTGCAAGATACAGACCGCTATATATTTTACAAATTGCAATTACTAGAAAAATCATTTTAATTCATAACTAACACTCTTTATGTTAATTAAAATAAATCAGAAGTTTAATAGTTCTTATCCTTCATCAGAGAGATAATTGCTACAAATTTTCTTTTCAGAGGCAGTAAAAGTAAAATTTACTAATTTTTTAAATTAAGCGATGGAATAATCCATCCATGTAATCGCAAATGTGAGAATGCTTTGGAGTAACAAACAATGATACATAATTATCGTCCTTTTAATCTTTATCTTCTTCTTTTTCAACAGCACAGACGGGTAAAATTACTTCTTTTTTCTGAATTAAGGGAACAGCCAGTTTGTGAAGAGGCTCCAAAAATGTTTTAATAAGAGAGATGTGATGGCTAGTGCACTCCATTCCACAGGTCTGGAATGTTTAAGAGTAATGCAGCAATTTCGCTAGACATAACTAAGAATGCAATGAAAAATACCAGATAAAATCATTATATTATAAACAGGCAATCTTTTGTGCGAGATTATAAATGTTCAATGTGTCTTTGTAAAAGTTAATTATGGAAGTTTGTTTCCTCAAGGACTGCACGTAAATTAAATTTAAGAATTTAAACAAAAATTTCTTGAATTATTCTTAAGCTGATCATCTTATTATACAGTTATAAGCATATATAAGGGCTGGTTAGTCTATAGCTTACTAAATCTCTTAAAATCCTAAGGTCTTATCTTAATTGTTAAAACATGTGAATGAGAATATTACATTAATTAGTTGTTTATTTAATAGTTTTGATTAGTTTAACCAAAAGAAAAAAGAAACGAGATTGCAAAAAATACTTATTCTTTTATTCATTTACCACTTTTCGTTTGACATAAAGTTTTGTACTACTTTTTGCTTAACATAAGGAGCAAAGATTTAAGCAATCGAATAGCTTATTAAACATGTACCTCTAAGTCATGTTGCTAACTTTGTTTCTTAGAAAAGAATATATAAATATGCTTTATGTTTCTTAAAAAGTTGCTTTGTTAGAATAAAGAAAGAAAGAGTTATATGAGCCCTTACTTATTTTCCTTCTTATCATAGTGTTTTTGCATATATGACAAGTTTAAGCAAAAGTATAAGGCAATACGCGAATATATTCTTAAAGCGAACCAAGTCTCAGATATCTTTTGTAGAGCTATTTTACAGTTCTCTCAAAACAGTATTAGTTATGGCTGCTCTTAACTAATTATGCCATGCTTCAAATTTTGTAATGAAGCACAATTTTTATTTTCAGTTAAGCAAACTTTGACACATCCTCATACACATTTGGTTTCACTTCATGAACCCAAAGACACACACACAAATGGAATGATGATTTTATTTATTTAGATGTGAATAATACTTAAAAATATATCTACTATAGCAGCTTTTCGTAAAAAATAATAATTTCTTAATTAAAAAAATAATATATAGATAAATATTTTGAAATCACCATATTCTTTTTATTACCAAAAACTTCGCAATATTTAAAATAAAAAGGTAAAAGAAAGTGAAAAATATGTTCAGAAAATATTTTATTCTTCGTAAACCTCAATTATCTGCTATTGCAACTGTCATCTAGCTATAACAAATATGGCAAAATAAAAAATTATATATTTACTTAGAAACTATCTTTTCTTGACGAGAAATTTTATTCTAAAGTTATAACGATTTTGATGAAAACACAGAAATCGTAGACTGAAAAAAGAATGATTTCTTTTTAAAAGTAGAAACGGAAAAAACTTCTTTGATTTCTTACATTTCATTCCTTACTCAATTGTAAGAGAAAAGTTGGGGAAAAAGAATATAATTTAGTATAGTTGTGAAATTTTCGAAAGTGATTCTAACATTGGAAAAGTATCTTCATTTGATTTGAAACATCTCATGTGCAAACCCGATAAATCAAGCATTTTTTGCATTTTAAATGATTTAATAAATTCTAGGGGGAAAAATTCGATTATGATTTGAATATTTATAACTGTAACGTGAAAATGTTTGCAGTTTCTTTTACTGATTTTTCACAAAAAATGCATGAAAAACAAACAAAGATTAGACTCTATAGTTCAACATCTTTTAAGAATTTAAATATTAAAAAAAAGTTTTAATACTATGCAAATGTACTCTAATAAAGATAATTTTAATTTTGAAATACTTTTTACTTTGTTAAATTGTTTATTTTTTTCAATGCTCTTGATGGAATTAATTTTTAAAATAAGATGAAGGTAAATGTCATTTCCTAGAATCAAATAGCGAAGCTCTTAAGATAACAAATACGTTTCCAAGAAGTTCATACGAGACATGTTTTTCGAAAGGCTGTTTACATGAAAATTCTTAAACATCTAAATTTAAAATATACTTTGATTTGATATAATTGAAAGATAATTATTTGTGGGTATATCAAAATTTCATAAAGATTAAAACAAATTTTTTGAAAAGATCTTTGGTCAGTTAATTTACTATTTTTCATAGATGAAAAGCTCTCTTCCAGAAAATGTTGGATTTTGGGCACTATAAAAATGTGGGGAACTTGTGAAAGTTGACTTGTCTTTGCAAACATGGGGGAAGCAATTCGCCGTTACATCTGAGGTATAATAATGATAATTATCATACATCAGATAAAGATTGACTTGTTTTCAATCATTGATAAAATTTGTATATCATATAAAAATTATTATTTTATAATATGCAGAATAATTGGCATATAATGTGTATATCAATTTTTCAGCTATAATTTGAATAATGTTTGTTGATTGCATTACATTTCATACCGTCAAACTGCAAAAATCTGAGAGATTTGGTAAACATGATGGATAAATAAAAATTTTAGTTTCTACTTACTGATTTTTTCTCATCTGAACTTATGTATTTTAACCCTTTGGTTACTCTTCCCACAATTTTCACAAGAAACTTGAGAGCAGCAAAATTTTTCTCATCACATAGACATGTCATTTTTAAATTTATTCAGGTACGCATTCCACCCTTTTATCGTTTAATCAGTGAAATAAATTATATATTGTATTGGTTTAATTTTGGACCAACAAATGTCGTTTATTACATTCATTAAATTACGGAATTTAACATACTTCATATTTATCACTCTAAATTCTTACTGCATTTGTCTTTTTCTATCAGAAGTAGCTGCTAGAAAACGTTCAGTGATTAACATAATAAATATTCTTCTGAAATTAGTTTTAGTTTTGGTAGTGATATAGATACATTTTCCCTCAGTGCATCATATTTTCTTAAGTTTTATGTATTTTATACTATGAATAATGAAGAGAAATTATTTTTAACTCAATTTAAATTTACTGAATAAATTTTTTTTGTGAAAATTAAAAAAAAACATCCGTAACTTATTTTTTTAATAGAAAATAAGAGTTTCCCATGATAAAAATCTACATAAAAAGTTGTAATAGAACGAGTGACACCACATAAGGGAGTACTTAAAAATTGCTGTGAAGCTATTTCAAGAATTCACTTAATACAGATGATTAGTGGCATTCAAGAATGACAAGAAACGAAATACAATAAATTCTCCTTCTTCCATCTTGATTGGTATAAAATGCAAGGGGTAGAAATGCAATATCATGCCCCAATGGTTCGGATTGAAATAAGAACTATTACACCGAAAAACAGCTTCACCCATTAGCAAAGAGGAATTCAACACAATATTTACTTATAGTTACTCGTATTAGAGTCGTATAATGTGAGGCATTTTTATTGTATTTGTTTGAATGTCATTATTTGGAGAGGCATAATTTTCAAACTGATTAAGCTCTTTTTGAATAATTTTATAAATGTGCTTTCAGATACCTCTTGACAAGTATCATGAACTTGTATCATTGTTCAATTCTAGAGATCAAGTAGAGCTTTGAAGCTAGCATCGAAAGCCTTATTGTATGCATTATAGGAGTTATTGGGGAATCTATCATACCTCTCAGATGTTTAGAATGTCCGAAATTTCATTGAATGATGTTGCATCGTAACACCATATTTCCGATTCGAGTACCCACCTTATTTTCAGTTTTGATTCAGTTTCATTGTTTTTATGTTTGAATCAGGTGTAATAAATGCGTTTTTTTCCTTTCCATTTTGTTTCCTTTTACCTAATATATTATGTCTACGCCAACGAAAGCCTCTTTCTCTGTACTTGGGAAATATGCCATACGGTAATCGATTGGTTCGTTTGCGCGAAAGTGATTGCAACATTTGCCTCTTTCCAAAGGCTTGTTCTAAGATAGGAAAGTGTTTCTACAACTTGGTATTCTGAAGTATTTTTTAGTTATTCTTAAAGTTTCTAAAATTAGGTATTTTTAAGTAATTGGTAGTTAAGCTTTTAATACGGTATTCCTAAGTATGTCAATATGGTATGCCTAAATAATTCCAGGTATCTGTCCAAGAAATTTAAATATTTTTAGTTGTTATATTTTGTATTTGTAATAGTTAATAGCTAATTAAAATAAATTTGTTCATTGAGATTGAATAATTTACTTCGAAGTTTCTTATTCATAAATTAAAGGAAACTGTTTGCATTAAAATTTGTTTTTGGAACTGTTTTTTACCAACCAAATCTGATTGAATTTTTTGTTAATTTTGAAACAAAAAAAGAGTAGTGGGCTAAACTGTTCCTTTTCAAACTTATATGTCGTTCTAATTGTTCAAGCCGGGCTGGCAGCCAAATGGTTAGTGCTCTTGCCTTCAGTTCAACAGTTCATGGATTCGAATCCGACCTAGGGCATGGATGTTTGTAGTGGTTCGGAATCCCCTTTAAACCGTAGGTTCCGGTCTAATTAGCACTCGTGTGCAAAAAATGATCGTTAAGCGACAAACAAACAAACTAACTAATTGTTCAATAATTAGCTTTCTGGCTTTGAGTCCAAAGTTTGGTGTTCAATTGCGCATTTTTACGTGGATATTTGTAATTCATTGAAAATTGTTAGTTCTTATCGCTTGATAGTGCAAAATGCACTTCTTCAGCGACTAACTAAACCCATCAAAGGTGTAATTGTTTTCAATGATTTGAAATTCAATTTAAACTGTTGTTTCCAGTCGAGTGAACCCTTACGTGTAAATCATGACCTAAAACGATGGCATGTATTTTGAATTTATACTTCAATCTTCCTCATGATCACAAATATTGTTGAAGAACAAAAATAATCAGATTAAGGCTTTGTTTCAAAAGTTCATGTATTAAATATTGCCGCATTCGGAATAGCATGCTGATGATACTTCAGAATACACTGCAAGTCACAGATGCTAGTCAAGTTACCTTCACATGCTTATAGAGAGAAAACAGACTCAAATGTCGAACTCAGTCAATTTCTAATTTTATTAGCATTAGAATATTAAAGACTATGATTAATTATGAAGCACAAAAATCCCCTTGTCATTCTATAGCTTTTTAGTAACCGAATTCATACTACTAGATATGAAAAAATTGCGGTTTCCTAACAGACTGCCATAGTCTGGAAGTTATATATAAATAATAAAATGAATGATTACGTCATGATAATCATTATTATCGTTTATATACGCACAACATGGTCCAAAAAGTATGTCAGAAAGTGAGTTTTATAATGAAAAAAGATAATCGAAATGTGAAAAGATATGAAAAAGAAGAAAACTTCTTTTTTAATAAATGCGTTTATGACATTTAACATTGTGCAAGAGAATTATTAACATTCTCGACATCTAGATTATAAATCCAGCTCCAAAATTGTGTCAAATAGCTCTGGAATGTGTTGGAATAAAGTAGACTAATCTTTTCTGATGGCTGATTTCAAGTTCCATAGTGAATGAGGAACATCGTTTGTATTCAATACTTGATGCCACGCCATAAGATGTCACATGCTTTTATGTCTGAACTGTATGAAGGCTCTTTATCCCGTGAAATTCTCTGTATCCGATGCAATTAAATTCTGATTCAATGTCATTTCAAACCACTAGAAGGCATCAACAGTTCTATGGTGACAAAACCCATCATACTTATGAACCAGCACTATCATGTCATGTTAAGATTGTTCCCTTCAGGACCATAGTTATGTTCTAGTAGTACTCAGTTTTTAACTCCCGTCACCATACTATTAATGTATAACAGAGCAGCTATCGAGTAATTAGTACTTCAATATGTGTCATTTTTATTCCAAGTTTTGAATAACATGCTTGTCAAATGGTGACATCAATTTGGTTATTCTGATAAAGTTTTCTTAAGATAAACCTTCTTCCAAGGTTAATGATTCTATACTGTTTATTATTGCTTTCTATTTATCAAGCAGGTACCTGAAATGTAAGGATATTTTGTTGCTGTGTTGTACAGTAAAGTAATGCAATAAAATAAAATTAACCCAAAAGTATTCAAGACAGCTCTGGCCACAGACCGTAGTGGCCTGGTTGGTTAGGGTGTCTTTCTTATTATCGGAAGTTAGTGAGTTTGAATCCAGGTTTATTCAAAGATCCGTCGTGTTCGTTAATGATGACTGAGGCACGTTAAAATTGTATGTAGTGGCAATGTTCTTCAAGTGAAATGATACCTCTGGTGGTGGCAGACCAAGTATTGGAGGTATTTTGCTTTGTCCATGCTTCAAAATGACGAAGACTCCACCATGGTGCTTCTATGTTACTGGTAGAGCCCAATTAAGGGCTAGGTACAGGAAAGCATGCTGGTGCAACAGAAACAGCTCTGACCACATCTATAACTTCCGAGGAATGAGAGAATTTATACGGGGAATAGAGATAGATCCTGAGAAGTTTTGGCTATGGATGGGAGAGAATTCACTGTCTGGCCTATAAGGACAGCTGCTATAGCTTCGATACCTTCCATGGGCAAATAGGCAGAAGGACAACCCTCTCGGAAACTTTGGCAACTTTTCTCTTTTATGAGTAGCGCAATATTGTCAATATGTATGCTATGGTAATGTGAAGGAATTATAGCCATTGATTTGTGAAATCGGGTTCTTCTACATTTTGGACCACCTCACACCATTTCTAAAAACTAATCACATTATGATGTCAAAATTTAAGAAATACAACAATTTAAATTAAAGGAATAGAGTATTAGTTGAAAATATCAAGATAATATGTAACAAACAATCCTTCTGAGAAATTTTAGTAATTTTAATTAAAAATGTTTTTTTTTCAAAATCTTTATTCATATAATCTATTTGGTTGTTTGTTATTTAGTATATTTTGTTCTTTATCCAATATCATCAAATACTCAAAGATTTTCCTAAACTTCACAAATTATGTTTACAAATATCTTGTGTTTTTATATCGCATATTAAAATTTCACTTCAAATAAGTTTACCCCCAATTATATCAGGAAAGCATTTTTATTCCATAAAAATAAACTAATTAAGCATAGAGATTATATAAGCTAAGGAATTTTCTATATGATTTTTATAACTGATGATGAATTATGATACTCACAACGACTACAGTTACTCTCATCACGTTCATGAACACCCTTACAGCAGAACAGGATGTAAAAATATTTATTTACCGCCCCCCCCAGACAAATATTACGATCCTCTCTTCAGAGAATTTTATTTTTGATTATGCTCTGGAAAGTTTTAAAGGGAAAATTGAAGTAGCTCGTTATAAACTTTGAAACATTTTTGTTTTAAGTGTGTGGAATGTCTGGAATAACTTAAAAAATGTTAAAATTCAGGGATAATTTGTAATTAAAAAAAAACAATGGCCTTTCCATTATTAAAATATGAAAGGCCTATAAAACTCCTTAATAATTCTAACATTAATTTATTGTGGAGACTTGGCACACTACTTACTATGAGAGCACTAAAGAAAGAATAGATTTTAAATAGACTTGTACAATTTTACACTTGTAAGTGCTATTGATTGAATTATAAATTTCAACGTATGTTGCATGGAAGAAATGAATAATTTTGAAATCTAATACATTTCTATAAAAAGTGCTAAAATCATTAGCTTTTTTGGGTTATCGCTTCCAAAAGAAAATGTATGCCTGAATTTCAGAAAATAACTGAGACACAGAAAAATAGCGATACCTATCATTAATCAGAAACAGATTGTTTCTTTCGTTCCAGTTGAGATCTTGGCTAGATTACTTTATTATAATTCTCATTTGTTTAAATTATCTATGATGTCAGGTAATGTTTTATCTACATGACACATAAATAATTCAACATCATATTGAGGCGATGTCGTAAATCCGAATTATTAACGAATTCGCTGCCTGACTTCAAATCGCATTTTTCGAACGGCAGCAAACAAGGCGAAGTTCACAATCGAATGTCTGAGAATAGAGCCGAAGTTCATTTTGCTAATAAAATGATTCCTTATATAATGAGCAAAGCATCGGCTTGAGGAGCCTTTTTCCATTGATTCAAACCATTTACACGTTGACAATAGAACAGAAGAAAAAGGAAAATGAAAACGACAAGACAAAACATCCATTTTATAATTAGTTTACATCGGCAAGGAAAATTTATATTTTTAAAAAATTCATTCATTAATAGAATTTTAAATTAATGATTATATAATACTTGTAAACAATCTCTTTTAAATTTTAAGTCTAAAACCTTGTTTACGCCAACATTAAAAAGTTTCTTTACTTTGGCATTTTCTGTTACCATCGTTTAATTATATTTTTTTACTTTTTAATTTACTATTTGCTTAAATATTATATTTAATTTACTATTTGTTATCTTGAAATTACTTTGGGGACAGCCTGACGACCAAAATCCTTTTAGCATCCACCTCGTGAATCGATGTCTAAGTGGACTTTTCAGAGATTGTTGGTCGTATTCATATATCGCAAGACAGAAAGGTATTATCATTCATTATATTTTCATTCACCTGCATTTATACAAATAATGCAAGTGAATTTTTGAGTAATTAATTATTGAAAATTATTATAATATGATTATTTGCAAATTAATGAAATATTCATTGAGCAAAAGACATAATATTACACATTAAAATGTTTTATGTATACAATAGTACTTAAACGTGCTCGTTAAATCTGTAGAATCGAAAGTTTTGTGGTCGGTCATTGAGCAGTTACCATGTGTGCAATGATCTGGAGAAATTTACTCCTCCTTCAGATCAATGCCAAAATTGAGCATGTATAATCACTGGTGCAGCCATCTATCGGATGACATGAAGAGCAAAAGTTGTACTTTCACCATTATAGTGCAAGTGTCATTAGTAACAACAACAACAATAGTACTTCAGGGCATTTCTGGATTAGCCATAGAAAAGTACGATGGTACTATAAGCCATAATATATTCAATCACAAAAGACAAATGCACACTTTAATCATTCTGTCCTTTGCGTAGTTTTTGTTCGAAATTTAGTAGGCATTATCTTTTTAGGTCGCTTTGATCTTTACCTTTTTTTGTGGAAAAAAAGCATTCTAACCCCATAGTTTTCATACAGGTTTCGACGTCTTGTTCAGTAACTATGACAATTTTACTGTACTTAGATACTAATTTTATGAATAAAGCGTTAGATATTCTGAAACTAAAAGCCTGAAAAGAAACTTTATTGGACACGCGGTAAGTACATGCGCATGTATGTACGTACATACATACATATATTCATGCATGCATAACTACATAATTACATATTATGGAATTAGAAAAATAAAGAAAAGCAATTTTCATTTCTTTACATTAGCAATGAAAAAGTGGTTTTAAATACGAACTCAAAATTTTAACCTATTTTATTTTTATAAACTAGAATATATTCTTTTCCAAACAAAGATTAAGTTTAATTATGTGTGTAGTGTAAAAACATTTATGCTAAGCAATAAATGTTTAATAAAGTAGCTTGAATACCTGGCTTAAAACTATTGAAAAAATTTATAATTCAAAAACAGAATTCATTTTCGTGTAGTTAAAGTATCACAGATGATAAATGAATCTACTAAAAATTTCTATTCGTTCTTAATTATGTCTTATCTATTACAAAACAACCAAACATATTTGTCCCTCAGTTTATCATTCAGAAGATAAAAACCTTTTACTAAAGGTATATATATATTAATTGATAAGATATTTGTGAAAATCTGTATAGAATATTTAAATGTCAGCGCAGAAAACTTTCGAAATTAAAAACTTGCCATAATCTGGCTTATTAGATTAAATGTCCTTTCACCTGATATTTTCGGTTTTTTTAGAATCTGTATAAGAATATGCAATATATATGAAATATTTGTGTATGCATTCATGCACCTGCCGATCGCCCTGTCTAGTGGTCAGAATGCCTGACTGCGGATAGGGAGGTCCTTCGTTCGAATCCCTTTTATATTATCATAAAAATTTGTTTTTTCCCTTTAAGCAGAAAATTTTTGTAAGGGATATTTAGACAGAAACTGACAGTTTTAAGTTAAATTTAAAATCTCTGCTACCATTTACTACTGGTATGGTATAAAAACCACGCTCTGTTATAGCCAAGGCCAAAGCTTTTACCATGCATATTCTAGCTCGGCCACAAGATGCAATACTTCATTCTACTAAATGAAAACTTGTCAAAGGATATTGAGCTCCTTGGGCTCATGTGAGAAATTCGTACTGAATGACACAATGTTGAACATTGTAGGTTAGGAAATTATAGAACTAGATAATGAAAGGGTTGACCTCGTTGTTTATCAATGACAAAATTGCAAAAAATAAAAAAATAAAAAACGTTTTTTTTTAAAGTACATCATACATCATTCCTTTTAGCTAGTTTTGTTAATATGTAAGTACAATGTAAGCGCAAAAAGTTTTTTTAAGGAAATAAGTATATTAATTCAAAATCATAAATTGAGACTCTACTGAATTACACCAAAATAAATTTCAGCTACGAAGAAAGGAATAAGGAAAAGAGATTTTCGAGAAGAAAAATATATTTTAAATATGCATGGCGCTTGAAATCTCTTGAATATTTTATCATATTAACACATACCTCGAAATCTCAATTGCCTTACAAGTTTTTTTTTTTCTCGTATTAAATACATAAAAAATAATTCCTTGCGTGGACCAAGAAAAGCACTCTGTGTTTTCAGTGTTCTTCTAGATTTCAAAAAGCTTTTATGCAAAAACTTTTGTTCACCAGAACTATAATCCGTTTTACTCAAAAGTAAATCAAGGAACCAGTATTAAATTGGTTTTAAATCTCGTGCCTTGACTGTGTGAATGTGGGAATGTTAAGGAATACAGTATTCCGCAGATATTCTGTATAGATAGAATCCTTATTCTATACCTTCAGGAAAATCCTGATTCTACAAAGAATAGAATAAAGATTTATTAGAATGCAAATCAGACATATATTTAGAAACTTCCTCCATTTTTTCTGCACATCAACCATCTAATTTGCTTGAAAAAATAATAATGTATTTTCAACATTTCACAATTCTCACAATCTTCACACATTGTAGAATTTACTTCAATTTTTGAAAAAGAATATATTCTTCCCTCTTAAAGAGCCAGTTTTGGTATTCTCAATAAAAAGTATTTCAGTAAAATACATTAGAATGCTTTTCAGAGATACATCGTATTGAAACATCCAGAACTTCAATATTTAATGACTTCGTAATTTAAAAATTTTTCTCAATATTTTGCAGAATATATTCATTTGTTTCTGGTTGATCTAAATGCGAGCCATCATTTCGGAATGACGACACAGAGTTATTTTTTTTTTAAAAAAACTAAGCAAATTGTAAGTATCTCTAAATGATATCATCATTGTTTTTTCAAGTCGTGACATTTGTTGAATTCTCGATAGTTTTTCACTAGAAGCACTAGCAGCTAGCAATCTAATTCTAGAAGATTAAAATTTACACTGTATTGGTATAAAACATTCATTTATTCTTCTTAAAATAGTAGTTTTAAATAATTTTTTGAGTTTTTGTTAGTTTTAAGTAAATTACATAATTTCTTACAAATCTTCTGGGGGAGAAATAAAGTTTCCCTCAAATTTCGCATTTGTTTGGCAGCCATTCTTGCATTCAATATACAGAAAAAACTATTCTAGCATTAAAACAAGTTCTTTTTAAAATTAGCAATTTAAAATATTAAATTTAAATTGAAACTATATTAAAGTCTTAAGATTTTAAATATTAATTTCCTATTTTTTTTGGCATACTAAATTGAAATTTAAGAAATTATAGATTTCTGTGATGTGCATATATATATATATATATATATATATATATATATATATATATATATATATATATATATATATATATATATATATATATATATATATATATATTATTTTACTGTCGCGACATTGCACTGAATTCCTCATATTGTTAATCTCTAATTTTCCTATGTGTTCTTCTTTATTCCTTTATCAAGTACAATAATACATAGTTTATTATCGCATTAAATAAATGGTTTCATCGAAGTTTTAGATAACGTAATAGAAAATTTCAAAATATTTTGCTTCAAAATTTTCTTTTTAAATTAAATTTTTACAAGAGAGTTATGTTTGAAATGTAGTTCAGTGGTGGGAAGTAGAAGTGTCTTGAACTTATTATTTTTAACAAAAGCACGTGTTTTGAGATCAACACTTATGATTCAGATAAAATATTCCTTGTGATTCAGAATTATTGTTCAAAAATCCATATGTAGCTCAGGAGTATGATCCTTAGTTGGAGGCACACCCTTGTCACCTGCGCACTTCAGACTTACAAATTGGTACTGCCAGTATGATGGGACGAAAGGTGCTTCCTGGGTGCATAAAGACAGGGATGGATAGTTCCCTATGCAAGCTAGAGGAATGGCAGATATTCAATAGTAGCAAGTTTCCTTCACCACTGCTGATATACTAGGACGCATTCTACTTCTTTCAGAGTCAGGATGTCTGTATAATCAACTAAGAGAAACTGGGAGCACGATATGTTGCTGTGGGCGAAAGAACGCAGGCCCACCCCTCTAGAGGAAGAAGTAGTGTCAGAAGTTAAAAATCATTGACCAGTCGAGAACTCGGAGAAATGCAGTATATTCATCTTTGTTTAAATTTATCATTTGGGATGTGTTACACGAGGGCATGTTGTTTTTGTTTCCCTTGCATGCTTCTCTATTTTTTTACTCCGAGTTGGTGTCTAGCTGAGTTCTACCAGCTAGATAGAAGTAGCCGAGTTAAATCATCGTGAGTTTGAAGCATGGACCAGGCAGAAGATCCCCCGTAGTTGGCCTGATATCTCCAGAGCTTCTACGAGAACACGTTGCACATGTACAACTTTGAACATAAGCAATTTTTGCCTACCTGCAGCATGCATACTTTCCACGTTAATTTGTACAGTAATCAGCAACGAACCCAACTTTGTAGCAATTCCTCCTTGTTACTGAAGAGGTGAAGTTAGCACTGGAAGATGTTCCTATGTACACGCATATGGAAATTCGAGCGTCATACGGATTCAAATGATCAACATGGATGATTGATTTCAAGAATGAAATGATGCAGTAGAATTAGAACAGATTAATTTTTTCAAAATGATTTATCAGTAAATTTCTTCAAATGCTTAAGACATTTGGCCTCTTATTTCTAATGAAAGAAATTCAAATTTATTTCAGATTTGTTCACGCATATCTGTGTGAAATTTCATTTATTGTATGATGTTTAGTAAAAATATATACGGAAACAATTTTAAAGAAGAAAAATACTTAAGCAATAGTATTCAAGTTGCAGCCATTATCTGTTTTTCCAAGATTAAATGCTTGTTGAGGATTTGAAAGAATACCACTTTTAAAAAGTCATTAAATACAATAAATTTACTCATTAAAAGTTATTAATCAATCAAATAACTGTCCAACAGTGATTATCTGTGGTCACATGAAGTCCGTAATAAAAAACACTAAAATTAATTTTATTTAATAAATCTTAGGAAAAGGTGTCATTATACATTTTAAATTATTACTAAACATACTTTGGTTCTTTCCTATAGATTAATCAATTTTTACATTAGATTATACAGTTTCAATAAAATTCCTTTCCTACTTACTAGAAATGCACGGGCAATAATAAGTAAATATAGAGGCTAACATGCATTTCGCTGTAGGATTTAAGAACGATAACTATGGTTTCATAAGTTTAATTTCAACTGTTGCTTCTATTATCTACAATTAAAGAGTAATAGAAATGTTTTACATATGTAGAAATAAGACTATTCAAAATATGCTTCCTTTTAATAAAAATCGAGTGAACAACATAACTTTAAGAGATTAAGGCAATAGAGAAATAAGCTATATTTCCGAAATAAATATTCAATGAAAAAATATTGAATTAGTTTCTTACAGTAAAACGTTTTCAAAATCCCATTGTTAGAACATATATATCTTATTCAAAATCACTTGAATTTTTAGTCATTTCATCTTTTTTCAAAATAATATGTAAAATTTAATTTTGATTTACAAAACAGGCAAATGATAACATTGCAAAGAAAATTAAAATTAGTTAATTTTTATGAATAATTTAGTTTATAATTCAATTATCTGAGCGAGAAACTAAAAAAAGTTTAATTTTTATAGCCGTAAAAATACTGGAAGGTAAACTAAAGAAGATTCTTATGTGATATGAAACTACTATTTATATTTTATGAATACTTTTTCCATGGTTCGTATACATAGGTAATTATCCAGGTTTTCTTGAGATTGCTTAAAGTATTACGCAAAAGGATGCTTTTGTTTGCTTTATATTTACAGTGACTTATGAAAATATTATCAGAGATGCTGATATGAAAACAAAAAGACCAATATTTAACAAATAAGTGATAAGTTTGGATTACGCAGATAACGTAAACATCATCGCAAGAACAGAAAGAATGTTTTCTTGCACTATAGAAAAAATTCTAGAAATGCAGGATTAATAATAAATGACGGAAAAACCAAATATATTTCTTTTGTGTTAAGAGAGACAATTTTTTTGAACAAAGGCTGGCACTGGGTGATTAACCTTCACCACAACATGGCCGGAAATTGCTACTCATTTATCATTACCCGGTGAACAGTTGCGAACCAAATCACGGAGGCGAGTAGCATTATCCAGCCATACAACCACAAATCTATTTATAGGGTGATACGTATTCATACATCATCTCATAAGAAAGAAACATGTACGAGCCGGGATTCGAAATTGGGACCAACATCTTAGGTGTCAGGAACACTAACCACTCAGCCATCGGTCAGCATGAGAGACAATCAAATTATTTCGTTGAAAACATAGATTTGAAAGCGTTAAAGACTAACTTATCCGGAATCTGAAACAGAATATCAAAATGAAGTCAGTCCTAAAATTTGAGAGATAGTTGTTGTTGCCAATCTCTGTCATTTTGGTCTTAGAAACCAATTAAAATCTCGCCCAATTAAAAGATGAGCTAAAATTTTCGTGTACAAAACTCTTATGAGACCAGTATTAACACATGCGTCTAAGACATGATAAATAACAGTACGAGAAGAGGAAATGCTTTGAAAAGAAAGTGTTAAGAACAATTTTTGGTTGTGTCAATGCGAGTAGAAATTGAAGTAGACGATACTGTTGTGAACTTTACTTTTCTTTAGGGATGAGGAGGTTTTAAAGTTTATTAAACCGAAGAGAAAAATATCATCTCATAAGAATGAAATGTGATAGAACTGTCTTGAAAGTTTTCAATGCAATCTCTTGTGGACAGCTACAAGGAGTAGACCGAAAAAGATATGGGTTGACTGTTTGGAATGCAATAAAAAAAAGAGGATTAAAATAAAAAACAAGAGATCAACGTATAAGATGAGAACAACCTGGTTGAATCTTTTAAAGAAAGCCCAAACACGCTGTCTAACCAATTATGATGATATCATGTGGATATGTTGTTGCTTATCCATCTTAGCTTAGATAAACTAAACCAAGTCCAAGAGACCATGTCATACAATTAGATCAAAAACAAAATCCCTCCTCGTTCAACAGTTGCCTCATCGAAGAATCATAATAATCTAAGATATGAGTGGGAAAAGAGAGGGCAGAACAGCGGCAATGTAGATAAGTTCTCACATTTCCATTGAGCATGAGACTCTTTATATGACCAGATCTAAGTCTAGCTAGAGTAGTCTGCTCATGTTTTGGACAAGAGCACTATTAGGATAATCAAAAGGGCTCAGCAGCAAACCAGAAGTGGACCTCAGAAATACTTAGTTCGGTGGAAGAGGCAGTGGGAAGTTTGCTACCATATGGATATGTTATTTTTTTAGAGAAGTTTTATAAAACATCACATTGAAAGAGTGAATTATTACATCACAACTATAGAGAAAGTTTCAAATATGTAACCAAGAAATGTTTTTACTCTGTCACGAAAATAACAAGGGAATCCAGTAAAATGATTCCGCATTTAACATATTTTGCTTTGTTAAAAGGAGTTTGAAATGCAATATTTCAGAAAAAGAAGAGAAAGAAATAAAGAGATAAAGGGGCTTTGTAATGGGCAAAAGTATTCTTCACCTGGGATGCCAAATGAAGGACTCGAACAATAACATTCAACTTTAAAATCATTTATGAAGGTAATATGGGGATTTCTTTTGTAGATAGACAACTGATGTGTGGACTCTGATGGTTTTCCGATGATAATGATCCTGCTTAAGACTTAGAAGTAACTTAAATGAATAAAATCCTAAATCTTTGTAGGAAATCCTAAACTATTCGATGAAAAACACAATATTTGACGTTATTTTTAAAATTTAATGAAGCGATATCTTTGTGTTTAAAATAGAAATAAGTTTCGGGTTAATAACATCAAAATTGTATGACATATTTAATTTTAAAAGTATGGGTAAAATATTTAGTTCATTCAAATATCACTTAAAATATTACACACAAATTTTTATATTTTAATTTCATTTAAAACAACCAGTTATGTTTTCTATTCTTAATGGCAGATTAGAAGATAACTGTAGTCAGGATAACAAATAATAAAACAAGAACAAAAAACAAAGGCAATATGAACTCAGATATCAAAACTGAAAGAACAGTTGCTCATCTGGCAAAGGGAACTTTACAGTATTTTTTTTTTAAAGACAGATTTTTAGAGAAAAACGTGGCAAATAGCGATGCGAAAAATGTTGATAGATCTGTCCCTTGGACAAGGTGGAATATTTGTGATTTCATCAACTCATTTCTTATTTTTGTTTTCCTCTTTTAGGTTTGTGAAAAAACTTCTTTAAAAGACTTTTTATTTAACATTAAGCGGTATAGGAAAGAATTGGTTTATCTAGTATTTGTAAAGTTTTGGGTGACTCTTTGCCAGAGAATCAGCTGTTTTATTTTATTTGTATAAACTAAGGAAGCAGGAGAGTTTTCATACCCCTTATACTCTTTTGTGAACAGTTGAGAGCTTAAATTAATTTTTTTCCAGAGCACATGTCTCAATTATTTCCAGATGATTTCTAATAACCAGAAATAATAATTATATTCAATATTTTATCACTGAGTTATTATTTATTAAATTCATGATTTATTATTTTAATTTGTGAAAATTCCAAACAAACTTGCCATTAACTGTTAGAACACATTGTTCAATAGAAAGATATGGATAAATGACTAAATATTTATAGGGAAATACTTATTAAGATGAAAAAAATAAAAATACTTACGCTTAAAAAATACCATTGTTCAATAATAAAAGGTCAGGCTAATTAAATACCAATAATTAGGTAAGTATAAGCTAATTAAGTAAGTATAATGACACTGAAATATTAAATTTATGCAAATATGCTTTGAAATTAAACAAATATAGTTTAAACCTGTTAATTCTGAAAGCACTCACTCATGATCAAAGTTATTGAAATTTTTTTTAAGTGCGCGCATTTTTGTTGTTATTTTACAAATATCAGTAAACAAGATCATACAGATTTCGTAAATTCATCCCTTTGATGATATTTTTAAGAGGGTGTAGAGAAATACTTTTTGCGAATCATTAAAAGAATTTCGGCTCAGATTTATGTAAAAAAGCTTAACTGTAAATCCATGAATAATATAATCTTTTATGCTAAGAGAGCTTTATATATATATATATATATATATATATATATATATATATATATATTTGGTAAAGAAATACACAGAACGGGTACGCTTCCCAAATGGGCAATTCTCTCTAAGCTGAATAGAAAATATTGATTCAGAGTTACTTCAATATTTTAGAGTACCTATGTGTTTGCTTACATTCATTTAAAATAAAGCAAAAATTTAATTCAAATTTAATAAAAAATTAACTTCAGGCATACTTAGTTCATTATAACGCAATAAATCTCCTTTCATAACAAAAATAATTCATTTAAATTGCTTTTAATATTTTTGCGCATTCAATGCAAATACCATTTTCATTGAGCAGCACATTCTCACTCTGGCTATAAGTAGCTTTAGTCACTTTTGCTCCCTAACAAATCTTATTTTTCTTTGTTTTTCGGTAGCATCGAACTATTTTTTTTTATTTAATAATCATGTTACACCAATGATATTTTTAAGCATATACCAATTTGAATTAATATTTCCTGTTAAACAATCAGTTGGATAAATTCATTTTCTTTAAGAAATTTTATAGAAATAATAATATTATTTTTTCTTACAAAACTTGAAAAAAGGTAGTATGTTGCTTTGTTATATTCTAGGTAACTTAAGATCATAGTAATATTAATGATAACCGATTGCAAATACGTTTTTGAAATATCGCCCAAAATCAATTGAGAATATTATGTACAAAAATTTCTTCCTCATTCATCATTAAAAGTCTGTAATTATTTCATATTAATCAAATGCATATGAGAATACCTATTATCTTCATACAAATAGTAATTGAATAAATATTTTTAATTAAGTAAATATATTTTAATGGGAATACGTTTTGGCAATAGCTATGAAAATTATTCACACAAACAACTATTAAATAAATATTTGTGAATAAATAATTTTTATAATCATGATATTTGGAAAACTATATTTCTTAAATAAAATTTTTGTTACAACAGTCAGATCATAATAAATTCGAAGATGTTTGAAATTTGAGATGAATGGACCTTAAAACTTTTTCGAAAAGTATATTTTCACAGGAAAAGACTATTTTTAAAGTGAATTTGAAACTTATAATTGGAAATTGTTACAGTAATCTAGCTACTGCAAATGATTTTCATGTTTTTTATAAAAGAAAATAATTATTTCTTATGACAATAATACATCTTAATACAAAATAATTAATTCTAGGCTGACGATATGGAGTGCGCTGCTCCACTTTTTCACACTGAACCATATTTGGTGCTGAGTCAGACTGTTTCAGTACACACATGCCATAGGGACCCGTTTATAGGATATAGGCAACCATTCATACACAGAAAGGACAAAGACAGGATAGATAGAGAGAGAAAGTACATCCATGCCCGAACCGGGATTTGAACCAGGCCCTCCCTATCCGCAGTGAGGCACTCTGACCACTAGACAGGGAGATCAGCATGACCACTAATAAATCTATAAAAATAATTTGGAAGCCTAACCTCTTTTACAGCATAAATAATATATTTCTTTTTAAATCTGGTTAAGGATGTAATACACTTATTAAGAAATGTGTCTTAGGACGTAATACATTTGTCAGAAAATCTAACATTGAATATAATATATTTATCAAGAAAATGGCTAAGGATATGATGCATTTATCGGGAAATATGTCTTAGGATATGATGCATTTGTCAGAAAATCTGGCATAGTATATAATACATTTTGCAGAACATCTGGCTAAGAATATAATATATAAGTTGGGAAATCTGACTTGGGATATAATGCATTTGTCAGAAAATCTGGCTAATGATACAATACATTTGACGAGAAATACGGCTTAGGATATTATAGATTTATCAGAAAATCTGGCATAGTGTATAAGAAATAGATTTGTCATGAAGTCTGGTTTAGAAAATTTGGATGTCATGCATTATTATGTTCTTTTTCATTTTAAAGATAATTTTTAGTTACATATTAGCCATATGTTGAAGTTCGTATAATATTAGATCTGAATATTTTCTTCTGAGAACCTCTGGGTTCCTTATACTAGACTCATTTTATTTTACTTATTTTAAAAATATGTTTATTTATTTTATCTATTACATGTTTGCAAAACCTAGAAAAGAGAAGATACGTAAATACGGGAATGTGAAACTAATTTTCAAATATTGGTTGTTGTCCAACAGAGAAGGTCTCATTTCGACACTTTTATTATAGCACTTATAAAAAAATTTAAATAAAACAATGATTAAAGTTTTTCAAATTTATTTTGAGGTTGGTTTCAATTTACTGTCCACCATTTTGGACGCAAGCTTGCTTCAGGAATTTAGATGTGTGGATTTTTTTCCATTATAAATTTTCATGTAAACATAAATATCCAGAGATAAGAAAGAGTAAATGCTACATCGGATATTTTTCCTTTATATCATATTTGCACGCAATATTTTTTTAAAAATAATTAACCGTATTTAATAATATTTTCGATTTTCAGAAAAAAATGGTTATTTTATAATGTTACTTATAAACTTATTATTTGTGCATTATATTCACTGTTTTACCAATTATAGAAGCAGTTTCTTTTGGGTTTTTGATATTCTGAATGCGCATTTGAATGAATAAGATTAAATACTTTAATTACTTCTTAATTAAAGGACATTTTGACATAGATAACGTATTTTTCTATTTGTATTAAAAATATCTTTACACGTGCGACTTCATTTCGTGATGTCAAATAACGTGAAGAATAAAGTTATGTCAATAAATCGATTTCCTTAAGAAATAAAATTAAAAGTGCAAATTTTTCCAGTAAGGTAAGATCATGTTTTCCACTGAAAGCCAAGGCGCGCTAATTTAAAATATTCTAGGAATTTAATTAAAACATCTCCCCCTCTCTCTCTGTTTTCAGTTAAACCTAAATCTCTTTATTCAATCTTTCAATCTGAAAATAAATAGAAATCGTTGCTTTAAAGGTGTATAATTTTTAGCCAACATTAACAAATAGCAGAAAATTTTATTAATTTTGTAGAGACGTTCTTTGTCCAACTATATTTAACTGAATTCATTTAAAAAATTGCAATAAAAATTTGAAAGTTGAGTCACACATCTTGCATTTCATGTTATAATTTTAACACATTTATTGTTTATATAAATGCAATACATATTGTAAAATACGTTTGAATACTTTGTAATTTTAAATATGTAGAATGATTTTATTTCAGAAAACTTACTTTAATAATTCATTTACACTTTAAAACGCAGCTGGGCATTAGAAAAAAAATGCTTCATTCATAAAATTTGACAAGGTATTGATTTATATCACAGTTTTTTGCATTTTTATAATTTGCTCATTACCTATTGTTTTTAATGAGTCACTAATTAGATCATTTGTGGAATAAAAATTTAATAAAGCTTTATGAATTCATATTTAGAAGAATAAAAATATTGTTTTATTAATAACATTATTTTATTTACACAGAAAACATTTGTTTTATGAAAATAATTTACAAACTTTACGCAACAGAAAATAAAATATATTGAGATAAAGCATCAAACCGCAATGAAAAATGCTCATGATTAAAAACATACTTCAGAGGAGAGAAGTAAATTGTAACACAACCTGTAAAAGTAATGTGATAATGATAATATTTTGTTTGATGTACATATTTAACATTCAGAATAATTTATTTCTAATAGAATACGAGTTAATTTGATAAATTATGTAATTACTTATTTTTCCTATGTAATTATCTTTTTCAGTTTTTTTATAATTATTCTTATCTAAATATAGTTAAACTATGCATTTTTATTTGAAATATTTTGCGTACATACTTTCTCATGAAAAATGTAATTCCCTCCTGAGTTACTTGTTATTAGCAAAACTTTTAAAATAAAGGAAGAGCTTATTGTTTTTATTTGAGAAACTAAAATTGAAACGTTTAGGAATAAAATGTTCTGAAAATTTTCAGTTGCAATGAAATTGGAAAAATTTTAGAATATATTTTATTCTTTTTTATATTTCAAAATGAGATTTGCAAATGGAAAACTTAAAGAATTAAGAAATTTGGAAAATGGTAATTGGAAATGAAATATACATATAAATATGAATACTTTAATTATTTGTGAAATGTAAATGTTTGAAATATTTTTCTCACGTTATATTTCATGATATTTTTTATTTTTTCAAAGTAGTACAATAGTGATTAGGAACAACCGTCACAGTTATTTTTATGATGTCGACCATGTAATTTAGATGAGATCATATTTCGCACAATTGATTTGATAGTCGGTTATATTATCTGAATATATGGACTAAAGTTGTCTTGAAATAATAATATAATATAAATGAAGGCAATACAAACCCAAACTCCACCTTTTATTAATTTATTTTTTTCGAATTCAAATCTTGAAGAGTATTCGTTATTACTTATAAATAATAATGTATTAATTAAACTCTGTGACATGACATCCCACGTGGCACAAGGCCTACACTTTTCCGGGCTGTTTTCTTGACCAAGAGGCCCTGGTGTGTGAAGCATATGTTCTGATTAGGCAGCTAGCTTAATGCAAAACCCCCAGTGTTTAGTTCTTAGCATGCTTGGTACTCAATTTATCGACGCACTGAAGGGATAAAAGGGAGAGTCGACCTTGCCCTGAACGAGGATTGAACCTCAGGAGCGTGAAACGCTACCACAAAGCCACTGGGTTTCAAATAATAATATATCACTTAAAATAATAAGCCATGTTCTATCAGAAAGTTTTACATCAGGTATAACTACATTTTTACATTACGTAAAGTTAGCAAGAATGTACGCTTTTGAAAAATTCCATTTAGGTGCCACTCAAATGTACGAACTGATAGTGAAAGATCACTCATCGAAAATCCTATAGAAAGCATAGAAAAGGCCTATCAAATTTAATACAGAAATGTATTCTTCTTTTTAGTGACACTTTTAACTTATTGCCCTTAATATTTAAGTGATACACAGATGTGCTGTTTTACAACTAATATAAGTAAGTTTTCTTAAATAACTTTGCTCATCATTTCTTGGTCCAGCTGTCAATTATTTTTCGGTCGCAGGAGGCCATATAACCCTGTGATGTTACTTTTACAATCATTCTAAGGGTATTTAGAACTGACAAATTGTTATTTATGCATAAATATAATAATGCAGAAGTTTAACTATTATCTGAAATATGATTCAATTTCTACAGCGGAGAAGGAAATATGACTTTAAAATCATTAAAGTGGATTTTACTATGAAACAATTTAATTTCTTTAAATCTAAAACTTGATGTCAGATTTAATTTAATGATGACTAAAAAAAGGATCCTAAGTAATTGATTTAAGACTGCTGCTTATTAAAACACCTTCGACAAAGAAGGAAAAAACATGAAAGAAGGAAACGTGAGAGGAGCTATTGTAAAACAGAATTATTTTTCTATATACTAAAAACATTTTTTATAAAAGTTAAGTAACTCATATGATTTGAAAATATATTAATTTTTATGTTTAGCATATTATTATATCATTACTGATTTATTTATTTCGCTGGTAATACTCGTATCTGCTGGCTTATGTCGTTAAACACAGACAACTGCCACGTAATTTTGAATGAGATTTCGCTTACGAGATGAAGACCTGATTTGACTCCTTATCTTCGAATCTACCAAACCCCTGAACGTATTAAATTTGGAGCCTGTGAAAATGTATATCTTCTCAATAAAATTATCTGACACAAATGTCAAAATTGCATATTGCATTAGGGTGTCGGGATTTACTTCAGTTAACGTATTTATTAATTGCGCTATTAATATAAACGTTAAAAAAATAGTTTTATTGACAATAAATGGTGTAATAATTAAGTTTAAAAAATTCTTATGGTTCATTTTTATTCCAATATTTGAATAAGACCATCTTCACCACTTAATAATATTTTTTTAAAAAAAATTGACCTTGGAATAATATTTATTTCTGAAAATATTTGAAAAATAGCTATATTTGCCGGTTTTTTATGGTACTACACCTTATTGAATACATGTGTATGCTGTTATAATTAGACAGAGAAATTAATAACAAATACAAGAATCGGCTCATTATTTATTGAAAATAAGGGATCTGTCAACATGTTTTTTGAGTGAACATGTATTTTTTTCGTTTCTTTTAAAGCGAACCATATTTTAAATGGAGACGTCTATGGTATTACTTTCTAGCTCCATCAACAAAAAAATGTAAGAGGTAGGAAAAATAAAAGTATTGATTTCCCAGCAAAAATATTATTTGACATGATTTTAACTTAAGTCCAATTTCTTTAGTACTTGTTTTTTCTATTCTTTTGCAATGTGTGATTTCTTTCAAAGATAAAAGTTTTTTTTTTTTTTTTTAAAAAAAAAAAAAAAAAAAAAAAAAACAGCTTTTAACCATTATGTCAGGTTACAAGGTTAATACCACAAGAAAATTGGTGATTTCGGTGGAAACACTTCTATTTTTTTGTAAGGATAAAGTAAGAATCAGTAATGAATGTGAACATAGCCATTTAGTTTTAAGCCAAGATTCTAAAAATATATAAATTGCCATACAATGCATCCTTTTATATCTATTTGAAACTGGTATATTGAGGTTATTATATATCACTGTATTACTATTGAGAGGAATAGAACGCATCACATAACCTTTTGCAAAAGAAAATATTTTAAAAAGGATTTGTGTTGCATATCAATGTTTTTCATCAAATTTTAAATTCCAATTTATTGTGTGAATGGTTTTCTTGTATCAGGTTGTCTTGCAATTATCTACGATGAATAAAAATTATTGTTTCTTGTTAAAGAATTTCCTTCTCTTAGGATTTAAAGCTTTACAAAATCTAGACTGGTGTGCAAAACATAAAGAGTAATGTAAATTTTAAATAAATATGTTTAAAATTGCAGGGAAAAAGGTTTTTGATAGTAGTAAAAGGAACAGGCAATTCAGTAGAAAAGTGAAGCTTTTTTGAATTTCAGGTGATCATCATCATTGATATAGAGAAGTGGCATCAAAAAGTTTTGAGCGAAGAAGCCTCACTTCATTGTTTACATTTTCGCCAGTACTTGACGTAACACTGATAGAAAAGCTTATAGAAATATTCTAGCCAATCATTTTTGTTGCCACCCATAGATATATCATAGTTTACAGCAAAGATTCTAGCTCTAATATTAATGATTTAAAAGGTCCTTTGTAACATGTACTCTAGATAAAAATGACAGGACTATAAGTACTGTCATTTTTATCTAGAGTAGCATAGCAGTTGATTATCCTTTTTGCATTAATTTGAAATCACCAGATGGCAAATGAACAGGGAAACCCTGAGATAACATTCAGAACACTTGGAATTGTTTTTTCTTCAAAAATCCCGTCAAGAGGCTGGAGTAAATGTCAGATTGCAAATAGGCCATGATTGCTTGTCTCAACCAAAATAGACATCTTTTCCTCTGGTGGAAGCAAACTTTTTAATTCGGGTACCATGAACGCAGAACATCTTCTTGTAAGCTCAAAATTAGATAGAGATTCACAAAAACGGAGTAGGATTGCAAAATAATGCTGAAACACAAGACATTTTATGAGTTCCTACTAAAGACTACCTCTCGTGTGTTTTTTTTGTTAATTTTCTTTAAAATTTCAATTCAAATTGCTATTTCTGTTTTTATTCTATTTTATTTTAGTTATTACTTTAAATGTTTGCTCTTTTCAGTATATTTATTTAGCACAGATGCCGTTTAATTCAAGATGCCAAATTCTAAATGTTTTTTGTGATGAAGAAATGTCACCAACATGACGTATTGTGAATCACCCGATAGCATAAATACTAAGGTTGCCAAAATAGAATTTTCTGCATAATTCTCATAGGTCTAAATACCTATGATATTATGAAAGCCAGTTTGTCAGATACATAAAAATACACGTCAAAAAATCACCAAACTCAGAATTTGGCATCTTGCATTATACGGCATCTTTATCATTTATTCTTCTGTGATGCTTCAGATTTTCTTCATTTTGTATTGATTTATCCAATAAAGTCATATGCATCAATAATTTACTCTGATGATTGGAGCTTATGCCAGAATTACCTGTTATCTTTTCCTTTAAACTGTTGCTTGCGATATTCAGGGTCTGTCCACAATAATCTAAAACCTATACAAAAAGAAGTGTTTTGCACATAATTACAGCGTAAGTGCACCTTTGTCTCTTAAAATGACTTGAATCCAACTTGAAATTGACATATGCAATTCTTTATGAATGTAAGTCACCATATGACGGTCACCACTTTACCTGCAGAAACTAACTTAAGAGAGACGCATTGGGTGGAATATGAGATTCCATTTTTTCTTTAAAGACAGATCACTGGAGCCCCAAGTTTGGTGACTGGAAAAATCACAGAAGGCATGTTTGTTCCTCTCTTTGCTTACTCTCTTATGAGTTCTGACAAATTTTTCATTTCAACGTTATCCATAACAAAATTAAGCAAATAAGGGTGTACAATGCATTCGCCTTTGTGTCTGTAAGCAACTATGTAGTACAATTAGCACTTAACTTTGTTTTATACTAATACAAATTGAAGTCACAATTTTTAGAGAGACTATTCTATTACTTTGGGGGAGCTTTTACACACGGTATATTTTGACTGAGAGTAGATGCAATCACATTACTGCAACTGGCTGAAATTGTATAATATTCAACAATGATTCTAACTTCAGTTTTGATCTTTCCACTTCCATAAGTAATTTTTTATAACAATTAAGTCTTGCCAATATTCGTGTGTTAGCCGATTATTATTTCTGCAGCAGGTTATTATTACATTCATTTAATAGATAGAAAGTTTTACTTAAGACTTGCAGTAACTTACATAACCACATATCGCCTCAAATAGCGTCATAGCTTATTATCATTCCTCTATCAATCTGATGATTTATTTTTTCTAGTAATTATTGTATATATAAAGTCTTAAGACCTTTATATAAACTAAACTCAGTTTCCTGACAGCGCCTTTGGAACCAAAGCCTACAGTGTCTTTATCTGTTTCGTTGAAAGGGGGGCCTGGAGTGCGGAAAATATGTCCCAGTTAGGTGTTCAACCTAATGTGAAAAGACTTCTGTATGTAGTTTAAAAATACGAGTTCAGACATCTAGTATGGAATAGTTTTAAATCATATTGCTGAACCAAATTGAATGTTATAATCTTACAGATAAAATCGCATACAATTGAGATCATTTTTACCCAGAATGACTCCATGTTATAAAATCTAGAGAAATGAGTTAATTATTTAGTTAAGAGATACATTGTGATTAAAATTGAGACTATTTTTAAATATAATGTTCCGACCTCTTACAAAAATTAAGAACATTCCTTTTATCGACTGGTAGTGAAAAACTATTAAACTGTTCACCAATATATTGTTTATTTTTTTTAAGAAATGTAAAATAAATGTATGTAAATTATAAAGACATTGCTTTTTATGTCATGCTGCTCTTTTTATTGTTGTTTTTATGAACATAAGTGAATACTCTAAGCAAAGGATCGTGTGATTCATGAAATTAAACTTTTCTAATGTCGAGAAAACTTGTTCTTTTAGCGAAGAGAATTTATTATTTATTGCTAAGAATATAATATCAATCGATAGGAAATTTTATTTTCGAATGCATACATTTGAAATCACATATTTCTAATGTTTTGACATGTTCAATATATAAATTCTTATGTTATTGCTAGAATGTCTACATTAAATCCAAACATACACACTAAACTAATAAAAAATATTAATCTTTGTCACATATAAATTAAAGATAATTTGATTTCATAAACGCTTGCAAATAATAATTATAGACGTTAAAATACTAAAGATTTAAATTTGGGTTTCACTAATTCATTGTGCTTAAAATAAAGAAATTTCTTTTCGTCGTAAAGATAGTACATTTATTATTAATGCACCAATTTTTTGGATAAGTAATAAAAAAATTAGAAGAAGGTTTATTTATTTTCCTTGTTTTAATCACGTGTCATATGCTTTTATTTATTTATAAATAATTTGTTCGAAATTACACTTGTTGAAGAAATTTCTGTTTCGATACATCACTAAAATATATTGAAAAATTACATATATTTAAGGTAGATTAACATTTTTTACCATCAGCTCCACTTTTAAAACTTTTTTTTCATTAAAATAATCAGTATTAGCTTTATTATATATATATATATATATATATATATATATATATATATATATATATATATATATATATATATATATATATATATATATATATATATATATATATATGGAAATGATGAAATAATAGTTTAAGAAAATGGTTTTATTTCTTTCTTTGTCTTAATTCAGAACAACTCGGTTAAATCCCTGAGCTTAATTTTGCTTAAGGGCAAATAAGCGAAAATAAAAAATTCGAAAATAAAAGGGAGAGACATTCAGAGCAGATTTAATAAAATTAAATTACTTTTTGTTTTAAGAATTAATTAGACACATGTAAAAGGAAAACAGAAACAAACGGAAAGCATATAACAATTTCATAGAAAATGTTTTTTATACACAACAGTCACATTGTTCGAAAACTCGTTCTAAATTCCATTTTTTTATGCTTTTGTCTGAATTTATTCCAAATGGTAATATTTAAATTCGATAAAATGTAAATCAAACAATTGAAAAAATTAAATTTTCCAACTTTTATAATCTAATAGAGAGGAGAACACTTGGAGTTTTAAGACTTTTCGATTATTTCTTTTATCGTATAAAAATATCTCGCATTGTTTTGAAAATTAAATAATAATTTGCATTGCATGATAAATATTTAACGGCAAATACGGAATATATATATGTGTTATTCTTTGTTCCTATAAAAAATTCGACATTTGTATGGTCTGAATTTTAATAAATATGTACAGGAAAATTAATTAAAAATGTATTTTATAGTCAATTGTCTTCATACTTTGAGTAACAAAATTGTTAAAAAAGTATATTATAAATATACTAAAAGCTATAAATATTCATTAAAGAATTTTTAAAAACATGTGATGCATTTTCTTACATATATATATACAGAAGCACATATACATATTGATACAATTATCAGGATTTCTAACATAAACTATGTTTCGTTTCAAAATATATTCTTTACTGCATTTTTAATTACTTGTAACTATAATATTAAAGTTAATTTTAATGAACTGTGAAGATACTTGATTAGTTAATTAAAACAAGCCATCACACTCAATCGGCATTATAATTATTTCAAGAACAGAGAAATATGGTTCTTTCCTTTCCTTTAAAATTGTCATTTATGAAAAAATTTTGGATTAGAAAAATAGATTACCAATTGCTTTCTTCTTTTGTACAGTTTAGGTATAACAGAAACAATTATTTGTTTTACCCTAATGCAAAGAAAGAGATTAAGATTTTTCAACAAAATTCATCAATGAAATTTTAATTTCTTAACGAAAATACTTTGGAATGTTGGATGTTATTGAAACCTATTCAAAGGTTCTTTTCTTCGTAACTATAGAAAAATCTAAGAGTTTTATGCCCTAATTGATTTGTTTTTAGATAACCAATGTATGGAAATGTCCACATTATGTCTAACAAGTAAGATAATTTAATACCAATAAAACACATTTTGAAATAATCAGTCAATGAAAAATGAATCTGCTTACCTAATTGTTACTTTTGGACGTTTCTTTCAATTCTGAAATTGTCGAGTTCAAAAAGATTTTTTGCCATCTGTCTTTCCTCGCTACATTGAAGTAATAGAAATTCAATTTTCCTCCATTTCCAAATGTCGAAAAAATGTAGGGGAATTTTAATACCAATTTTAAAACTGAATCTTTAAAATAAATTTCAATAATATTTTAAAGAAATTTTCTAACGGTATACTTTCCAAAGAATTCAAAAGTAAATTTTCAAATAGAAGTTTTAAGCAATTTACTGAACTTTAAAAATAAGAAAATTTCTGTAAGATTTAAGACTAAAAATGTTTACTTGTATGATCAAAGGTTCAATCAAATTCCAATCTACTCGGAATTCGTCACAGAATCACCAAAAATCGTATGCATGGTATAACTAATCATGTGAAGGAATCCATTCTGGTTTAGTTATGTATATATTTGACTTATTTAGCCCTTGCATCAGGTAGTAATAATTTTTTTGGCAATTTATAGATATTGTGCTATGAAATCCAATTTTTTTACGAACTATCATAATAATGATACATTTGAAAGATATTATCGAGAAAGGTAAATATTCTTCTTTGAAATTATTATTACCCGATACGAACTTGTAATCATCAGCTTCTAGTTTTCCCTACAAGATTAATGTTTACGTGACCATTTTAGGGAATGGAGATCCAATATAAGACGACGCGTGTGGCTCTAGAAGTTTGATATTTCATTTTTTTAGAAAGATAATCAACATAAAACGCTTAGATGCTGTTACTGTTGATCAATATCACTTGATTCCACTACAGATATTCTGAGTTGAGATTCAAATGAGTTCAAGCTGTGTTGAGATGCATTGGTTCAAATTATTCTTCCTTGCAAAGATTTACAAAGAGTGATTTTCACAGCCATTCTTAACACTTGGAAATTTTAATACTAATAAAACGTGAAGGATGACCTTGTATCGGGATGCTTCAATATTTTACGAAACCATTAAATAATTTTTTTAGAAAGAATTTCTAGTTATTGTCACCCAATTTTATCCAAGGCATCGTTTCTAATACTTTAATTTCAAGATTAATTTGTTTGAAGGAGTGTTCTGAAAATACAGAGCTTGCATAAATGCTTCACATAAATTGAAAATTATATATTTTAAAAATTTTTACTCGTACACATATAAGAGACATAGGAAACGTATGAAAAACTCTCCAAGTTTGTACTGTATACATACATACATATATATATATATATATATATATATATATATATATATATATATATATAGATATATATATATATATATATATATATATATATATATATATATATATATATATATGTGTGTGTGTGTGTATATATATATATATATATATATATATATATACAGAGAGTGAGAGACTTTACTATAAGATGAAGCGGAATAAAGTAAGCTCCGGCAATTTCTGTTTCTTTGAATGTGCTATATGTTGTCATTATTTATGATACTTGGATAAGTCAAACTCCTTATGCAGTTAGCTCTGTGAATTTAAGTCTGCAGTACTTTTGTTTAATCGACGCACCACGGTGGTGAAATTATGACTTTATTCTAAACTCCACCGATCGATGGCACCACCAGAGTATACACTCCCTCGATTTTGACATTAATGTGAAGGGGGAAGGAAATTTTCTCCAGATCATACACCCATGCTAACTGCTTAACAACGGACCAAAGGATTTTTGATTCCACAGATTTTTGGAGCTCGTATATCCCATGTAATCGGTGGGTCTTTGGCGACATTGGGAAATCCGATGCCCTAACCACTAAGTACTATGGCCACATGTGTAATAGTTATTCAAATTTTATAGCCATAGTCGTATGTTATTCGTACGTTTATTATTATAGCGTTTCAATGCACTTTTAGAAAAGGATATAGTAAAAGAAGATTTGCAATAGTACCTGCAATTTGAGGATATAAGTTGTTTTGTATCAAAATGCATAGATTGACTTCAATTATCATCTGGACATGTATCATAATACCGAAGTGGCTCATAAAGAATATTTGTAGAGGATGTACAAAGTTTGTAAGTTCAAATATGTACCCTTTGTTGCGGTTCTTTTCATATATTTTTCATGCGTATGTGTATAATATGTTTGAAATTATAGGATTTTCGAAATGAAATAATTTTATATTCTAATCTTGTACAGTAGCTGCAAATTTGTCTTGTACTTAAAATAATTCTTAAAATTTAGTCTGATTTTATTCAGTTTAATGTAAATACTTCCTTTTGAATCTGTATAGTTTTTATTAAATCTTGCAGAAAAATAATCAAATTCATTGAACGTAATATTTTTTAATGCCCGACTGCTTTTAAGAAATACCTATTAAACTCATTATTAGGGTTGATGGCATAATTATTGAAAGGAAACTGTTGGCTTTTCTAAGCAATATTATTTATATAAATGAAATACATGATGAATATTGATATATAAAATAGTTTTTGAGTAAGGAGAGTAATGTTTTAGCACTAAAAATTTATTGTTGAATTACTATCTCATATTCAAAAATGATTCTGAAAAATTACATTTATAATGCATTAAGTTTTTTTTAATTTTTAGTTTCATTTACTTTGTATACTGAATGAAAATAGAATTTAGCAGACACAAATTTCAATTTTCATGAATGTGCAAAATGAACTGCTTTCGTTTGCTTTATAAATAATACAGTATTTTTTTTTTATAAAAAAGGCTTTTAAAATAATAATTATATATCTCGAAAACATAGGCAATATTCATATAGAAAATAAGAAATACCAATCATATTTTTATTCAAATAAAATTAATATCACATACCTGAAGAAATATCAAAATGGAAGTCCTATGGATATATTTATATTAACTTTACTTTTTTCTGTTTGAAATATTTTCCCCAAAAAGTGAATTTCTAAGTCCTATCACCGTTGGCGGACGGGTGAAAGTTTTGATAGACTTAAGATTGACATTTTTAGAAATAAAAATTTACCAATTTCTCCTTTTCACAAAATGTTTGGTTGTAACATTCGAAAAAATATAATTTAGTTAAAACAACGTTTAAAAGAGTATAAAAATATAAAAAAGCAGAAAAATCTAATCAACATTGGATTTTGAAAACTAAAACCTAATTAATTTCTCCTTTTTTCAGAATAAATTTTTTTTTATTCTGTTGGAAAATTTCATTAAAGAAGCACTAATTTCTGTTTGATTTCTTCAACGAATTCAGGGAGGGTAAGTTTTTTTGATATTTTATTTTTACAATAAATTAAAATATCACCTAAATATTTACTTTAAATAAATTCTATTCATTAGATTTTGTTGAAGAATTAAGAAGAGTTGACAACTTGAAGAAATCTTGTGACTCTTTGTTCATAATTTTGCCATTTTAAACATTACTGGCTCACGAATGCCTCTATCGGTTGATTTTATATATTCTTATGCTTGATAAATAACTAATTCTATAAGAAAACACATTTTCTTTGACTCATTTTCAATATTTTTTATTTTTCATAATTAGGCAATATGTATGACCAAGAAAGGCCAGCAATAAAAATAAAGTGTCATTTTAAGTATATGAATAATTGCAACTTTTAAAATGATCTGGAAGGAATTGTACAAAATCACTTAATTAGATTAATAAGTGTTTTATGTGCATATAAAAATAGTATATTCTAGCCTTATGGTGTATAATATTTAATTTTCATTTTTTTAAACAATCTATCTCTCTTTCTGTAAGAATATATTTAAAAATTGTATATACTTATGTATACACTATCTCGCCAACATCACTTATTTCTTTGGCCATAGCTTCAAGGGAAAAATATGTATTCAGCCTTCTTTGGAATATATATATATATATATATATATATATATTCCAAAGGCTAAGTATATATACATATATAAGTATACATATATATATATACTTATATATATTAATGATAATTAATAAATTTATTTACTTAGATTTTATTTAACTAAACGTCATTTTTGCTGCACGAAATGGGATCAGCTGTATAAATAAATTAAAATAAAATTATTAAGGTGAAGGAGGCTTGAAAATTACAATCAGTCTTCAAATTATATTTGATATTGAAGCTCCTTTCATATATGTTCTATTTTTCATTCTGAAATTGAAAAATTGGCTAATTATTATTCATATTACATTTTAATTTCTGAAATAGCACAATTGGCTAAAATTTTATACATGTTCTATTTTCTTTCTAAATTAGAACAATCAGGTAATTTTATCCATATTTTATTTTCGACTGTCGGAGAACAGTAAACATGTTCTCTGCAATGAGTTATTAAAAATGAGTTATAAATATTACTTATAAAAAACTAAAAAAACCTAGTAAATTTATTACTGAATATAATTAAACTGTAGGAATATAGAAAAAAAGATAAATCTGACGTGATGTACACATTTTTCTGCAACTCCAGAGATTACCTAATGTTAACAACTTTAAAAATAAGTAAATTAAAAAGAGGTCCTATAGTTTAAGATTAAAACGAAAAGTTTACAGAACATTGCATGCTACAGCATAAGCTATTTTACTTATAAGCAATGGTAAGAATTTAGTGTTAGTTATGGTTTATTTTCAAACATGTTAATCATAAAATTTAGGTATGAGCTCTTAAAGAATATATAAAGTTAGCATAAGATAAACATCTTGCTGTAAATTTCATTCCATCTCGTGCATTATTTGTCTACTCAATACTGGAGCAAGTTTTGGTACAGACGCCGTATAGACTAGAATGTCAAATTCAAAATTTGGTGACTTTTTTGGCGTATTTTCTTATGTATTTAGAAACTTGATTTCTATTACATCATAGATATGGAGACCTATAAAATTTATGCAGCCCTAATGCTTGCGTCATCGCTTACATCATGATACGTCATCTTAGCAACATTTCTTCATTGCCAAACAAATTCAGATATATGACATACTGGATTATGCAGCATCTGTGTCCAAATTTTGATTAGTACACCGAGTATGGATTATGTAAGCAAAATATGGATTTTATTCATATAGATTATATGAATTCATTATATCGGATATCTGAACAGTTAAAATGATAGTTAAAAATTTCAATGAATATATATATATATATATATATATATATATATATATATATATATATATATATATTCATATTGTTAGACCCTTTTTCCTGCTACTCAGTTTCACTAGTTACGGATAAAATTCAATCCTTTTTTTCTTTTGCCCGAATACCTGCTTAAATATGTTTGATAATTTCATAAGAATTTTAATTAATATTTTGTAATAACCAAATTTTGAATTTTAAGTCGTTAATTAACATTTTCATCATACATTTTAATTTTAAAAATTATTATGTTTTTAAATTTATCAAAAATATCGCCATATTAGTCCTAATATATATATATTTTCTAGTACGTTATTTTTCCCTAATTAATAATGATAACAAGTAACTAAATTTTCTTTTTAGCCTCTTGATTCTTAAAATCACACCCACTTTATCTTCTTTGCATAAATCCCTCATTTCTTATGCAATGAAAATAAGAATAATATTCCACTGTATCAAGAAACATACAATCATATATGCGCATATTCTTCATTCATACGTTTGTACATTTACATAAAATAATTAACTCCTACATCGTAAAGTGAACAACTTCAATATTCAAATTAAATTGAAACATATTTTGAATTTAAGATTAAAATATTTTTAGTTGCTGGGAGGTTCTATATATTTAAGTTAAAATAATAAACTTAAGTATAATTTAAACGTTTCCGTTAATTACACTAAGTAAAATGCGTGGAACTCTTGATTCATCCTTTTAACGAAGCAAACAAGTTAAACTACAGATTATATGATTAATGTACTCATCGGCCGTTTTCAAGTTTTATCGGTAATGAATAAATATAGACACACGTACATCAGATGTCGCCTATGATGTTCATGAAATACCATAATTGTTATAAAAGTAGAGATTAGGAAATGATACCATTGTAAAATAAAATATAGCAAAAATGCATTAAAGATTAGTAAACTATGTCAAGATAACATTAATATTTTCATATATATTTACACACAATTTTACCTATATGCAATACATATAATATTATATGTGATTACATTGTCTGTAGAAATTTTGTTTGTAATTATGTATTTACAATAGATGCAATATTATAAATATGGTCAAAGAGTAGGTTACCGGGATACGTTACCGTTTTTTACTTCTTTCAGTTGCAGTTGCTCAGCCAACTACCTCGAAATTTCGTGACACAATCAAAAGATGCAGTGGCCACCGACCTCTCTAAATGAAGTAAGACAATCAGATTGACTTCGGACAATGAATAATTTTTAGCTTGCATCATCAATTTAGAACTATCGTCTTCAATTAAAACAAGTATTGAACCCACTGCTCTTCAAAAAGTGAAGGAAGACCGTCTCACACCCTTTTTATTGTGATCATTAAAATAAAGTATTTCTAAAGTGTTGCTGAAAATATTTGTTAAAGAATATTAAATTCTATATTACTTTTGTAAATATATCGACAAACTTTTCGAAGCGTTAACTCTTATAAAATGAAAAACCAACCACATGACAAGGAAACTCCTTTGAGAATTGAAAGATATTAGTTTAAAGGAAATACCAGCAAATTTGATGTGTAAATAGATATCGTGAACATGAACACAGGCAATGCTAGATAACAAAATCATGATGATGTCACATTAATATAACATTAGTTTTTATGATATTGTGATATTAATTTAACGAACAGCAAATTATGTCAAACTAGAACTAAATGTTACCTTTTCTGCAAAACAAAGTTTTGTGACTAACGAATTCCAATGTCCTACAAAGTTAATAATTTTTTGTTTGTTACACACAGATTTTAAATTTATGATAAAGACAAAATTCATACTTTATAAATTAAAATAGTTTTGTTACTAGCTTGGCAAAAAAAAAAAAAAACTATTGCTTTAAATTTTTATTAATTTTATCGTCATATTTAAATCTTAATTTAGCTGATAGCCATTATCATTATGTGAACATTGTGAATCTAGTGAAAAATAACTTTTGGCTAAAACATTTCTTAGAAGTCTAATTTTCTTTTTATTTCGTGAAAAAAATAAATACAAGATTTTAAGAATAGTTAATATATAAACTAAACTTTCCTCCCACACACCTCTAAATATAAATTACGTTCTATCATGAAATAATTACCATTTCTTTTCTTTCAATTTTCAACTTCATAATATAACCAAAGGATAAAATTACCTCTTCTTCTCTCTCAAGTACAGATAATACAAATCCATTGTGACTTCATTTGTTATTTTTGCTCTAGAATCTAGAATCTTGATAAGGTAATTTAAGTGTCTAAAGACAGTTAAGTTTTTTTAAAATGAGATAATAAGGCACTGAAAAATAATATTTCAAAAATGTTTAGAAGGAAAAAAAGTTAATTTTACTTTTCTAAAATATGCATAAGATTTTGGAAAAATTAGAGATTATCGAGTAATTAGTTTAAAATTTATGGATAAAAGTTTAATTTTTTTAGTTTATAAAACAAAACTTATATTAATAAACGACTTTTGGAAATATTTATCCACTTAGTCTTAAAATTTAATGTGTTTTTAGTAACTCGAGTTTCATTTAACTTCTTTCACTCTCATTAAGATTTTTCAATCACCTTTCAACAAAAAATATATTTGACAGGATAAAAAATTAATGTTATGAATACATTATTAAATACTTGCTTATATATATATGTGTGTGTTTCTTTCGTTTTTAATTTATTGCTTTTATTACTTTTTAAATTAAATTCCTTTATTATATTCATTTATTATATTATACCAGATAGATAAATCAAATTATTCATTATTAAATTGATCTAAATAATGAAAAATAATGACTGAAATTAACAATATTTGCCAAATGTTTAGTATGTTTCTTTGAAATTTTCAAAAGAATTAATGATTTCACTAACAAATTCCTATTAACAAATATTATTAGATTAAATTTTATGAAGTTCGAATTGTTATATTAGTAAATTTTTTCTATCCAACCGGTAAATTACCAAAATGTTTCCTTAAATCAAGTATTTTTTTTAACACAACTTTGTACGTTGTGACCTATAATTTATTTCAGAATACTCTTAGAATGCTTGAATTGAGTATATGAATTAAAGAGAAAGGAAGTATGGTGAATTAGAAAATGAAGAGGAAATATGGTTAAAAATAGATGAAAATATAAAAAAGTTTGTTTAAAATCTCATCAAATATGTATATTGATTAAAAGGATGAATGATAAAAGAATACAAGACAATTTTACTATTTTTAAATTTGCTTCGTGAAATAATTTATTTATCTCAGAAAAGCATAAAGTGATCAGTTCTTCGACTTTCTTATGTCTGTTGTTATTATTGTTGTGGTTTATAGCTGGTGTCGTGTCCATGGAAAGAACTAAAGCTGACCATGAGTGTACAGAACACAAGTTGCCTATCTCCTTGATATTTTCGGAGTATAAACTCTTTTTGATGTCGAGCAAAAGGAATAGCCCGAGCTGAGCTAGAAATCTTAAAATTGCAAGGCAGTCAAAAATATGTCTTAGTGACTTATCTTCGAGATGTATGACGAAGTCAGACATAATCCATCAATCCGCTGACCCTAAGGAAGTCAAGGACAAGATGGGGGTGGGGGGAGGACGAATACATGTCTTCTCTTGAAAGTCCCAAACAGTCCAAGATGTCTCAGCAGAACAGCAAAGTCACAAGAAGGATGTAAGATGCAGCCTTTGTTAATTCGGGGATCTGAACACCAAAAGGTCTATCTCGGTTCGGCAGTTCCTGTTGGTCCCAGAATTCGGAGCTCCTTCACAAGACAAACGCACAGAAAGTATAAATTGGACTTTGCCTGCATGCATTATCTGGACGAAATGGAATGACCTTCAAGCCTTGGGTGATCCTACCATGAGCATACTCTCCCGCCGTTCATCGCTTTTTTTGACCAGGAACACTCCCTCTCAAGACATAAAAGCACACTTTGAGACCAAATATTTTTGTATCTAACTTCGTTCATTTAAGTGCGTTTGTTTGGTGAAGAAACAAATGAGTATGCACTGAACTCATTTGTTTTTGCATCATATTCTCTCTGATAAGAGAGAATTGAAATTCAATGAGTTTCTCCCCCTTAAAAATTACTGAAAATCTTCAGCACAGCTAACGACAGAACAAATTGCAATTTATATAGAGGAGCACACAGTGGGGGATGTCATTGTCACCTTAAGGAAGTTGTATTCTGCAGTTTAGAATAAAGGAATAAAGGAGAGCAAGAGATTACCTACACTTAACCTGTAACTATGATAAGCATTGTTCTGAATGGAGCTGATTGCAAACATGACTTATTTTACTTGCCTCATTCGTCGTAAGTGAATATGCAATGTGATTCTAAGTAGGGTCGGGAACGAAGCTCTCTACCTTGTGGTAATGAGAGCGATTCCCTGTACCATCTGCCTATCTTGCCTATTTTATCAATAAATTGCTCTTGCACTTTGTAATTTGTGAATTTTGAATTTATATTTGACTTTTTAAATCATGTGTACTGATGAAAAAAGGAATCTCAACCTAAATATTAAAAAATGAAATGTGCATACCTGTCAATAAAAAGCATTTCCTATTTTATACAAAAGTGAAAGAATTGAAGTAACATGCAATCACACTCACAGGTATTTCTTAAGACTGGCTGTTACTTCAGTTGTTTCTTTCAATTTAATTAATATTTTTATTTTGAATCATATTTCATTTTTTTTTTCAATTCTACATCTTAAAGTGATGTAATGGACAAGAAATTTTGAGAAATGTACATCTATTGTACACATAACATATATTTTTTTATATTCAGACAACATTTAAATGTAAGTTTCAGTTTATTAGCTACTATTAAAATTTTAAATAAGCAGTTTGAAGTCAAGATATGTAAGATAAAAGATAAATAATTACAATTTTCCAGTATATATATGTATATTTATATTGAAAAAAATTAGTTTATCTAAATTATGTTGAAATGTCTAACATCAGATATGATTAGAATATACTAAAAATAAAAATGTAATTGAAGCGAAAATTCCTGAAATTTTATTTACTTAGAATTACTATTGTTATAGATAGTTCAGATAATAATTTAAATCTGTATTTAATTTCAAAATATAAGAAATATTTTGCAATAATTAATAAAAAGACGTCAGTAATTATAATTTTACTGCTTATTAAGGGTATAAAATTTTGCGATATATACACAATAGACAATTTTGTATGATATATATATATCGGTAACAAATATCGTGAATTTTCTCCAAGACTGGAAAGGTATATGCGAAAGAAAATTATCCATCAATATAATGCTATTTATTTTAGATTTTTCTTTAAATAGCATTTTTCTTGTTTTCAATATAATGATGTTAAAGTAACTTTATATTCAGCAAGTTATACAAATAAACTATACTTCAGTTTATTTCAATCGTATTTTTTAAAATATTCCTTTCCAACAATTGACTTTCGCTTTTTTTTCATATTAAATACGTACTGGTGAATAATATGCAACGATTTTGTGTCAGTTTTTGATAATTTTCACTAACTTTCCTGGTCATTAGGAATTTATATTTGTACCGTGTCTTAACATTAATTTTAAGCTTTACTGAATTCACATGAAGATTTACATAAAAACTCAGATATTTTATATCTTAAGGAACAAAGTTCCTTGATTTGAGAACAGAAGCATCACAGCAGATGCATTGAATTCATCTTCCGTTCTTTAACACAGTAATTAGTATCAAACCAAAGATTTTCCGCTCACATTAATCTAATAGATTGCGGTAAATTAATAATGAATTAGTTACTGATGTATGGTTGCTCAGTATATTTAATTGTTTATGTGATAATATATTAATGTATGAAACAGACTTGCTTATTAATATTCCATTGTTGTTGAACCAGCATACTGCTCTGTAATTAACCCTGAGTTGTTTTCTACCGATTGCATAGAAGCAGCTAGGAGGAATCTTCATGATTTTGAAGTAGGGACCACAAAAAAGACCTCAATACTTGGCCTTCTACCCCCAGAGACATAATTTTACTTAGAGGACGTTGCAACCATGTCTAATTTTTGCATGTCCCACCCGCATTTAGTGAACTTGACGGATCTTCGGTTAATCTGGTATTCGAACTCACTTGTTTCCGAAAAGGAGAACAACGCCATAACTAAACAGGCTACCTCTGCCAAAATATTCTAATGTGCATTGTTTTCTTGTGTGTGTACTATTTCAACTTTATTTTGTGAAATAATAGACAATTAAAATTGATAGATTTAAAAAAATTGAAAGGAGTCATTTTAAGAATAAATTCAAAATGAAACTCAAAAATGTAATAACATAGCAGCATAATTATGCTGTTACTATAGAGTTTTAAAAGATAAAATTACTGAAAATTGTAATACGAGGGTCACTCTGAAATTTTTGAGATACACCTAGGTTTTTAAAGTTATACCTACAAAATTTTAAGTGTGTTCAAAGTAGTCTCCTCCAGCATCAATGCACTTTTGTGGACGAATTTTCCACAGATTAAATGCCTCAAGCCATTCATTTCTTGGAATAGCTGAAAAAAATGCATTTATAGCCACATCAATCTCTTCTTCTGAATGAAACGACGTCCATGTAAGTTCTTTTTTAGATTAAAGAATAACCATAAGTCGCACATAGCTAAATCAGGTGAATACGGCAGACGTTCGATCACTTTAATTTATTTTTGTTTAAGAAAGTCAATTGTTCATACGGCTGTATGTGAAGATGCATTGTCATTGTGAAGCATTAGTCCCCTAACATTCAGTTCTTGAAGAATTTCTGGAAGACATTTAGTGGTATACAAGCTTGCTGTTACTGTCTTCTGTCCTTCAAACTTGATGGCTTTGACCAATCCCGTACTTCTGAAGAAAACTGCATACATCACTTTTTTTCAGAGCACGTTGTTTTTTCACACTTGTCGTCGTGGGATCATCTTCAGAAACTCATACTTTGGTTTCTTGACATGTTGGAACGTCAAAAAATGGTATGTACGTTTCATCACCTGTTACAATTTTAGAAATGATGCGGTGGTCACCATCATTTGCAATTTAAGAAATTATTTACTGATTCTGACACGCTCTTCTTTTTGGTGCTGAGTTAGATTATGAGGAACCCAACGGCAAACTACTTTTTTCATATGTAATTCTTCATGAATGATTTTGTGTATGGCTGCGGATCCAGTGTTAAGTTCCTTGTGCATCATTTGATAGGTACAGCGGTTATCATCCATTAACATTTTTCGTATGGCAGACATATTATCTGGGATTACTGCCAACGGTGGCCTTCCTGTGTGTTCTTCATCCTGAAGAAAATTGCGACCTCTTCTAAATTCCTTAAACCATCTGAATACAGTAGCACGAGCTGGAGATTCCTCACCAAATGCTAATGGCAACAATTGAACGCATTCTTCTTGATTTAATCCTGCTTTAAAATCGTAGAAAATCATAGCGCTAAAATGTTCTCGCGTCAACTTCATTTTCTCTTCTGTTTAAAATTTATTCTACGCTAAACAAGTTGAAGTAAGTCAGTAAAAAATCGTCTTCTATGTTAAAATACTTTGTATTTTAAAGTCAAACCTTTATTTTTATTTTGTAAATTTTCGTCTGCGCGTATCTCAAAAATTTCAGAGTAACCCTCGCACTATACGATTGTTTGTATTATAGGGATGTATAGAAAATCTCTTCTACATATTAGACTAATTTACTCTATGTTAACAAATGCCATGCATGACTACATTTTCAACAAGTCTTATATAATCTTCCCAGTATTGAAAGTGGAAAAACGTTTACCAATTTAAGCAGGTGTATGTTTTTTGTGGACTAATTTTAGCGTTATTATAATTTCAATTTATTGAATAATACATTTTTTTCGATGATATTTTAGCAACATTTTTTTAAAATAAATTTGCAATTTTTACACTTTTGAATATTGTTGCACCTACATACTTCCCTGTATTTAACCGAAAGTTAGGCACCTTCTGTTGAGTGGGATCAGCAGGTTATAGGAGTCTTCATAATTTAGAAGCAGGGAACCAGCAAAAATCTCCCTAATGCATGATCGGCCGCCCCGAGAAATATTTTTTCACTTAGAAGACATTGCGACCACAGCTTATTTCATGTGCTCTAGACGCCATTTGTAACGAGAACGGATCTGCTGTTCAACCGGGATTCGAATTAACCAACTTTGAATTCTGAGGAAGATACTCTAAGCTACCAGGTTATCATGGGCTTCCGTTTTTGGATTGTTGAAAGGATGATTGTACGTCGCGAAACCTTTTCTTAAACCCTATGATTAATGTGCAAATTTATTTTGTGAAAAAGATATCGAAATAAAATCGCAGCAAATATATTTTACATTTTATGACCTTCTTGCAAAACCAATGCTATAGAATTAAAGTGGCGGATGTTTTGTGTGACTCTAATCAACCAATGATTTTTTAACATTTAGTACCTTACTTTCTCTGCATGAAGACATTGTAAAGAAATATTGGACGCAAAGTGAACTCTGATGGCTTAAGCACTAATGTTCCGAATTTGTAAAATAAACATTTTATGCTTAATTCTTTCCAAGCTAAGTTACAACTTAAGTAGGTGTTTTCTATTTTACTTATTTCACCACACACACACACATTATTAAAATTATTTAATATCTCTTAAGTCACTTAATGTGTCACAAAATTCGCTTAATTAATTTATACATGTAAGGATCTTTATTTTAAAGTATATTATTCCTATATTAGGTGAAAGATCATTGTTTCTGGTGTATATTAGGTGAAAGTTCATTATTTCTGATGCATATTAGGTGAAAGATCATTATTTTTCGTGTATATTATTTGAAATACCATTATTTCTTGTCTATATTATATACATAAGGCTGCTATAATTCACAAAATTTCAAATAAATTTAAAAATATCTTGTCTGGTAGTAAAAAATTGAAATTTAATGTATAATAATATAAAGTAGCTAAAAAAAGTAGAATAGTTGTAAAGATAATATGAAAACCATTTTAAAAAATACGAAATGAATAAATTCAAACTTCTGTTTCGAAAACTTTTTCATTCAAAATTGTTTTGTGTTCTACTATTCTACTAAAAGAAATAAATTATTATCCTTTAAATACATAAATGTATAAAATGCGGACATACCAAAACGACCTTTTTCCTTTATTCGCAGAAATCCTCTCGAAAGATGAAGGAACAGCAAAAAGAATTTTTAAGCGAATGGAAGGAAGTTTGAAGTACAGCTTGAATGCATGTTGAAATATTTCCTCTTTTATAATAATTTATTTTTCATGATTTAAAAAGCTACATTAAAAGCATGCCTACTAAAAACTAAAATTAAAAAATAATAATAATAAAACTTCGTATTGATGTTGATCTTTTAAAATATTAAAATAACGCATGTGCATTTTGGACATTCTTAAACAAAAAATATAACTAAAATAATTTTTTTACATTTTGTACTTCCATAAACTGAATAATTTAATAAGATTTTACAATTCTTTTTTCATCTTTATTGCAGCTAAATAAATATTGCGAAAGGACATTTTTCCAAACTTTTGATACTGTATGCAGTTTTTAAATGCAATCGTGAAATTAGAGAATAATCCTTCATTTATGTGTTTGTATAAATTATAGGAGAAGTAATTCCATAAAAATCATATCTTCTGAAATTATAATGTTAGTAGCAAAGGTAAAACAAACATTTAATCAGTTGCATTTTCCTGTTTCTTCATATATCATCTCTGAATGAATTTAATTCTTATATTATGAGTTTACAATTATTATGTTATTTTTAAATTGGGGTGTAACTTAGATCTATACCTCTTCACAATGCACTCCAGGTAATGATCTACAACTTTGGTATTAAGCTCTTCTCTCAAAGAAGCCTCGTTACTAATCGGGATTGTCTTCCTCTAAGCATCTCTATCGTATCGAAGTACTGGCAAGTTCCCTTTGACAACTGAATAACTTACTAGAGGAACGAAACGTCAACTATTTGAGTCATTGCCTTGGTTTGGACTCGGGACACTTGGTAGGAGAGTTACTGGAGAGCTCGGCACAGGATGGACGATTTATAGGACTTACTATGTTTTCAGTTTTGCTACATGATACCTTTGTTCTTTGTCCTTGTTTTCATGTTTGTAATCCTGATTGCAGTTGTCTTATAATCTGCTATTAGAAATTGCATGTTATTTCTAAATAATTGACAGAGAATTTTGAGCTTTCACTTAGAATGAGACCTCAAGCAGGGAAATAAATAATTTATGTGATTACCTATTGAATTTTTTAAAAAAAGCGATTGTGTAAAATATAGTAAGATGTTAGAAAATTTGATTTTATTTACCATCTTTAGCAAATATAGAAAGCCTTAATTAGCAGAAAGTAAATTACAGCATAATCAAATTCATGAAATCAATCAAATCCAGAAAATTGATAAAAATTGATTCAATAGGAAATAACTGAAATTGTACACTCGTTTTAAATATTATATGCATTCAGAAAGCACAGTAAAAATGTACTTTAATAACTAAAATTTAAATTGTCATGTCGGGCTACTTTGATTGAAATTCGAAAATAAATGAAACAAGTTTGAAATATAGCTGCACGCGGACATTTATAAATGAACACTGTGAAGGAAGAATTTGCTTTTGTAATAAAAATGTGTTTCACTTCATAATTGTTTTAGGTCTCTCTCTCTCTCTCTCACTCACACACATCAGCGGCGTGCGGTCCATATGTACAGGGTGTGTAGTGCACACGCTGGCAAAATTATGAGAGACAACCTATGTCTACACCTATGTCTACCAATCTGTATATGGTATATAATAAATATTATTTACAATATATTCAAGTATTATGTTGATTTTTGCTTGCTTATATTCCATCTTCACGTGTGGTACTAGGTGCTGCACCATGTAGAGCGTACAAAAGCAAACGAACATTGGCAGTTTTCATATGTACGCATTTTATTAATATAAAAAATCACTCTTTATATGTATGGGTTACTGAAGAAGCATAGTATACTATAGCACTGAGGCAAATGCAGCTATTTTTCCTCACTTGACATTCAGAATCAACCTAAGGTACGGTTTATTAAACGTTGTCTTAGAGCCGGGACTTCCATTCTGAATTGCTTAAGATTTTTCAACTGATTAACTGGCCATACGATTTTGCTGATGGTTAATGCTTAAATTTATATATTGTAAGATTTTGTTTTCATGGAAATATAAAAGAAATGTTTTATCAATATAAAGGGAAATGTATTAGTGTGGTAAAGTAATTTCAATGATGTATTATATTTATAGAAATAATTAGCTGAAAAACAATTTTGTTTTGTTAGACAAAAAAAAATGAATTATAACAAAACAGTCCAAATTGTACCATTTACTGTTTTACAGACAGTATATAAGTTGTATATAGCACCATATTCTTGGTTTTGTTCTTAAAAGTTGTCAAGATGTTTTTTGCAGAATATATGTTTTCCAAATGTTAAAAACAATTAATATTATTAATTGCGGATGTGGTATAATCAGTGGATTAAACGATTTTTATGAATTTAATAAATATAATTTAATTTAATCCATGACTGAACAAGAAACAGTTCATTCTATTGTGAGAGTGTGCAGTGAAATCTTCTACTCGAGGAATAGACGTTCGGGTTGTCGGCACCAATGAGCATCCTGAAGAGGGACTGCAGCGGCGGACACCTTGTGGTGCTACGTTTGCTCACTAAAAATGTAAGTTTCTCATGGAAGCCCGAATTGTTGGTTTTTCCCCGCCGATATGACACCATACAATACAAGACATGATTTTTGCTTCAGTGCTAGTAAAATTCTCATAAGTTTAGCTGTTTTTATAGTTATACTTTGACTACTCGTAGGTAAATATTTTATTTATTGTAGACTTTAGATTTATATTCATAATAAACCATTTATGAATTGAGAACTCAGATATCCCAATAATTAAATATTTATTGGAAAATATATTTTCGAGATGAGACATGACTACAAAAATCGAAATAATTAAATTAAGTAGACCAATGCTGGATATCATTCTATTGCAAAACGTTAAGATTAAAGGACAACAGTGTGTACGATATTTTCAAAAATCTATATAGGAAAAATGTGAATGGTTAACCGGTTGTAAGTGAATTGAATAAGCTGTACTATTAGTTTTGTGTACTTATTGTTGTAACTGAAAAGGATAAGAATGTATTTGGACAAAACAAGGCTACAGTGATTTAAATCATTTCCACAAAGCTGCAAAGAAACATGAAAAAACACAATCTCTCATAAATGAAGTAATACTATTAAAACATTTGGCACCGTCTGAATAGATTTAATGTTAAATCAACAAAAGCCTTCATCGATTGCTTAACATAATGAAAGAGTAACACGAAATAGAAATACTCTCAAGAGATTAATAGATGTAGTTTGTTACTTAGAAAAAAAGAAGATGCATTTCGTGGACACACTGAGAATATAAATTCCCTTAATCGAGGAAATTGTATAAAATTAATAACTTTAATTAGTAAATATGATAAACTTTTAGCAATCCATCTATATCTGCAACTGTATTTTCTGTAACCTATAATAGAATAGAAAAGAATATTATTGAATCGATAAAAGATATTGTAATTTCAGAAATTATAAATAAGGTACAAGAAATATCATGCATTGCTATTATGTTGGATAAAACATATGATATATCTCACAGATTGCAATTATCGGTTATGCTACGATATGTTAATAATTGCAGTGCACCAGTTGAAACATTTTTTAAAGAAGTTAGTTGTGATCATTCAGCGGAAGCTTTGTGTAATGTTATGCAAGTAACAATATTGAGTTGGAGGTGTGAGAACTCTTTGCTGAAGTGATTGCTCAAGCGTAGGATGGGGCGACAGTCATGGCAGGAGCGTTGAATGGGACTCAGAAAAAAGTTAGACATTTTCGCAGAAGTTATGTTTGTGCATTGTTGCGCACAAATACTAAATTTAGCTTTGTCGCAATTTGTATTGTTTATAAAATATTAAATTTATTTTTTGCAACAATTTTTGGCATAGCCTCATTAAAAAAATGAGGCTACAAGAAAGAAATCATGTTTTAAATGAAATTATCAAAAGAAAATTTCAAAAATTAGCTACAACACGTTGGAATGATTCATCTTCTTAAGTAAATACTATAAAAAGCGAAAGGCAAGACCTATCTGATTTATTTGAAAATATCATTGAAAATCCAGAACGCGCTTGAATAACAACATAATTAATATTGCAAAGAGTTATCACATGTTTTTTTTTTGAAGAATTTAGCTTTAATTTTCTTATAAATACTTTTCTATAGTATTTAGTTATACTGATGTTCCATTTGATATTTTACAAAAATCTAACTTAGATATAGCATATTATAGTCAAAAAGTAGAGGAAGTAAAAGATGCAATTCAAAATATGTGAACTTCTGTTGCATTTCATGTAGTTTATGAAGAGACTTTTTCTATAGTGGGTCTCCCAAATTTAAAAAAAAAAACGTCGTGTAATTTTACAAAACTCAAGTGTAGACCGACATTATAAAAATTTATATTATGAAATAATGGACACTATTTATTGTCAGTTAGATGTCCGTTTTAAAAAATTTAATTCGCTCGAACTTTTTGAACTGTTAAACTTTAGTTTTTTTTTTAAGAAATATCAAAGTAAATTTCTGGATGAATGCCTTAATTCTTTAAAGAACGCTTATGCAAAATATTTCGATTTTGTAAAGCTAATCAATGAATTATGCGTTCTTTATCGTAGTGAGTCATATCATGAAATGAATCTATCGAAATTTATTTATATGTAATGCTCATGAGTGTCAGCATGTAATGGTGAAGCATTGATGCAATGTTTCAGCATGTAATGCTGCATGTAATTATTCAGCATGTAATGCTGAATGATTTGTCAGGTGCCCTAAGCGAAGTAAATAAATTGGCACATTTAATTTGTACAATTCTATTTTCAACTGTTTCAACGGAGAGATCATTTTCAGCATTGAAAAGAGTAAAAAGTTATTTACGCAATACAATGAATCAGGATAAATCAAGCAAATTTTACCTCTAAAAATAATATAAAAAGAAATTTTACGCTTATTACAGTCAAAACCAGAATTTTTTTTATCATGTAATTGATGATTTTGTTAGTGATTTCATATTAACTATTCAATACTTTGTTTTTCAAGAAATTGTTTCTTTAAATGTAAAATATAACAAGTCATAATAATACGAAATAATTCACTAAGAAAACTTGTCATATAATTGGGAATTTTTATGAATGAAAATAATTTTATGAAGTTTACCTATGTTAACTGCCCAGTGGTTTGGATATCCACCTTCCATCCAGAAGAGCGAGATTCAATTCCCAATGCCATCAAAGACCCACCGAGTACATGCGATATACGTGGTCATTAAATCTGTGGAATCGAAAGTCATGTGGTCGGTCATTGAGCAGTTTCCATGGGTACAAAGGTCTGGAGAAAATTTCCTCCCCCTTCAGATCAATGCCAAAATTGAGGGAGTGGGTCCTCTGAGAGTGCTATCAATCGGAGGATTTAAAAAAAAGCAAAGACGTACTTTCACCTTCGTGGTGCTCGGATTAAAATGAAAGACGCTCCCTATTGACTTAAATTTGCATAGACATGGTATAGCGAGTTTTGACTGTCTAAGTATCATAAGTAACAACACATATGTTAATAAAAAATACAAATTCATGATTACATAGAGGAGCGGGCGAGACCCAGAATGTGTACCTTAATGGTAAATAGTTTTGAATATCCGCCCATCAACAAAATTCTCCTTATTTTTATCCTACGGTCAGGTGACAAGTTTGAACCAGAAATGCACTCTCCTCTTCAATTCCATGCCACACTAGTGGAAGAACATTGGACATCGCAGTGGGCAGAATTCCAAAATCACGAAGTTCCAGCCAAAATTTAAGAGAGAATGTAATTATACCTCCCAATTACTGCATGTGGTAAATAATCCTTCAATATGCAAATTTTAAGGTGAAGTTATCTGAAGATTCTGTGACATTGGAGCTCCATGAAAACGGACATGAGCATTGCTGACTTTGGCCCCTTGTATTGTTGTTGCTGCATGCTGTCTTTGGGCAGCAGTGCTAGTCCAGATCCACAACGTTAAACAACTTCCAAAGTATAGCATAATTAAAGGATCCTTATATAAAATTTGCTTGAATAGCCCCAGGCATTCTAGGATTTGTTGTAGTGTAGATTTTCTAGTAATGTCTAGCATTGAGTTTTGTTTACTTTTCCAAGATATAAAAACCTGGCAAACTATATCAATGCGGTACATCGTAAACTAAAATTGTATTATTTTGCGCACTGTTTCTCCCTGGTTAATGTTTGAACAATGAACCAGAAACGTGATTGTGAAATATGAAAAATGGATTAAATCCAATATTTTCTGTTACAAATCCAATAATAACACTTGTTAGAAATAAAATAATCCTAACCACTATGTCATGTCTGCTGTAAATTTATATTAGTTTTTATTAGCTTCAGTGACTACAACTATAGAAACCCCTTGACTCAGTCTCAATAAAGTTTATATAAAAAGCTTACGGTTAATCAATCGCTTATAGCGTTTCTTGATTTTGAATGGTAAGTTCATTTTTGAATTACTTGCACCGTTTAATTGATACATAGTTATAATTTTATAAGTTCTTAGATATTTTTTTTTGTATTAGAATGTATAACTTAAAATCCAAGTTTTACCTTAAAAAACTTAGTATAAAACTTTGTAATTATTGAAATATTTCAAGTGGTATTAACTATTTATTAGATATTTTTAATTTAAATTAATGTATAATCACGTCTTAATTTTGTAATATTTACTCAGAATTCAATTAAATATTTGACCATTAAAATGTTAGCAAACTTTTGAATATTAAGAAATGTTTTCTTTTGGTTCTTATAACCAAAATTTAATGCAATAAAATCTATGAATTGCGTACATTTTAAGCTGCAAAGTGTCCCTCAAATGTAAAAGCTTTTAAACTTCTTAAGTATTTTAAGTTTATATTTGTTGATATAGTTGCTAAATGACATTTTTTAAAAATTTCTTTATAAAAAAAATTAAATAATTTTAAGAAATTTAAAGTTATTAAGAGATGACAATTAAATTAATACGAATCTTGTATAACAATATAACCTTAGAAAATAGTGTAAGAAAAATTGAAGAGAGTAAATGCATCTTTAAAGCTTTCGATTGGATTTTTTTATTTTAGATTAAAAAAATTTTGTAAATGCTTATTTAGATCTTCATGCTATACTAACTACTATAAAATATTCCAAAAATCTTTCTTTCATTATTGCTCTGCTGATATTAAAATAAGCCCAAATAAAACCTTTTTCTTTCCATATGTTTTTTTTGGTTTCAACATTTCTAGTGAGAATAGTAAATTTTAAATTCATATTTGTGGGGCTTAGTTTTTTATGTGTAAGCAACTGTTTGCTACCCATTTTATTTTAGTAGTTTTATGAAAGCATTAATTAAACTTAGTTTTTTTTTTAAGTTATTTTTCTAAAATTGTTCAATTTTCCTAAAATAAGTTTATCCGAATTTAAAATTTTAGCAGAAGCTAGTTCAAATACATTGCAAATAAAGGGTTTATAGTTATGTGTTATTAGTTTTATCGCACCTTCTAATTCGCAGAATTTAAATAATTGAGATTTGCATCTATGAAGAATTTTTCACGCTTTTCAATTTAAAATACATTCATAGTTTGTTTGACTAATCCTAATCAGATATTTAAGTACATCCTAAGTAGTTTGGTTACTATAGACATTTTTTGAATCCATGTGACAGTCTAATTCATATTGTATGAGCAGTTCAATGTCATTGATTTATAAAGAAGTTTGTGGTACATCTGATGACTCATGCCGCAATTAAGTGTGAAGCCACATATACATAAGATTAAAGTTCTAAGATTTATTACTCTGTGAAGTATTGTAATGTATAGTTTGCATTTGTGAACTTAACAAAATTAAAGTATTTCAAGAAATGTATTTTTAGAATTCTAGGTATTGAAATGATCAACTACATTATATCTTTAAAATCGATAAGATTTTTAAACGGAGTGGTAATATGTGTTCCTCAGTGTATCAGTCGGCTGGTACCTAACTGCATCTTTGTAACTTTAGGTAGTATCGTGGATATTCTGATGTGCATCAAGCGAAGAGGTCTCATTCTTGGGCTTGGCTTCAACAGTTTTCACTGTCTTCGAGGTTAATTTCCATCATATAGATTGCAACTAAAATCGTGGTGAGAACCTAGTGTAGAAATATCCAGAGCCGTAGCCTGCCATTAATTGTAGGGCTCAGCGGCGGATGGTTCTGTCGATCCTAAACTTCTATAAATGTTATGATTACTATATCTTTCGAGATTGAAGCTAATTCAAATACATGTTAATAAATCCATCTCTTAATTTTCATGTAGTATTGGATTTTTATTGGACACGTATTAAGATAGCTATTGGTAGCAAAACATCAAATTCAATCTAGAAGAGTTGTTCAAGATGAATCAATACATACTTTGAAAATCAATAGTTAGAAAAATGGGTTAATAAAACATTAAATGAATCTCGTTCTGTATCATAAGTGATGCAGAAGCAGAATTTTCAGAAGTGTTAGTGATGAAGGAGTTAGTGTTGTAAATCTTATAAATATTCGATTATGTGAATATATTTCCATCTAATACGTGGTCTTTACTTTTTAGACACCTGTATTACTAAACTCCTGAAAAATAAACTAGACAAGTTGCAAACTTTGACCATAAATTCCTAACTCTTAGATTTTGTAAATGTCATATTTCGTTTTTCCCAATGGTTTCCAGGCATGTGCCAACACTGATCCTATACGTGAAAAAGTGCCCAAACTGGTGATGAAAGTAGAGTTTGCATTTCAAAATTTATAAATGCCGTAAATATTTTTTCACGGACATCAATAAACATTTTGTATGGATACCAGAAATTGCAATCAAGATGAAACAGATAACTTTTTCTCGGGTGTAGAACAAATATTGAAAAACAAAACTAAAATTGAAAAACTAAAGCACCAAATAGTCTTTTTTCAAAACAGAAGATAAAATAATTACCTTACAGCATAGAAAACTGTTCACTACAAACTCAACTTTTGTCATTTAAATCAGTTACACTTTCAAATACCAATTTCACAAGACATTTACCTCAACCTATTATAAATTAATGTCTGACACTGCAAATTTAAAAGTTCTAAAATCCTTTAGAAAACATCTCAAATAGCAATTATACGTTTGCATCAGATAGAGGATGAGTTTATTTCCATATCTTTAAGACAATTTCAGAAAGTAAAGAAAAAAAAGTTTTGAATTCTATTAATTTAATGGAACTGTGGTGGTTCTCGAAACACGATCGCTGTACTGCGCTTAATGGATATCGGATAAATTTGTTCAATTCAAGTAACATTAGTTTTTCATTTTTACTGGCGAACCTAAGAAACAAATGTCTTCCTGTATTTGAAAGATACTGCATTTTTAAAAATGTATCCTCCATCTGGCTTTCATGTTTTAACATCTTTATTCTTCTGAACCATTCATCTCAACATTCTCAGTTAATCAGTTACTCAAGTATTATTAAATATTACTTGTGTGGGTTTCAGTTCAGACTATTACTCCTGTGGACTTGGTGACAGTAAATATAAAATTGTGACTTAAAGGCTTTTGTATGTAAGAATTGTTCTTTTTTTCCTTTAATTATATTTTAACTTAAGCTTTTTCGTTTTCTATCCATCAAATGAGGTTTGTCTTTCTGTGAATATGTTAGGTATTTCTGTTAGGCCATTCAGATTGTTAACTCTAAATAAAAATTCACAATGATTTGAATTAAAATAGAAAATATTATTTAAAGTAAGCTCTCCTTATAATTACCTCTTTTAATTCAATTAAAAATAATTTAAATAACCTTTTTAAACGTAATGTTAAAAGTCAATTTGATATTGGTATGAGAACAAATAATTTGGTGATTTCAAAGGAAGCTTTAAGTGTACAGAATAAAATGTTAACGACGTAAATTTTTCTTATTGTCTTAAAAGCTTTAAATATATTTAGTGTTAAGCATTTTACATACATGAAGTTAAAACTCCAAATTGATTTTTTTTAAATGTTACAATATCGGACATTTTTGGGTATTTAAAATATAAGCACACGTTTTTTATGAACATTTGGAACTTAAAGTTAGTTATTTTATTAGTTAAAAGCAATATCCCAAACTAGCTTCTTTTCAAGGAAAGCATTTACAAATTTTGTGGTATTTGAAAATATGCACAATCCCTTTTTATTAAATTTTAAAAATAGAATACAATGAATAATAAATGTATTAATACATTGAGATATCTGCATTATACAGCAAGTTGCTCACGTTGAAATGTTTGACTTTTTTAACTTTAAATTTTCTACATTGCTTTAAAACAGATCGTTAATTCGATCAACTAAATGGTTAGCTAAAAGTCAAGAGGTTAGCGATCTTGCATTCAAAACTTTTGTAGATTTGAATATCCGACATTGGGAATGAATGCTTAATATCCCAGTATCCAATTTAATTTGTAGGTTAAAGTCAATTAGCCCTGCACAAGCAAAATGTCATTAAAGTGATAACCAAGCCAAACAAATGATTTAATAATTAACTTTTATTAAGTGAATGAAATTTTAAATATGAGAAACATAAATCACACTGTTCCTCTCCTTAATTTATAAAAAACTTTGTATTTCTATTGAACAGAATGACGAAAGAAAATAAAAGAATCAAAAGTTTATGTCAAATGTAAAGCTTTGCCAAGAGTCAAATGAAATTGTGAGTTGATAATTTTATTTACTATATGAAATATTTCTCTGCTTGGAGTCGCATGTTCTTACTGCACGTATAATTTTTAGTGTCTTTCATGTAAGTCAAAGCATGGTTTTAGAAATATTGCCGGCATAATTTAAGTGCAAAACGCTTACAACTTAATTCAAAAAATTTTCACTCTATAAATATTTGTTTTTGAAATTTGTTTTAATGTTTGTTTTTTTTTTCTTAGATAATTTTTTTAAATAAAATGTTGCCGAGATCTAGAATTGAGTGGCATGTTGTCGCTACCCAGATTCGGTAAAATTTATATATTGATTTTAGTATGATGTAAATCTGTTTTTGATAGTCAAATTTTGAAAATAAAATGTTTCAATACTTTAAATGATATTCAAATCCATATGGGTATTTCAATATATATTTCTATTGAACAGACAGAAGGCGTGGCGGCCAACTGTCTGAAGCTCACATCTTTTATTTTGACCATCAGCTGATTGTTCTTCGGCCACAGCAAGTTTAACCCTCCTCCAGATCTACCCAAATTATTAAATATTCCTGTGATAGTCGAACGGCAGCCTCTCAGATGGAGTGGGCGGAGAAAATTCCCATGGCGACCCCCTTGAGTATGAAAAGGATCCATCGGTGGGATGTCCAGTACTCAAACATTACAGAGGTTATTTTGTAGAAACCCTTTAAGTGAACTGCTGTAATGTTTCAGTACTAGATTTCTACATTGATCTCACTTATTTAAGGTGTAAATTGGAAGTATCCAGTGAAATCGTGGAATCAATAGTTTCCACCTGGATTACAGAAGTTCAATAAAGATCATGTTAAATACTTTGAATATGAAATTGAAAATGATAGTATGCTCATATAAAAATGCAATCAAATAGCTGAAATAATTTTTTTATATTTAGGAAAATTTATGTATTTAAGGGACTTTACTGCACAATTATTAAAATGCATATAACTTAAATAACAAGAATGAGAGATAGGCATCATTGTACAATGTTAGACAGTTTATGCTGTTTTGATAAAAATATGAAATATTTCTGTTCATAGTTTCTCAATCTATACTAAAGTCTTAATTTTCAGAGAAAAGAAATGAGTTCCCTATTGCAATTTTGTGATTTAAATGTACCTCTAATATGAAACGTTGAAATTGAAATATAAATTGTAATGAAACGTTGAAATTGAAATGAAATATAAAATGTCCCATACGAGACTTTAAAAAGCTGTTCTGATATGTAAAGTTTAATTAAATTTCTCTAACTTATTTATAGTTTTTAATTTCATATATTACATTGCTTTCAGAAATGTAATATTTGTACTTAACATGTTTAAGGAAATCTTTTACGTTCAAATATGAATTTAAATTAAAATTGTTAAGTGTTAAAAACGAAATGATTCATATTAAATCATATATAAAATTTTAAATATTTAGAAAAGTTGTATGAAAACTGTCTTATATTTCGAAATTCTTGAATAGTAAATAATAGGTTATTTCTGTAATGGTCATTGTAAATTTTCAGGTTTTAAGACATAAATTTGATTTAAATTTTAAGACAAATATTTTCCCTCTGTTTCTTTACAGCACAATTTCAAACTTTTATGAGAGATCTGATATGTTGATACTGTTGTGTGCTCTTCAAGCAAATGCATAATTTTAAATTTTATTTCTTATAATTCATTTTAAATGTGCCTTAAAATGTTGAACTAATCTTGATAAAATTTTGAAAATGATGGATGGCAACAATGTGTATTTAAGTCTTATATTTTTCGAAATATAATTTATTAACTAAATTTTTATGCTTAGTCAGGAACTTTAAATTTATGCTTTTTCAAAAATGTAACTGCAATTTTTTCCATTGAAATGTGTTTATAAATACAACATAGTTTAATATCAGTGCATTTCTGAAAACTATCGAAAATAGAATTCAAAAGTTGGGTGTAACATTTTTAATAGATTTACTAAACACTAATTACTAATCAAAATAACATTAATTTAACTAATGACAATTTTAAAATATCAATTTGGAAAAAGCATAAATAATTTCTAAACTTGATGTTGATCTTCTGAAATTTGTTCATGACTTTTACAAATATTGAATAGCGTTTGTTATCGCGAACTTTGATTTTTATATTTCTGATAACTATATAACTTTCAGTGTAGATGGAAACTAAAGTTTCAGAATGTATGACTTAAATTTTTATCATGTAATATACTAATCATTGTTTCTCGATATTTAATTTTAAGTATTTGTTTATATTAACTAGTAATAAAAACATAATGAATCTGTAGTAAATTAAACTGACATTTATGTTCATATAGGCAATTTAAGGATATTCATCTATAAAAATCCTAAAGTCATGTCTTCTCAAATATTTCCTAAGATTGAAAATGGGATGTATAGAAATATTTACTGATTGTGAAAAATTGTGTTCTTTTTAAAAATTCGAAAAAAATGTTAAATCTCAATGACAGAAATAGAAACAGCAGCCTGAAACTTTTGAAAACTCTTATTGTACAAGAAAGCTTTCAAATTTTAAAAATATTTTTAAATAGAATAACGTAAAGCCTTTAACAACTAGTAAATCTATTTATTTTTCACTTTTGTGAGCAGATTTTGCAATAAGTTGATTTAGTAGTAAATCAATATTATCAATATAAAAATATTCTAGATGCTCTTTAAAGCCTTCAAATATGATTTAATTATTTACTCAATATCTTTATAGAAAATGATCATAATTGTAGAAATAAAGTTGAAAAGAAAAAAATATAATGAATTTACGCCATGATAAGTTAGTCACCTGAACTATGCTTAAAATTCAATACAATTAGTGTTATAACAGAAATATTTATTGAAATCTTTGTAAGCAAAATGTATTAAATTTGAATTAATCTAAGTTTGAGAAGCACATGGAAGTTAAAAAGGAACTTGATTTAAACTTACATAATTTTAAAACCTTTAGATATCTTATTTAATGCATTTAGGATAAAATTGTGTACTAATAAACTCTGGCTATTCCTCAGAGTTCACCTTTCGAAATTTCTTTCTTAGAAAATTTCTTCCTGGAAATTTTAAAAGTAAAAGAGATAATCTAACATTCAGTATAGATATTTTTTCAAATTATTTGAATGGAAAAAACAGCGAATATTCGATATTTCGAAAGCTTTTGCGTAATTCAAAATTTCTATTTAAAATAAATTTTTGGTGGAAGTAACATTAAAACCACAAAAAGTTTATTGTGTATACATACAAAAATGTGGTCGACATAAAAATTTAGAAAACACTATGCTTTAAGCTTATAATGCTTAAAAATTAATGTACTAATTACCGTGCAATTGCTTAGAACATAATAATTAATCTCAATGCAATGTGTTTTTTTAACTCATTATTACACGTGCATTGCTGAAATGATGTATTCATAATTTACCACAGCAATATATGATACTCAGTTGCTGCACATGAAGTATGATCTTTAAAACTATTTACCGAAATTGTCCATAGAAAGAACATTTTTATGTACCTTAAGTACACATTGCTCTTAAGGAAATGAAAATAGTGCTTAAGTAGACTTTATAGGTCTGTGTACATCTAAAATAAATAAAATGCTTATAAAATTAAATAATTTTGAGATTTCAGGATACATCCTTTATTTACATTGTAAAACAAGAAAAATACATAAAGCAATTTGAAGAAATTAAAAAAAAAAAGAATAAAAAGTTATTTAAATTAAATCAAATAATTCGAACGTATTACTTAAAACTAAATTAGAATCCAGGAAAAAAATTTGGACTGCTTTGGAATCATATTTAGAAATGGTTTCCTATTCCTTTTATGTAAAGGTTATCAGAGGTGAATCAAAACTATTTCAAGAGAAAGTTGAAGTACTTGAATATATTACTACATCCATTGAAAAGCAACCATTTTATTGCTTGTCAAGAGACGTTGCATGAAGATTAAATTTTTCAGTGCACAAAGTCTCTGAAATATTTCCTTATTTATGTCAATTTTAGACTGAATACGCTTTTAAAAAATGAAGGAATTTCACTTTAATTATCTTAAAACTCAATCAGTAAGACTGAAATATAATCGGAAATAACGTTTTAAGAAGTGTAAAAGCAAATTGTTTTGAGAGGTAAATTAAATATAGTGAATTCAAAGTTTGCAAGAATTATATTTTAGACAGAAAAGTTAATGCAGAAAAAATGAACTTGAATTCTTTATTCTGGGATGATGTTTATAGTATTGTAAAAGGAAATAATTAGGAGAATGTGCGTTATATCTTTTGTATAATTTCTGTCTGAAATTTTAGTTCCTGGTGATAAATGAGTCATTCGGTAATTCCGATAGCATTTAAATTTCTTTACTAATAATAGTTTTTAGTTATTTATAAATTAGCTTAAATTTTTATCATGTAATATACTAATCATTGTTTCTTGATATTTAATTTTAAGTATTTGTTTATATTAACTAGCAATAAAAACATAATGAATCTGTAATAAATTAAACTGACATTTATATTCATATAGACTTGGGTATTATCATTACCTTAAAATTTATGCTAATTAAATAATAAGTAAATTTTATTTTTATAGTTGTTTTCACTGATTTGATGAAGTAGCTAAGATACTTTTAAATTACAGTAAGGGAGACAAGAATATGTATGGAGCATTCTGTGGAATAGAAGTATTTCTTAAATTTTTTTCATCCATGAATGATTTAAAATATAAAAATATTTTAAGAAATCATTTCAATGAAACTAAAAAGAAAACTGAATAAAATATACGATTAAACATAAAGATCGTTCATCCGTATTTTACTAAATAAAAAGTATATATTAAGTAAACATGGAACCAATGCATATTGTAAGTTTACATATATTTACATTATAGAATATGTATAAATATGAAAGGTATCTTTTTAGAACTTTGAAGGACTCAACAAAAGGTTTTTGATCTCATTTATATGAATCTTTGAGTTTCCTTAAGCATTTAACTTTTGCTTGAAAGATATATGACGGAATATTGTATAAAATATACTTATAAAGAAGCTCTTATTTTAAAAGTGAATTGCCTGAAATGATATCATATATGAAAAAAATTATTCAGATTTACACTTTATGGAATTAATTCAGAGTGTTTAATTTCAGTATTTTAATTCAGAACTCTGTTAGTATATTTTAATCATTTTCAGTAAATAATTTGAAATTCAATTTTGAATCTGATTTTTTAATATAAATTCATACGGATGGTATCAAAGAGTGCATTTTATGTCTAAATCTGAAATATAGACCATTTTTGGATATTATAGAAACCATAACTTTAATTGCTAAATAGATCCATTTTATTTTAGGTTAATAATTTTAATAAAATTGTTTAAATATATTGAATATTTAGAGATTATATGATAAATTTTATCTTTCAGTTCGTAACACAAGTTTTATTTCCAGTTTAGTGAAACATATTTCATTAATGCTTAACAATATAAGTAAGACAAGGATGGTATGAAATAAATTTTTAAATATATATACCAGAAAACCCTAGTTTACAGCAATATTTTTCAATTTCGTCTCTAAAATTTTAAATAATTTACAAAGTTAAATCAGTAATAAGAATATTTGACAAGATTGTTAAAAGTATATATATTTTGAGTTAAGTTTTACCTTTAAGTTGATATTGTAAGAGGATTCATTTTATACTTTGTTTGAAATATTTTACCATATTAAAAATGATCTAGTTTTAATTTAAGCACAATTTACACAATATATAAATTTAAAACTATTAAGCAATTAATAATTTAAAAACTGTATTATACATGGGTTTGTGCGTGCGTAAGTCTTTACTGCTCAAATTTCAATGTTCTAAAATGTTACTTTGTATCATTATAAATTTAGGAAGTAGTAAACAAAAATTTCATTTTTTAATTTGCTCAATACTGTACTTATCACTTTTTATTAGTAGCAGCTTTTCTGTCCATAAAATAACACTTTTTATTATGATTTAATGTTGTAATCACTATTTAGCAAAACTGGTATTTGGCATACAATATTTAGAATCTATATTCGCAATTAGACATTTGAAACAAAGTTATAACAGTATGGCATACAGGCAGAATCTCCACATAGTTGTCATAATTCTTAAATTTTAACTAGATAATATGAAACAAAAATTTTTTTAATTTTCACATGGATTACAGATATACGACAGAATTTGGAATTTATAAATAAAGTTGTAAGTAAATCTCAGTGATAAATATTTAAATTGCTATTAATTGACAAACATTTATCTTAGTGCCTTTCTGGCTACGCTATTAATGACAAACTGAACAACTGTGCCAAACAACTTGGTGTGATTATTCCCCACTAACTTCCCTCCTCTATTTAGCAAAGAGGCAATCTTTTATCCCCAAAAAATCTGACGAAAATGCATCAGGGCACAATGGAATTAACAACACTGTCTTTCATGTTACCTACAGTCACTTTGGAACCATATTAATAATACATTTTACACGAAGTGCCTCCTTTTGTAGTACTTCCCCAAATGCCTAAAACTTAGTATTATATTGTTTTATAATAAGGATAAATACAATAAGATTTTATCATACCAACATGCCTTCTAATTTTTATAAAACTGCTTGGAAACGTTAGGGGGATTCCTTACGAAAGGATTTTTTCCAGAAATTTGCATATTTAAGTAGTCAAAACTCCAAGTTTCTACACACCGAGCTAATGGAAGGATGGTTGCCTTGTCTTTATTTCAATAGTTCGTATGTTGGAATCTTCACTTGGGTATGAATATTTGTAGTGGCTTAGAATCCACTTTAGCAAAATATCATTAGCTCTTGCTTGTAAAAATTAACCGTTGAGCGAAAGCAAACAAAACCAGGTTTAATCAAATGAAATGTGCCATTATAATTTTTGTATGAAGATATTACAATAAAGAGTCAAAGGATTGAATACAGCAACTATAACTGTTCATATGAAAGGTACGTTTGATATAGTTTAACACGTCATAATCAAAAATGTCTTAAATATTATGCAGTGTCCTGCATATATCAGAACTAATGAAGCACAACCTTATGGATAGAGGAGAATCTTTTTTTAACGAACAAATATGTAACAAAAGGAAAATAAGAGGTTGGTTGTGCTCCAGCTTCATATATAAGTCCCATTCTGTGGAACTTGGTGGCACATGTGCCCCTCATATATAATTTTGGACTAGTTGGAAAGCATTGACATAGAAAGCGCAGTCTCTTTTCAAGTTTTTGCAGATAATTTTGCCTTCATAATTGTTGCAACAAGTGAAGTAAAACTAGAAAAAGTGATATCTAATGCTCCAGATCTTTTCAAACACTATGTAGATAGAAAAATATATTTCTTCTGATTGCAAAATTGAAAATAGGGCAGCGGATCCTATTATCCAATGAAAGAAAAGACATTGTTAAAATTTTAGACGCAAATTTTGACAAAATGTTGGAATGGTCTTCCCATTTAAATCCCCTAAATAGATCATCTTACATCAAAACTTCTGAAAATTGCTAGAAACATTTGGGGATTCTCTCAATCCAATTAAATTATTTTATGCTGATAGTTATCGAAAGAATGCTTATTACTCGGCGAATTGGGAAGAATCCTTAAACCAGAGAAACTGCCCTAATGCCACTTTTTTTAAAGAAAAACAAGCATTCCCTTGCTTCATTTTAAGATAGAAGTTGAATATATGTTCATCAGATTAATCAGAGTGGAAATATCTTGTTCCTAGAAACGCTGATCTTCCTGATCCGAATCAAGTGGAAAAGAGAATACATAAACTATATTCATCCTGGTTCTTTAATGTAAGTAAGTCAAAGAATTTTGTTCATACTTCATGCATTTCAGTAGTTATCATTTATTTAACTTTTCATTTTTCAAAAAAGTTATCAATTTTCAAAACGTATACATTTCAAAAAGTTACTTTTATTAATTAAATTCTTTTGATTTTTAAAATTATAAAATGGAAAAAAATGGTAACAGATACAACGATTAAATTCAAAATAATTATACATTCAATGGAATGTTTATATATTTTAAGTGCCAAACTGTTTCGGTTCCAACAAATATGTGACGAGCACTGTGACAGTTGAAATAATATAAAATATTTCTCATGTGACTTGGTGTAAAATGAAAAAGAACAAACTGTGTGCGAACAGTATCGCGACAAGTGCCGAAACTTGACTGTACTATGACGATGTGCCAACCAAAGTTCAAAACAATGCTTGTGTATTGGTGAAGATACACTCCTTTAGTTGTCAGAAAATCTCGTTCCCTTAAGAAATTGTTTGCTATATATATTTGAAATAGAGTGAAATTGAAGAGTGTCGCTTTGGGAACTCAAATGACAAGAACTAAGTAGTGTAGCTTACAATACTTTTCTCATTTAGTGGAAAGAAAACATGCACCCAAATTTGAGATAGAAAGCTGGGTGTTCCACCATAACGATGGTGGATCACACAGATAGTTCTAGCTTGCCGTGCCATACTTGCAATGAAATCAACGCCTACTGGAGTGAAACTTCTTGTAATCAATCTTAATATCCAGAACTTTCTCTCTGCATCTGCTCGCTGTTTCGGCATGGGGCAAACGAAGCTAAAAGAAAGATTTTATAAAATCGAGAACCTTCTAAGGGGTTGGGACAACATGTGGACTTCACTCCCGGTTGAAATATGAAAAAGCTGGTTAATAGTTGATTTCAATACATGGCAAAGTATATTGAATGTGATTAAAACTACGTAATAATTCAATAAATAAAACTGTATAGCAAAACTTCTGTAAGGACCTTCGTATGTAGAAGACGAAAAGAAGTTCGAGTGTACTAACATATTTGTGTGTGTGCACATTAGGTATACCAGAAACTGTCCATTTACTCATGATGTTAAAAACATATTGAAGTAAGATCTTTTTCTGATAACAATGGAGATTGTAAAAAGCTTAATTCAACACAGCAAACTATTTCTGTCTATATTCAAAGAGGGAATTGGTATAGAAGTATCCAAAATGGGTTCTACATGAATTTGGGCAGAAAAATCTTGATAGAGCAATCACATTTCTACACCTGCTTGTTTGGAACAAATTCGTGGGGCTTTTTGAACTGGATGATAATTGGGGATGAAAAGTGAATTACCTACAAAACAAGCGTAAGGAAAATGGTATATTGTGCGGAAAACATTGGCCTTCCATCTGTAAAACAAATTTACCTCTGAATAAGAGAATATTGTGCATCAGGTGGGATATTTGTGGACCAATATATTATCAGCATTGAAAATGGAACAATTCGGAAAAGAAGTAATAGCAATTGGATAATTTAAAGAGAGCAGTCCAAGAAAAGGGACCGGTGGTGTTTCACGAAAGAGCAGTACAAAAAAGAAACCAAGAATAGAGTTCGTCAAAAAATTGCGGAACTATGCTGGTAATTTCTGTTCTATACATAATATTCCTGGACTTAATTAGAGGGCATTATCACTTGGTTTTGACCTCAAATTTTATGGGCAAAAAAATGAAGATATCAATACTGTTTCAGGTTTTCGCATGAAAAGATGTAAAGTTTTCAAAAATGGGGTATAAAAATTCCCTGTCGGCCCCCTCTTATATATATGTAATTTTCATTCACTGAAAATTTATAAATGTAAGAGCATAGAGTAGATAAATAATCAGTAATGTTTAATATTAAGGAATAATTAGTAATATTTAATATTAAGGAAATTTTAATTAAATTTACTTTCCTTACAATTAAATTTCATAACAGTTAAGGCATGTTATTTTTATCGCTGGTTATATTAGTAATATTAATTTATACCGTAAATTTTTTTTAACCATTTTATTTTTTGAGTATGTAACACACATAAAAAGCAAGTAAAATGTGATTTTAAGTTATAAGCTTCAAATAGATAACCATTTTTTGTAAAGTGCATTAAGCAATATTCTAACAAATGTCAGTAAAGAATAATTAATACTCTTTTATTGTTATGATAAAAAATGTAGTTAGTTCTTACAATAATACTTATTCATTTCTATATTTTAAAATAATTTATATTTAGTAAACTAAATTACCAATTTTCTCATTGAAAGTTCATTATGAATAATGAAAGAACATACTAAAATGTGAAAATGACTGAAGCACAGTATAATTTAAAAACAGTACTTGATAATAGAATATTCGGGGCCAGGCTTATTGAAAGCACAATGACATAATCAAAGCTTATTATGAAAAGTTGAAGTTATTTCTTTAAAAATAAATATTTCGAAATAACATATTTAGGCATAATGGTTTTGGAACTCTTCCTAGAAGAAGTTTATAATTTGATGAATAATACATTATAGATATTGTACGTAATAAACACAGTAAAATAAATTGAGGATAATTTATAGGAAACATTCCAATTTACAAACCTAACATTTTTTTCTTTAGAAATATAAAAATATCATTTTTAAAATAGGAATTTTATATAAAAATGTTCCCTTAAGTTACAATATTTACTTCAAAATGCGAACTATTCTTTAACATAAATCTAAAATTGAGTTTTTTACTAAAAGCAGCGTTACTATAGGTGTTTGAATAAAAATGCATATCTAGCCTATTTCTTCAATTTTCATCATAAGAATATTTTAAAACTTTATCAGAAAAACTTTTAAAAATAATAATGTGGATAGTTTTATGGGTAAGAAATCCTGAGAACATAAACCTTATTCAAAGTATCTTACAAAACAAATGAGCACGCGCACATGCTCGCTCCATTATTTTTTTTTTAGAAATTTAAACATACGAGAATCAACCATAAAGCAACATTTCAAACTATAATTTCTGTAGTGCTTGTAGAACATTTCTATTCTTGACCTTGTATGAATGGTACCATTGCTCCAAAATCAGCCAGGCAAATAAAAATTAAAGCCAAAAACATGTCTGAATCAATGAAATGGTAAGATGCTTAGAAAACTGATTTGGATCTAAGAGTCAACTCATGATTCTATTCCTGCGAGCCAAGAATGTATTTTGTTTGCTAAATTCACTGTCAAATTTTGAAAATTTATGATAATTATTTTTTTATCTGATTCATATTATAATATAGTGTCATTTTCTTAAACTTGCCTGATATAATGGTGAAAACTGTTCTTACTTAGCAAGCATCCTGTCAAACAGAACACGCATATAAATAGTAAAATAATTGTACACACTTTTTACAAATATAGAAATTATCATGATTTGAATTACATTAGTGAATATATCAGGAGTGTGTTGCGAGGTTTTCAATAGTTCACATAATGAGTGGAACAAGATTCTCAGAATTATGCATACACAGGCATAGTTCCATGTACCTTGTTCAGAGTTGAACTCTGCCTGTTAGGTGGAAATTTCTGGGTGAGAATCTTTGCAATTTAGAAGCAAATACCAGGTAGGAGATTCCTATATATCATTCTCTTGGAGGTAATTGATTCCACTACCCATTTAACATGCCCCAGACAATATTTGTTGAGCAATAGTCAATGTTTCACAGATGCTGAGTCTACTTTCCTCCTCAATATTGTTAACGAAAACACCTTTCGGTTTTACCATCTTCAAATCTTCTACCGTCCTTATAGATGACTGAGGCTTCAACTGGTTTAAAATCTCAGAATGATCCACCTGTTCGTTGGCATGAGACTTCAGATCGTCATTAAAACTAATTTTCAATAAAAATATCGTGAGAGGCAAATAGTTAAAAGTGGTCGTCGAAAGAACAACCCTAAAAGCCAAATACTTCTTAGTATCTTTGCTATAATAAGAATGTTTCTTCAACTTGTTTCTGAACTTTTCGTGTCATCACTACTGTGACCGGAAAAAATGTACATTGCGATGTGATTTCCTATTGTCTAAATGTACTCAACCTTTCTTGAAAGGTTGTACCTGTTGTATCGATGCATTCTGTACATTAAAGACAATAAAAGTACAGAAATAAGGTCACTTATTTTTATCATTTTATGCCACCATAACAGAAAATCGTATTTTCGTTGAAAATAAATGCTATATAAACGTATAAATTTACTTTTTTCACCAAAAAGTACGCATTAAAACAGAATACAAAAATAATTTTATTGATGATTTAAGTTTATCTTAAATGTATTTTATCTATTATTACAAATTAAATTTCACACACTTATAAAATATTAAATAATTAATTTACTAATAAAACATTAAATAAGTAATCAATAGAGAAATTGAAAATTTTGTATTGCCTTTAATGTGTAGAGGCAGTGAGATAATTTTTGCACATTTTAGTATTCCTCATACAAATTACTAAAACATCTCTTTACAGCATATCCCCTTACAATTAATGAGAATTTTGAACTTAGAATTTATGTGACATTTTGAGCACCTTTTCACTTACGGTTATGAGTTTAAAATTAGAAACTAACTCCTTTAACTATGCAGTAACAAGCATTTCATGTGATCGCGCATTATAATAAGTCCCTATTTTTTAATGTATTAGGAAACACGCATCCACAACATTTGTTCTAATAACAAATGATAAATTTTTTAAAACTCTATTTATGAAAATAATGGCATTTTGTTAAAATACAATGTAAGATAATATAAATTATGTATTCATAATTAGATCCTCTATGTACGTTAACCAACAACATAAATAGTATTAAAATATATAAAAACATCACGAATGTATTTAAAAAACATGAAATAAAAATTAAATGTTTTTATAGTCATTATTTTAACATTTAAGCATGTTTCACAAAATTTGCACAAATATTTATCTAATATTAAAGTAATTACAGTAAATAACACATTTAAATGACCTAGATGAAAGATGAATAACCAACTACAAAAATCAATGCTTTATTGAATATTAAAAAAAAAATGCTGTATTATAACTTCAGTTTGTGCATGTCTCTATCCATCATTCTTTAACGAACGTTTTTGGTTGTGCAGTACATTAATGTAATATGGTATGATGTGGAAATTGCTTCTGTTTAGAGCAATATCATACTCTTCTGAAGGAAACTATAACTTGTAAGTGATCATAACATATGTCAGCATTAATTAATGTCAATTTTATGTTGTATCAAACATTAACTGAACAGTAGAAGGATTCTGGACTATATACTATACTGACTCTTATTTCTTAACTTTATTCTGCAGGAATTTTAGTATATAAAGTTTAGGTTAAAACTAAATTTTAGTTAGGAGGAAGAATGTTATATATATATATATATTATATATATAAGCTTGCTTTAAATCCCTTATGCGGATTTTATTTTAAGCAGTATTAGGTAATAAACATTTGTTATAATTTTCCACCTATATTAATTTTATAAGTCTGGCTCACTAGATTTCAGGCTTTGATTTTCAATACAAAACATGTAGTTGATTTTTAGTAAAATATGGTAAAAAAAATTATTACATTTTATAATTTTGCATTTACCTATATTTCCTTATCATATTGTTCAGTAATATGAAATGATGTGATAATTATGGATATGAATTTAATATAAATTTAAAGTGGAGAGGAAACTTAAGTTTATTTATTTAAAGTTATTAAGGATTCCTTTCACCTGGATTTCATTGCGTTACTAATTAGAGGCGTTAGGGAAAACAAAGAAAATAAAACTTTTGCTGTAAATATAAAAATAATTTTCTAAAATCGGAAACACTTGTATGAAATATTTTAAAAAGCAATTATACGATAATATAAGAAAAATGAAAATTGGATGGCACACATTTTTTCTATTCCCTTGGGAGTAAATATAGGTAACAATATTTTAAAATTGGAAAGGAATCAAGTCATTTCTTTTCTTGAAATGATCAAAATTCAGAGAAGACCGATCATTTCATAAGCAGCCTTAAAGTAAGTTCAAATCAGTGTCCGTTATTTTTTTAAAATAATTGCAAAAATTTTAATAAAAACTTAAAAATTAAAAATTTTGTCTCGAATTTGCTGATTGTCGATTCAGCAAATCCCTGCAATCATTCAAAATTATATTCAGCTCAAAAATTGTTCCGAAGCACAGAAAAATATATATTGACTTGATTTATGTAGATAAAACCGAAAATTTTTATGAAAATCATTATATAACTTGATTCAGTGAAATTTTGAGGAAGAAAAATTAAGGAAAATATTTAAATTTACTTTTTGCTTTCAAATGGTCTGACCTTAGGATTTGATGTCATCAGAAGATTCCTTTTGTACAAGAAGTGGAAGGGATGACATTTGGTGTATTATTGCAATCTGTATGTTGCCCTTACACAACTGAGAAATTAATCTTCGCAACGTAAAAACAATGCCCAAGTAGGATACCCCAAGACTTAGTTTATATCGCGTCTAATGGAGGGCATCGTAGCTTTTAAAAAATCCACGAAGTCATGTTAAAAAAAAAAAAAAGCTTAACACTACTTAAAGGATGTTTGAAAAGAAAAATTTAATGAAAATATTTCAATTTAAATTGATCGTTTTTTTTGTAATGCTCAGACATCCAGATTTGATAGTATTAGGAGCTTTTTTTCGTACAAAAGAATTTATAACCTCTTGTATAGTTGGAAAATCTATGGGTTTTCGTTAATAATCTGATAGTTAAGGTGGATATTTGTAATGTGGAAGCATTGACCAACCAGGACACTCTGAGATTTAGATAACACTTCCACTCTAGAAGAACATTGAGGCCATGTTCTATTTTACGTGCCATACAGCTGTTTGTTAAAATAATGTATCTTCAATTGATGAAAATGATGGTGCTCAGGATGATTTTTCAAACCATCCACTGCGGCCCTATGGTAGGACAAAGCTCCAGGGTTCTGCCCAAGCCATTGTTCAACAACTGAAGATTGATGTTCCATTTCATTTCAGAGGTTTGTATGCAGAGTGTGTTTGGATGTTTTACGGGTTCTTATGACTAAAGTTCCATTTTTTGCGATCGAGGATGTATGATTTGGAAGCTTTCCGGATTATTGCTATACATGAATACAGTCCATTATCTATTTAAATATTTTCGGAGAGCAATTACATCATGGAAGTTCATATACATTACAGCAGCTTAGGCCTAGAGACTATTCCCAATGCTGAGTTAAAAGAAATGCCACTGCGTTCTTATTGTGCAATCGACGAGTGGAATTCAGGGTCAATAAAATTTATTTATCCTTTAATCATCGTGTAATTTACTTCCTATGATTAGTTTTTATTTCAAGACTTAAGTTAGTTATCAATTTAACTATAACGAGTTTCATGAAAAATTTCATATTTTTATTCATATTATATTTATTATACCATAATTTTGCATGTGAAAATGCATTCAGAAATTACTGTTACTTATATGCAAATTGCATGAAACTAAAAGATTCTATAAAAGGTAAATGCTAATTTATTCCACTTTTCCATGTAAAATTTAAAGTACTGATAAACGACTTCAAAATAATCAACAGTACTCAGAACGTCTATTATAAATTCCCCTGAAATATTTTTGTTTACTTTTTAGATCAGAGCTTCTTGTTAAAAGAAGAGGCTTAAAATATGTGTATCAAATGGTGAGACAACTACAAAATGTACCCCAATACAACACCTATCCAACTGGACTAGGATATAGGACTAGCTTAAGCCTGGATATTTAATATCTTCGGCTTTCTTCTGGTCTCTCTATTAGTTTTCAATAAATCCCATCTCACATAGGGGTCGACAAAAATGAAAGGGTCAACTACCTGTCCAAAATGCTGTTTAGGAGTAGGTGAGACCTTGTGAGGCTCTCGCATATAGCGAGATCTCTTCTTTTAAGAAAATGGAATGAATTGACTTGGAAGGTTTCTTCTCAATCACTTGTGTTACTTTGTCAGAAATGTGTGAGGGCTTTTTCAGATTTTGCTTAGAAGATATCAAAAGGTTTTCTTGCGCTTCTCGAGTAGCCATGTCAAAGCACTCATTTTCTAGCAGAGAGATACAATTTAGCAGATATAAACGCAATTGGAATGGGACTGAAAGAATGATTCTGACCCATATTTTAGTTTACTTGGATTTAAAAAGAATAAAGTACTTCAGGATCCTCTATTTTTATAGAGCTTTTGCATATATTGGATTTATGAAGATTGCTTAGCTTTTCTTGATTAGTAACTACAACAACAAAAATCCCAAAATTACCATAAAATAAATGTTTGTTACTTTAAGTGCACAGATGCTTATATTTTCCATCCAAAATTTCAAAAGAATGAAATTTAATCTTGAGTGTAATCAGAAATTTCTGACTGGAGCTTTATAATTTTCAAATAATTTGAGACATTATAACATAGTTTTACTTTTTATTTTATAGTAACTCAGATTATACTAATCATTCAAAATGAATGCAAAATTGTTTCATCTTGAACATTTTTTTGAAAGCAATTTGTGGATATTATAAATTTCCATAAAATGTTAATTATCATTTTCTTGCAATACTCTGTTGTAAAAAAATTGCATCGATAAATCTGAAGTTCATTTTGAATTCTGAAAAAAATGAAGCATATGGGTTAGATTACGCACAAACTGTTAAAAACAATATATTTTATGGTTTTATTTATGTCTTTTGCCACACACATTTTACTTTATCCATGCATCTATATACTCATGTATATACTCATCACTCAATCCATTATAAATGACAATCAGATTCATCTATTCTTCCCTCACTAACCTAATTGTAATACATAAAAAAACGCGATTAATATTTTCGGTTGAATTAATGGATAACAGATTGTTATGTTATACAATATTTTCTGAGTTGGATATTAATAAATGGATACAACAGAGAATATGCAAAATAAATGCTGTTAAAATATATCACTTATTAACAAGACTCAAAAATGAAATAAGTATAAGATAATATATTTTTCCGGAGGGTTACTCAATTAAATTTGGCTTCGTTTTAATACATGCAATACACACATGAAATGCGATAAGATTAAAATTTTAAATCTCATGTTTGCTAAATTATTAAATACTGATACACCTACGCGTTACAGACACTATATTTTGTATCTGTAACGTAAATAATTGGTTTATTTTACTAGTGATAGATTTTTACTCACACACACGCACACACAGACATGATTAATAGTTCTTATGAAATGGTTAATAGTTATTGGGATTGTTTGCATAGTAGAAATTAAGTAAAAAATAGTCTATCTGCTTTAGATTTTCAAACTGAAATTTATTATGAATAAAATTTAGTTAAATCTGATGTTCGTTTTAAAAAATAAAGCAAGAATAATTTTACTTAAAGTAGAAGTCATTGTTCAAACATATTTCCCCTTTAACATTTTAAATTTTCTGTAGTATATTTCCTGTTGAACATTTTTTTAACAATGTAAAATAAATAATATTATAGCAAATAAAAGAAAAATTCATTTTGTAGAGTTTTTTTTTGAAGCAAGTCTTATTTATTTAATGGTATAGTAAAAAGTTAATTTCTTGAATATGAATTATAAGTAAAGATTATTCAAATAAGGAAAAAAATTAATTTTTAGATTTTTTATCGAAGTAATTCATAACTAAATTTCTTGGATTTATTGAATTTATTCGTAAGCTTAAATTAGCACTAAATACTACTTGTAGATTTACAATAATAGCACACGCACACACACATATATACGAGTATAACACTCAATTTTAAGTAGAAAAAAGTGCTTATAGTGAAATTAATTTCTTTCACTAATCTCTTGTGCACACAGTTTTGCTTTTATTTTATGTCCCAAGAATCGGAAAAAAATTAACCTAAAATGTAATCTTTGCAGCTATTTATTGGAAAAAATAGGTTCTGATACCACTGCATATTTTCAAAAATCATACGAACGCCTTTGAAAAGTGGAGCTAAAATTTCACATTTAATTTTGAATTATTTTTTGTTAAAAAATTATTTAGTCATAAGCATTTTTTTGGCAGATCATAAGCAATTTTTAGTACACCATCCAGACCATAGTCAAAATTGAGAGAATGCATGCTCTGCTGGTGCCATCTATATTGGAGGAGTTTTAGAGCAAAGTTGTACTTTCATTTTCCTGGTATTCTGAGTGAACAAAAAGTGCACCCTTCTGACTGAATTTCGTAACTCGCTGGCAAACGAGCTGCTCTTGTCCAAATGTCATAAGTAATAACAACATGAACTCAGTGCAATTTTACGTATCATAAACTCTTCAATTTTGAATATTTCAATGTTTTGAAATAATTTGAAAATGACATATGGATAAAAACAAATGTCTTGGAATTTTCGGAACAAGTTAATAGCGACATAAAACAATATATGCTATCGCTATTGCAAACGTACACAAGGAAGGTGTATTCTAAATATACGAAGAAAATTCTAAACATACTAAATTTGTTCAGAAGGAAGCTTATATATGTTATTAAAGAGTAAATATGAAATGATTTCATTTGTATTTTTGACAAGAAGTTTTAATTTATAGTAATAAATACTATGATTTATAAATTTGCTATCACTGTTTTGTGAGACGAAGTGTAATAAACAATTATAAAATAAAAAAATGGAGGTTTGGTTTGTCACTTTACAATCATATTTTTTCAATGTGGTTAATTCAGTCTGATCCAAAAGCCTAAAATGGTCTCCCAATTTCTACAACATCCCCTGAAATATGAATTTGTTCTCACTTCAGCTGGGATGTTGAGTGGGGATGAAAGTCATATAATAAGCCCATATCATACTTTATTTAAATGCCCAGAAATTAGTGAAATGAATGTCATACTCATATAGTTATTTAGTGAATTAGTTTCAAGTAGGTTTTTGTTCATTTATTGTTTACACATATTTAATTTCCTTAATCTCATAACATGAATTTTGTTATGTAAAGATAGGAAGTAGTCGTAATGTGTTTTTTATAAATAAATAAAATTTACTTGTTAACTAAGCTTAGGCTTTTAATAGAGATAATTTATAAATTATTTTTATATAAATATTTTAAGAGAGATCGTTAGGAACTGAGGAAATACTTTTCCTTGTCTAATTTATATTTGACAAACTCAGATAATTGCATGCAAAGACAGAAAGTATAATTTAATGCTAATTTAAATATTTTTGCTATTATATTGATATACTACTAAGTTTTAGTTTTCCTCCTAACTAACCCATAATATTCAAAATTAATTAAAAGAAATTGAAAAAGTAAACAAGACATTTATACTGCATTAGATACCAGCACACGTTGGCATCTTTGGAAATGAAGAAACAGATCAACTTGCTAAGGAGGGGAGAAAATGATGGAAATACTTTTAAAGTCACTCTCCACGATCGAATGCAATTGCAAAATTTCCTCTAAGAGAAGACATTAAAAAGGACCCACAGATTTGTGAAATAAAACTCACTAAAATTATCTTAGCGCCGATCACTATTGAGATATGAAGATCTAGAGAGACATGGCAACAGAATCTACCGTCTCTGCATCAATCGCCTTAATATTCCACTAACACCAAAACACATTTTTGACTGTCCTTCCATTTTAAGATCTCTGGCTCATCAAGGGAGAATCCATCCCTTTGACATCGAAAAGAGTCTTTAGTTCGAAAACATCAAGGAAATAGCCAGCTGTGCTCTGCCCACTTATGGTGATTTATAGATTTCCCCATGGACATGACACCAACCAACAAACCACTACATTTAGTTCAAGATCTTTTATGTACATGAATAATAATTAAATATAAATGCCAAGCATAATAATCATAGAATTCTTTTTAATAAATATTTCAGTCTTCTAAATTTTTAAGCTCCTAAATCTGAAAAAAATTGCCATATTGAAATTAATTTTAATCACTGAATAAACAGTGGAAGCTATGGTCACATTTTTTCTCAAGTATATTAAATGTTTATACATTAAAAAAAATAATTTATTTTGTCTCTTATTACTATTAAAAATATATGGCTTAACTCTTCAAATGCCTCTAATGAAATTATTTGCAAGCCGCGTTATGTGTGAACTGTTTTAAAAGATATTTTCTCATGATATATTTAAAAACTTTAGGAATGGCAGTGATAGCTTTTTCATTTCAAAATTAAGCCAAGTGATTTAATTTATTACATAGTATTAATCTGCTAAATTTTTTAGGTTGCAAAAAATTAAATATTTATAATTTACTTCAAAATTTTTATTTTTTCAGTCGTGAGTTTTGAATTCTTCTTTACTAAAAGCAACTGTTACTCTAGGATATCTTCGTTTAATTCGTTAAGTATAAAATTTTGTGTTTTAACATTTTTTTGTGTGAATATAAACTTCTGCAAATTTACTATGACTTTATTTTTAGCAACAGTAAACTTCATTAAATTTATATACTAATTAATTTAATAGCAATCTCCGATTCCTATAATTTTTGCGTTGATTTTTTTTCTCTTGAATGTAATTTTTTTAAAAAAAATATGTATCAAGTTTACTGTTTAAAGTTTTTTTTTGTTATTTTCTTTTAATGATAACAGTGGGTAACTAACCCTTATCCACAACAAGGCCAGAAATTGTTACTCATTTATCATTGCCTAATGGTCACCCGTGAGCCAAGTCACAGACGAGTACCATTATCCACATTCTCAACCATAAATCATAGGGTGAGACACATTCATTCATCATCTCAGAAGAAAATACAAGTGAAAACACAGAGAAAAAGGAACACCCCATCCCGGACCGGGATTCGAACCTGTAACTAACAGCTTAGATGTCAGAAAAGATAAACACTCAACCTTTCGTCCGCTTAGTACTTATTATAGAAAACTTTTTCAGGAAAGAGCTAACTGGATTGCAAATTATTATATGGATTCTCTGACTGCTAGTGTGTGTATTATTGCATTTACAACTTATATTTTGTCTTATAGTTATAATATTCTAAAATTTTTTTACATTTTTTGCTTTTCAAATTATTTTGTATCAATACTAAATTTGTATTTCATAGTAAAATTAAATAATTTAAAAAATTAAATAAAAAAAGCATATTAGTTTTATTGACATCTTATTTCATTGAAGACTTTCGCCAAAATGCTATTATTTTATAGTGATATAGTATTTCATTCTTTCTTACTATATATGTGTATTCTGATTTGCAAATAAGGATCCCTCCCTCGTCACTTACAATTTAGAATAATTGCTAACACATAAAACCAATAATAATCTGTTTGTAACGAATAATAATACATTATTTTGGGGCTGATAAATTTGAAATTAATGATTTTGTCATTATTCTGCTATTTTAAATAAATTCAACTATTTTAGTTAAAGTAAAAAAAAAAAGTTTTATTTATAGTTGATAAATTTTTAAAATGTGTTGAGTGGGCGAATTCTTATCATTTAATACACAAAGACATCACTGAATGCAAAATTTTTTTCTTACCATGCAATAAAAGTAAGGGAAGGATTAGAGGAAACATATATTTCTTCATTTTAATCACAACGTATGGAAGCGACATGGTGCAGATAGCGGGGATTTACTGCTTCTGTTCTTCATTAAGTGTTCCATATCAGAACAATGGGGCGCTATTGCCCCTCGTCACTTCAAGTTAAGGCCATGTGACCCGCTCTTGGGGCTTGTATCTTTTATTTTGTAGATACTTGGAAAGAAAGAAGAAATTGAAGTTTCGCATAATCCTCCGCTTTCATTCCACGTATCTGCGATATTTAGGTATTATGTTAGGAAATATTTGGGAAAAACAAATGAAAGCACAAAAGCTTTGTTTCTTTAAAAATAAAATTTTTAAACCGTCTAACATGTATTGAAGGCTTAGTAAGAAATTTATTGATAGATTATCATTTTTATCGCAAATGCATGTGTAAACTAATTGATATTTTTAAAGAAACCTCTTTTTCCTATCTGTTATTACTACTTGTTAACATTTAAGATTTCGATAAAAGATGTTAATATTTATGTTAATATAATGTTAATATAAATTAATTTATGTTTTTATATGCCGCTATTAATTTATGTTAATATAATTTTTAAATTTTTGCTTCATTTTACACTAGCCAATTTATTAGCAATTTTAAATAAATGAATATCTACATAAATTATATTTTTATTCTGTTTGCCTACAGAGAGTTATATCTAATCTTGTTAAGAGAGAGAGCCTTTATCGGATGATTTGAAGTTTAATGGCACAAGGTCCTGCCTGGGACAAACTGAGCTACACAGAATGAAAACTTTTATCCAAATACTATTTCCAAATATATATTAAGTTTGATTTTGAAGTTTTGATTATCTGGAGTTTGTAACTAATTTAATATCTAATTAACATTCATATCAACTAATAATAGTTGTTATGAACTTATAATAGTCCATATAAATTCGCTCAGAGTAATCAATATAAAGTTGCCTACTCGGTGATAAACATTTAAGCATAACAATCAGTTGATTTTTTTCTTTCTTCTGGATGAATGGTTCCAGCATCATGAACACACAGTAGCTTATTTGTGAGTTTACATAATAAACACAAATAAAAATTTAATGATTGGCAATGTGTGTGTGTTTTTATTTTATGTCAGCTTCTGTGAATATCCGAACTTCCAGCTCAGCGACATATGAGCCTGACACCCTTGCACTATTATTACCGAAAGCAACATTTAAAATTAGAGATACTCCAGAACAGCTGGGTTTTTTAAGGAAGAATTAATGAAGTTCAACGATATAACTTTTGAATAAAATGTCTTACTATGGCAAAATATCTTTAAATACATTGGATGCTTTTGATTAAATCATATTGTACTCTCACCAGTACTTTAAAAATTTAATAAGCGTGCAGTCTGTTCATCACCGGTAATTAGTGAACTAAATGGCAGATTTGCTAGCTAAGAGAGGAACACTTGAGCCACAGAATTTCAAACCATTTCCTTCCAAGTCATTTAACATATTTTTAAGAAATTAACAGATACTATTTAAGTTTGACTTAGTGGCAAAATTAACAGATAAATCCCTGGCTGACATCCAAAATACTTAGAAAAATGCTTCTCGAAAATCCCTCAAAGCAGTTGTAACAAATTTCAGACTACAAATAGATTTTATTGCATGGAACAACATTTAAGTACACATCTGGCCACCGTAAATGCAACACCCTGAAACAAATAATATGAAATTTACATCATACATTAGATGAGATGAGACATGCAAATGATTAGAATTTCAGAGCAGATGCACATCAAGCGTGCTTGTGGTACAAATTCAAAAGAGCTATTTAAGGCCTGGAGATTTCGGCGATTTCAAACTAGATGTTTTTCTTGTGGATCTTTTTTAAAAAAGATCAATTATACCTTATAGGAAACAACGATTAATTTTGATCAAGTATCGCAGTTCGATAAAGGAAGGATAGTGGCCTACCGAGACGGTGGATTATCTTTCAGGGAAATTGGTAGTGGTTCTGGACGAATGAAACAACTGAAATGTGGATATGTGACCGTTGGATGTAAGAGGGTACGACGGACTGATGCGTCAGATCGCATCAACATCAGTGCACCACTTCACGTGATGACAGGCAAATTGTGCGCTTGGCAGTGACGGATCACGCAGCCACATCATGAATATTCAGTTTGTATAGTACAGCCACATCATAGTACAGCATATTCAGTTTGTAATTCATCAAGTGTCTGCGCGTACCATTTGACACCGTTAACAGCAGAGTGATATGTTCGTAAGACGTTCATTGCTTCGTCTACCCTTGACGCAAAACTACGAACGTCTCTACTACCAATGATGGAGGAAAGAAAGATGTGGATGGCAGAATGGAATAAAACTGCTTTCACTGATGAGTCGCCTCTGTCTGCAACACCATGATCATAGCATTTGTGTCTGGAGAATCAATGGAAAGAGGATGTTGAACAGCTGTGTTATTCACCGCCATTCTGGTCATGCTATGGAATGGTGGTATTGGTATGGGGCGGTATTGGATATCCATCTCGCACTCATCTAGTACGCATTGTTGATATTTTAAACAGCCGGCGCCACATTTCCGAGGTGTTGGAGACAGTTGTCCTTCCATACTTTCAAGGCTAGCCAACAGCCGTATTTTAACAGGATAATTCACGACCACAAATGGCACACATTGTGCAAGGGTTCTTCGTCGATTATCAGATTGAACTGCTTTCCTGTCTTACTCGCTATTCGGATCTTTCACCGATAGAAAACATATGGTTCATTGTTGTTTAGTGATGACCCATAGTACATCCCCAGCTGCCACCCCGGATCAACTTTGGCAACGTATTGAAGCTGCTTAATCTGCTGTACCCCATAAAGGCATCCAAAGTTATTTTGTTTCAATGCTGATGCGTGTGGCAGCTGTGCGTGTGGCAGCATCTCCAACAGTTTTGGCTCTTCTGGCTACTGAATTTTTCAGAAACCACACTTTATTGAAGTCTATAAATTTAATCATTTGGTGCTTGGTCAACATATTATCTACAAAATTAGTCTTGTTGTGATATCTTTTGTTTTTCTTGGTGTTACAATTTGGGTGGCTAGCAGTGTAAAATAGGCATCTTTTAACCTACTTAATGCCACTTTCGTAATTCAGGCATTATGAACGAGAACGTCTTGTTTGCCCAAATTAGATTCAGATTCTCAAAAACGGAATGAAAGAGCAGATTGTACTGGAATGTCAGAATTTTCCCGTGAACTCCTTTTAAATTGTAATTTAAAAGGAGTTCACGGGAAAATTGTCCAAGTAATTTTTAAGGCAATAGAGCCAATTTACAGTCTTTTATTGGCTCTATTGCCTTAAAAATTACTTGGACAATCTTAAATTAAATGTTATTTTGATATTTTTACCTGTTTACTATTGATGATAGAGAAAATACTTCTTGAGCTATTTATCGCTTAAGCATTGTAAGCGGAAGAATAAGACTATCAGCAGGCTTATGAGCGCACTGTTGAGATCTATGTTCTATTCTTGTTGAAAAAAGGTTCTCCCAGCCTGTTTGAAGTGTGCTGACATTCATGCCACTTCTAACCGTATTTTGGATTTTCTGGAGCATTCTAGAATTAATCATTTTAAAAGCCGAATTTAAGTATTCGATTTTCTTAGAGTGAAAAATTTCATAGATCTGATTTAGCTCTGTTAAACACGAGAAATATACAACAAAAACTGCAACAACAACTTTTAAAGTTTGATATTCTTACTTTATTTTTTATTTTGTGATTCTTGAATTCTTTTGTATTTTGGATTAATTTTTCCAACAATCCCATATGTAATAACATTAATGCACAATTTAATAAAAGTGATATAAATTTGCTTTGTTGACAAATTTGATTTATATGTTATGCATGACAACTTTACAATTGATTAAAAGCACACACACTATGCACTAGCAATGCGTCAAACGTATTGCCGTAGGAGACATATTATACATTTTGATATTAAAATCTATTTTAAAAAATACTTAAAGCTACGTTTTTTGTATAGCTTTGTTCACAAAATGATGTTCTCCTCACAAAATTAGTCTTTTTTTTTATGTATTTGTTAAAAACTAAAAACTAAACGAATGAGATGCGAGCTCATTGAAAATTACTTTTACATATAAAACTATTAAATATCGACTTCAGAAGTCGCTTCAGTTTCTTTCAAACACCTTTCCGATCAGGGCTGCTGTGGAAAAACAAAAAACATTTTCTGTAGTGGATAAAAATGATGCTTTAAAAAGTTTACCAATGTTGAACAATTTTTGTCATTTATTATGCTATTGGAATGTAGAAAGCAGGGACATATTTATAACCATTTATATAGAGAAAAATCACATTTTTCTCTATATAAATGCTCACAAGTAGAAGATTATTTTGAAAGAGTGAGAAAAACAAACCACAATATTTTTGAAGCATTCAATTTTCTAGAACAGTGTGCTTTACGCACAGCAAAAAACCATTTTATTGACATATATGTTAAAAAAAATATGCCTCATTGTTCATTCATTACACACGTGCTTACATTTTATGCGAGTAAACAATTATTTTACGACATTTAAGCATGTGAAATAATGAAAGATTGCCACAAGCTATATTATTTTAATTGCAGTTTGTTGATGCTAAATTTATTTATGTTGCAATTGAACTTTTATAATTTGACAGTTTATTTTAAAATAAAAGACGAAATTCAATTGGTATAAAGTTGCAAATATTAAGAGGTATTAAATAATTTCTTAAGGAAGTCACTAATAATATATTTACAATATAATTAGTATTAATAATAATTTGAACAAAAAAGCTAATCTACTAAATTTTTTTAATTAAATACACTTAAATAAAGTTTGTTTAAATTCAATTTTCGATTATTGTTCATATTATTTATATTTAAAAAAATGCATCTTGTTATATTTTTTCATTTTCATATATGTATATATATGTATGAATATGTATATATATATGTTACCATGGGGGTATAATGGTCTAGGGAAAATTTCGCTCCCCTTTCACGTCAATGTCAAAATGGAATGAGTGGATCTTTTGGTGGTGCCCTCTATCAGAGGAGTTTAGGGGTAAGTCGAACATTCACCTTCTTGGTGCTCTGGTTCAACGATAAATCTACCCTACTGATTTAAATTAACATAGCCAACGGTATAGCGAGCTTGGCTGGTCCAAATGTCATTTTTTCATCTCATTTTAATGATTTCTTGTTGCAAAACTTGAATATTTTACAATGCCTAAAAAGGCATATTTATAATTTTTTTAAAATAAAATATTTCTAATATATCTACTGACTTTAAGTGCTAGAAATAATGATTCATTTATAATTAATTCCTAATTTTACAAATTATGTACTTAAAACTTTATCTATCTTATTACATTTTATTAAGAAATAAATATATTTGATGGAAAATAATCAATTTACAATCTGAATATGAACTCTTTGAAGTTTATCATTATGAGGAAAATTATGCAGGATATTGGAAACTGTTCATGTGCAGGAATCTACCAAATGAGTAATTTCCTGCGATTAAACTCTGTCTAAAGTCAGAATCCATGAGACATTCATAAGATCCTTTTGTTCATAATAATGAGCTTTGAACTAGACAAATATTCGGTCGTTTACCGTTATGGCTGTGAGTGTTCTGCTTCATCATCGTCCGTATTATTTCGCAGCATTTGTAAGAATAGTAGTCTAAATGTACTATTATGCATACTATTTAATCAAATGTGATAATGATATTGTGAAAGGAAAAATTGTATTAAACTATAAAAAATTCATGAAACTACTTATATTTATAAAAGGTATTATTCAAACACTGATATTTATAAATATGACATTTTAGAGTTTTATTCTATATTATAAAATGCGCATTAGTTATATTTATTAAAATCCTTTCGAACAATACAACAGTTGGGTCTTAATTACATATAACAAAACAACTCACTTCCTTTCTAAAGGTGTTCTTGTTTTACTACGTCAACATTTTCAATGCGTTTGCTTCGGTTCTTTTTTTTTTATAGCATTGCTATGTTTGAGTTAATGTACTTTTTTTAGTATAAGATTTCTTAATCAAATCTCTTTGCTTTCTTATGTATCTGGCGTCTAAAAGTTGAAAGGCAATCGGAACTTTTGCTTCATTTGGAAATAGAGAAACACTAAATTTGGATGACATGCACATAATGGGTATATATGGATTGAAACATAGAAGTTTGCATAAGAAAAACAAATGCATTCAAACAAAAAAGCAATCTAGCAGGAAAATTTCGTTCTTAGGAAAAAAAAAAATCAAGGTTCCATGCGGTAGGAAAAGGAATGTTTTGTAGGAATGTTTTTTTTACTAAGAAACAAATATATTTGAAGGAAAATAATCAATTTACCATCTGAATTTGAACTATTTGAAGTTTATCATTAGGAGGAAAATTATGCAGGATATTGGAAACTGTTCATGTGCAGGAATTTACCAAACTTAAATATATTCGAAATGGTAGAAACATTTAATGCTATAAATATTTTTCTAATTGTTATAATTGTTGTTAATATAATTTACTTATATAAGAATGAAACTTTGCTCTAGTTCTCCTTAAAAAGTTCATTTCTTTATTCAAACAGTTGTTTTTACATTCCAGTGAATAAATATTCATTTCACTTCATTTCCAAAAATATTAATAATTAAAAAACATATATATGGCCCAGTGAGTACTTCATGGAGAATTTTATTTTCATTTACCTTTCCTCTTTTTCTTTATTATTGTACTTTAGAACTGGTAAAATAAATAGAATGTAACAAAACTAAAAAAAAAATATTATATTTGATTTTTTTAAAAAGTAGTCCTTTCAATAAGGTGATCAAAAATTTTATCGACATATAGGTGTAAATTTAGGATTATTAACCATAAAATGGTTGCTTTTTTATTTCATCCAGTTGAGATTATGATAACGACACTTAATAGCAATTATTATTAGTTTAAAATATCCATGACTCCAGATAACGCTTCATTTACGTCACATTGTATTGAAATTTCGTAAATCCGACTTGCCAACGAATTTTCTGCCTGCCTTCAAATCACATTCTTCGAGGGGTTGCAAACAAGGCAAAGATCACTATCGAATATCTCAGCGATAGGAAAAAATCCATTAATGTTTTTTACAAGTAATAACGAAGTTCTTTTTAATAATAATTTTTTTCTATTTGCAAAATGTTTCAAAATTATGACAATTACGTGTGATTTTAAATAATCAGTTTACAAATTTTCAAATCTTCAGCGATATTGCTTCCAAAATTTCCTGAAATTACCTTTAGTAATTTGTGTCTTTGACTAATTCAAACTTTCTTTCCTCGCTCTCTGGCTCACCAACTTCCCTTGTGCCCGTTTCACGTCCTCTTGAAATAAGTTAAAGATCATCTAATTCGCCTTTTTACTTTTGACTTGATAAGGATATAATGCATAAAACATTAGTTGTTACGAGTATCTGAAACCATGATTCCAGAGGTCGTTTCGAATAATTTTAAACTAAATGCTTTTAACAATAGTTGAATTGATTTAGTCATGACACCCGTATCGCGTAACGAGGATAGATGCAGTTAATACGTTGCAATTGAAACTAAAAATACTGTCAAAGTTTATATTTTTAATAAAATGATTTCTTACGAAGACCAACGCATTGGTTTGAAAAACCGTTTCCCATTCATTTGAACTATTACACGTGGAAAATAGATGAAAATCAATTGAAAAAGATAAGACAAAACACCCACTTTATAGTTAATTAAAATTGGCAAGGATGATTAATTTTTTTTCCTTTTGTATTTTATTACGTATCTATTTGTTGTGGGCAATTGAGTGGTTTTATTCTTTATTTTCAAATTATATGATACATATTTTTTTCTCAACTTAAATCTAGTATAGTTTTCATAGTTTTGAAGACAAAAAATTGACAAGACATATTACATTAAAAAATATTTTTCATCATATAAATTCTATTGTTGCGATGCCTTTTTCACAATTTACGGATGCTAACATTTATATTAAATGCATAATCATTTTCACTATACAATTATCCACAAAAAATTTACAATTCATCTAGTGAAAATTTGTTTTTTTTCTTATATGATATGATTACTGATAGTATTTATCATGCATTATATAGAAATTTGAATATTTATTGCCAGATAAATTTATTTGTACAACATAATTTTGATAATATATTGAACAACAATAATAATATTTACTTATTTATTAGAATATAAAGTTAATATATAATTAAGGAAAATGAATTTGTTAGTACCAATATTATAATATTTTTGCAACTGTGCTTGTACGTTTGTAATAAAATTATTTCGTTCCACATTAATTTATTTTTATTTATTTTTATCGTTATCTTCATTTTATGCTTAAAATATATATACATTTATGTATATAAGATTGATAATATTATATAATATTTTCAATAGAAATAACAAAAAAGTAATAGTTAGAAGAAATTATTATTCAAATAAGTATAAAGTAAAAAGAATTACTTTACGAATATATTAAAAGAAATTATATTGTTATAGATTTGAATATATCCTATAAATATTAGTATGATAAAGTATGGAATTTTTAATTTTTATACCACTTCAAAATGTTAATTTACTTTCCTGTTCCACAAATTTTATTGAATTTTTTTCTATATTTTTTGTGGAAATTTCTGATATTTATTTAAATTTTATAAAAATAAAATATTTTGATCTATGAGAATTCATTTTATTTTGGGGGGAAGGTGCTTTTATAGTACTTTATACTCATTTAACCCTTTGTGAAAAACTTATTATTACTCCGACTCAAAGAATAATGCATATTTTTCAAAATTTCATAATCATTTATCAAGTAATAAAATTTAAATTTATTCTATGTTTGCTGGAATAATAGGCGTTATTATATCTTTGTTAATATTCAGTTTGTGTTTGATATGAAGTAACTGCAATGTTTTATAAGCGAGAATTTACTAAATATTACAAGTTTTTTTTAAATAGCATATCAAATTATTACGATGTGCTATTATAGTAAAAGCAGTGATTTGTAAGTTTAATGTTTGGCTAAAAATCTTTTGAATTATATTTTCTTTATTATGATTTTACCCTTACATTTTACATTACCTTTTATTATTTTTAGACGTGCTTTTCTTATTTTTACTCTCTTTTAATAGAAAGGAATTTAATTAAAATATTTAAATTATAACACAAAAATATATTCTACTTTACATAATTATATTATATTGGCACTGATGCCGTGCATTCCAGAATGCCACATTCTGAGGTTAATTAATTTTTTGGTGGATTTTATATCTGCCAATCTAGTTTTTATTACATCATAGATATAGAAAACTATAAGAGTTATGCAGAAAATTTTAATTTGGCAACTCTAGCATTTTTGTCATTGAGCATGTCACAACACGTCATCTTGCCAACATATCTTTATTACAAAAAAAAAAAAAAAAAAAAAAAAAAAAAATTTGAATTTGATATTTTGAGTTATAGGGCATCTGTTCTATTAAATTATATCCAAATTTAAAATGAATGCTTGTTCCAGACAAATAGAAAATGATTTCATGTATTAAGATTTACTAGCTTTAGACTAAAAGTTTTAAATTCGAAAATCCCCAGTAATAAATTAAAAAATTAGAATTAACTTTAGAAAATAATAAAATATGTCCAAAGAATAATTGAAAACTTCCTAGTGTCAATAGTGAATTAACAGTTTAAGCTTAAAAAATATTTTTCGCATTATTTATCAGCTTAAATTGCCACTGAACAAAATTCCATTCATTTATTATGAAGGAATGACACTGATAACGTTGCAATTAAAATTATCCTCTTTGTAACAGTGAACATAATTTTGATAAATCCTTTCGAAAATGGAAACTTGAAAAGAAGAAATATGATTTTGAAAATTAGATAAATTAGATCCATATATTGTATCAATTTAAAATGTTTTTTAACGATGTGAATAACATACTTCTATTTCATAAAACATTTATTTTTGATATAGTAATGCATAATTCAGCAGTACTATGTTTATTTTGAAATCGTTTTCTTTCAAGAATTCTTTGATTAACTTGTCCATTTTCGATTTTCCCGAAAACTTATTACTGAATATAAATTTTAAATATAATTATACATAATTAAAACGGCTTATTATTTTGGATTATATTTATTTTGGTCTTTTCTTAAATCGCTTCTTTAAGCTGATTTATTTACTTCATTACATATGACTATGCTAATCAGCGTTTCATATATGTGTTGAAGTATCAATACAATTATCTTATTTTTCTTCAAATGTATTTGCAAGAAGTTTTAGATATATGATAATTTTCAGTACAGAGCTAAGATATATTTAATAGAGAAATATTTTACATTCTTAAAATAATTTATTAAAAGATTTATTATTGAAATATTACCAAAGAATAACTTTTTCTGATTTTAATATTGAAGGAAAAGCTCTGAAAAATGAGAGAAAACAAGGTTCATTGCAATTCGCTTTAATCCAAAACTAATAATACAAGTAAGTTTAGGGTTGTGAGATTCAAAATTAATTTTCTATAAATTTTTTGCGTTTCGATATGGAAAATTTTTATAAATTGTTAGATTAATTATGATTCAAGGACCAAGGTGTTTGATAAGTATGATATTTATTATAATTTTTTGATAATGTTTCCTTAGAAATACAAGTGCATGTAGGTATTCAATTTTTCTCTAAATTTTTTCTCTTGATAATAATAGTTGATTGGAAGTGTCTCATAATTAATTGATTTATTTCTGTTTTTTTTATCTGCAATTACATATTTTGGCTAACTTATTAACTCATCAATAAATAAAATAAAAATATAAATTCTTAAGAAATGGTGTTCATTTGTAACCTTTAAAGTTTAATCATATTGCAGTAATAAAAAATGCTTCACACGAAAAATGAATCATGCTTATAAAGAAATAAGAATAATTTTGATACTCATTTTTACTTGTTAATAATTAAAGAACCTCGGCACGCATTAAAATTTTATTACATGTATAATGGAGTGGTATGATAAATAGTTTACTTTTATTTTTAAAATATCAGGCTAACCTCATTGGAATCCTTAGCATGGCAATATTTCAAAAATATAGTTATTTTAATAGAAATTGTAAAAAAGTTAAATATTTTAATAAAAATATTAAAAAACAATATATATATATAATAAAAAATATATTTATTGATTAAAATGTATTGGTATTTATCTTAAGAAGGTGGTTACATTATCGTACATTATTTTATTCTTTGAAAAATCTATTCGCAAAACATGATTTTTGCGAAAACGGCTGATTCAATGATTGATTCATAATTTCAATCGATTAAATCTCAACAAAATCTGTATAGAAACCAATAAAATTATTTTACTAATAAAGTAATAATTCAATAAAAGAAACTACTAAAAAATTCAGTTTTACCTAGGTTTTTGACTTAAATGAAGAAGCTCCATCAAAAACACTCATAAAATGCAAAATATTATTCCTTTTTATGTGTGTGTCATATGTATAATAATTGCATGCTTTAAATAGCTTTGACTATTCAATAAAAGTTAAAAATATCAGCAGTTCATAAGTTATTTCGAATTTGAAAATGCTTGTGATTTATTCTTGTGAAAACGCTTATCGTTAAAAATTTTAAAATAATGTAAAAAGTAGGATATAGCAAAAGTCAAATCATCTAAGACTTAATATTATTTTGCAATCAAAAGTAGACACTAAAAACATGCAGCAGCATTCAAAATTTAATGTGGTTAGAGAGAAATTTCGAAGTGCGTTTGAGCACTTAGGAAAATGAGACAGTCTTAAAACTTCTTAGTGCTCTGTAGACAAAATGATAATTAGGCTCACAAATTCCTCTGAAATACTTCTTCCACAAAGCAAGTCGCAATTAATGTAAAATCTCAACGCAGAATTTATGTGACGTTTTAAGTACCCTTTTACTCATAATTATGGACTTAAAATTAGACAGAAAATTATTCCCCTAACTATGCGGTAACGAACGTTCCAAATGATCGCACTTCATAACGTGTCACTGGGTTGAACACAATAGAATACCTCTATCTATTGTGCTCGCTCACAAAATAATTCCACAAAATTAGAATATTAAAAGTGTGGCACTCTCTGGAGTTAATGCCAATCCATTAATTGACAATATAAATTAGTGAAACAGACAGGTTTTTAAATTCGATAAAATGAATGGGAAAAATTATCATTTTTCAATAACGAAGTTTAAATATGAAAATAACATAGCTATTTAACAAAAATAAAATAAAAGGAGAAATAGTTCAACATATTTTTCGAGTTGTGACCTTTTTATTATGAATTACTGTTAAGTCAGCTTTTGTGCGTTGTGGCTTGCAGTGAAAATTGTATATCCAGTAATTAGCAATAATTTTAACATAGAGAAATAACCATGTTTATTATTTTTTATTCTATTTACTATCTGGTCGTATGACGCTCTGAGTCTGTGATATCATCTGAATTCTTTATATCGTCTGCTTCTATGTATCATCTGCTGGCGGTATTTTTTTATTTTTAAATTTTGTTTCCAGAAGTATTTTTTGGCAACATGAATTTTAACAGCTGTTTTGTTCGAATTTTCAACTCCGCCTTCGGATTCAAAATTTTGATGTTAGAATATTGGTTTGTCCAGGATATTTCTTAAAAAGCCTATTTTGGTGATATCTAAGCCCCGGTAATTTCTTTTTTTCCCACTTTTTCTTGTTGTAAACCCTTTTTATTTTACAGAGATCTCTGAACTGTGTTTTCCCCTGAAACATTTTTCTAAAATGAAATTTGAATGTTCTGAATATAAAATATTCTGATAAGAAGCTAAAATAAAAAAAAGCAAGCATCCCCCATTGTGTCTCCATTTGAATAAAGGTGAGTAAGTATTATTGTCCTCTTCGCAGGATTTGATGAAACCTACAGTTAATTTGTACGCTATTGTGAGGTCATGACTTACTCTTTGCTCTGGAATCCCTTTTTCTTATAAATTAGTTATTTTGCTTGTTAATTATAGCAGAATATTCATATTTAGAGAAAAAATGCTTTAGGACAGGGATTACGAACCAATGGCACGTATGCCACAAGAGGAACATTTGAAAATTTTGATAGCACGCACATTAACAAAACTATTTTTATAAGTTATCTTTTTTGATAGAAATTAATTAAAAATCATTAATCTACACTTAATTTATAATTTATTATATAAATTTGTATTATGGAATACCTATCTTAATATGTTTACCAGAATCGTCAAATTATACATTTTATTATTAAAGTATCACATGAAGTCTCTCGAAGAATATAAAGATGCGCATTAGATAAAATACTTTGCGTATCCAGTTTTGCCTTCTAATGTTATTGCATGTTGTTGACGTCGCAGAATTCGAATCAGACAACAGACTGCATTGATCATTTTTAGTAAACTTCGCCTTTAAAACTTCACTGATTTGTTAAACAAATGTATCCGTTCATTGTAAATAGACATAGTGCTATTCTTAGGTAAATATTTTTACATATTATTTCATATTTTACATTCTGCATTCGTTTACAAGAACATATTGTGCCACGACTGAAGTTTTGACATGTAACAACTTTAAGATATTAAAAGTTACTAAACTTATAATTTATTTTGCTTTTTTTGATCAATAAAATATTTTAATATTATGAGAAATTATTTATCATTAAACCAGTGTAAATTACAGAAATAATTATTAAAATTATTTTGAATTAATATATTACTTCTTATTTTCTTGTGTTGGTAATATTTTTAGTACTTTAATATATGTGACAAAATATGTTTTTGCACACAAATGCAGAATAAATTATTTACTTGATAACAATATTATTAAAAAATATATATTTCAGAATTTCTTATTATGGCTTGTTCGATGAAGAAATTGAAATTATCCGAAACATGCAGTTGCAGAGAATTTCAAGCTTGGTGTACCGATAGATTCGACATGATTGAAAAGTACCGTAAAACAATTTGTTTTTTATGTTCTATAATTGTAATCTGTAGTACATCTTCAGTAAAACGGCATTATGAAACCAACCATAAATTTCTCCTCAATCGAAGTGTAGAAGAGCAAAAGGAATATACATCACGTACCTTAAAAATAAAAAGGCTCAATCAACTTCGTTAATGAAATATAATGAAACCTCAATCAAACATCACTGCTGCTAGTTATTAAATTTCAAAAACTATTGCTTAATATACGAAACATTTTAATGAAGGCAAATTTTTAAAGGATGCTTGGCTGCAATGTGCACCATACTTTTTCGATGATTTATAAAGCAAAGAAAATTTTTTCCAAAGAATTAAATATATGTTGATAGCTAGGAATACAGTTAAAAAAGGAAATTTTCAACAAAAAATGCATATAAAGTCTTGTGATTTTATATACATTTGCCTTGATGAGTCTACCGACATAACAGGCTCTGATTGCTTAGATTCTTTTGTACCTTATTTTGTTCAAAACAATAGTAAAGAAGAGTTAACAAGTTTATCGACATTAACAGCAACAAAAGAGAGGATTAGACATTTGTAATGCTGTTATGGATGCATTGGAAAAAAGAGAAATATGTCCTTCTAAATTTGTGTCAGATACAACTGACGGTGCCTGTAGATAACTGGACGGCTTATAAATTTATTTACAAAACGTATTGGACACGAAATTCTTGATTTTCATTGCATTATTCACCAACAAGCTTTAGTTTATTTTGTGCCAAAACAGGTTTAAAAATGTTTGATATTTTGAGTTTTGCAGCAAAATTAGCCAATTTTATATCAGCACGAGCACTAAATAAAAGAAAACTTCAAGAAATGTTAAACGAAGTATACGTCGTCATACAATAGCTTACTTTTATACAATAATATACGCTTGTTAATTCGCGGAAATGTTTTTGCAAAGATTTTATAGACCATTTAGAGGAAATAAGATTATTTCTAAATAATAAGAACATTATATTGACCAATACAATCAATTGCTGGATGTAGAAGGGCTGGCAAAGTTATATATTTCCACAGATTTATGCTCTCACTTAAATGAATTAAATATAAAACTACAAGGTGTTCATAAAACAGTCATTAGTTTGAATTAATGAAAGCGTTCGAGGTCAAATTACAGATTTTTAATCGTGATATTCTTTCGAATTCATATAATTTTTTCCGAATGAAAATTTTCTTTTTCGAATGTCAATGTCATGAAAAGACAAACATAAAGTCTTTAACGTCAGAATTTTCAATGGTAATTCTATTCCTGATTCAGGATTTTTCTACAAGATTCAGCAGTTTAAAGAATTTGGAGAAACTTTAAAACTAATTATGTATCCTGATACAATATCGTTTGAAAAACTAAATTTAAAAATCATTGAATGGTTAAATTTCTATGAATTTGCAATGGAATTAATTGAATTTCATTCAATTACCATATGGAATCAAAATCTGTTGATTTAAGAAATGATTTAAAAATTATTGAAAGTAACCGATTATTGAACAAAGTAAATACAACTTCAGAACATGAAATTCTAACTACATTGAATTCAATTCCTGACATGTTAAATTGTTTAAAAATATTAGCAACGGCAATTTTATCAATATTTTTATCAACCATAATTTACAAATCTCTATTATCCCAATTAAATTTTATGAAAAATAAATATAGGAATAGAATATTGAATGAGTCGAGCTCTGCTGAAGTTAACTAAATGTGAAGACTGTTGAAGTTAACTAAATGTGAACCAGATATTAAATCTTTATCATCTTGTGTACAGCAACAAAAATCACATTAAAAACAATTGCTTTCAACTTGAGTTTTGTTTCTAGCATATTGCTTCTTGTAAAACATTGATTAATAAAAATTTGTTTAAAGAAGAATTGATTTTATTTGCTTATTTAATTACTTACGTATAATTTTACCACGATATAACATTTCGAATTAAATTTTTTTGTGGCACGTGACCTATTTAAAAAAGAATTTCTATGACTTTGTGGCAGTGGCATCAAGAAAGGCTCTTCATCCTTGCTTTAGGATTATTTTCTTGATTTCGTTCTTATTTATATTTGTGCTCATGAGAGTGTTATTCTTCGAAATTAAATGAGAGTTAGGCCTTTTGTTATTTTTCTTCCGTAAAGTACAATTTTTCTATTTCCCCCATATTACAGTCCGCTTACCACTATTCAAAACAGTGTGTTGCTGTTTGATGTGAGATTGAAAATAATAACAATAATAATAATACATGCGGCTTTCAAAATTAAATTTGTAGTTACGAATAAATATATTAAATTAAATTTTTTTTCATCCGCATTTCAATGTATTTTTAATTAGCTGTGTATTGAGAAAACCACAAACTAGTATAATGGGTACATTTATATGCTTTCAAAAATAAAAGAAACTTCAATTTTTTAAAAAAGTAAAATTGTGATAATGAAAAATGAATGTATCGAGTATCATATATTTTTGTGATCTATTTCAAAGGATTGCGCATACATGATAATTTCAAAAGTTATCTTTTCACCTACGATCTAGAAACGAACAAAGTTCTATAATTATTAGTATTCATAGGCGAACCTATTCTGTATTCAAATCACTTTCATCGCTTTAAATTAGTTACAATTGTAGAAATAGAAAGACAAAAAACAACAGTTAATAATTTAAGTTGGCCAGAGACTAAATTTTGGGTATAAATTTCATTTTCTTCCGTTTCCGATTGGGAGACAAAATTTGCCGGGGAAACAAAATAATGAACTTATTTATGAAGAACGGTTTCTTAGTTTCGTAAGAAAATAAGAATGTTAATCCTTTTAAGCAGCATTATTTTTCATAAAAGCAGCTGAATAGACCAAGTTCAGTCCCGCAGTCTTCAAAATAAAAGAAAATGTATTCACGTGGAAGGAAAAGTACTGTACATCGACGGTAAGCAATGTTGTTCGTGGAGCCGTCCATCATTCTCTAAGGTTCCGGAGGACGATTTTTATGTCAGTACATTCATGTCCACCCAGGCATCCATGAAATGGGGCATGATGGGAATTGCATCTGTGAGGATATTTATTATGTTCTTAAGGAAAAAAAAAGACTGCGTCTGCTTTTATAATAGCTTTAATCAATAACAATTTTGCACAGAAACCAACAGTAAATCAAATTGTAAAATAAAATTCCCTATAGAGGACATTTTTTTTGTACTTTATGATTTTTTTTTTTTTTTTAGTTCAAACTTCGTAAAGAAATTACAAGCCTTGATCTATATTCTTCGTTACTCTTTCTTTATTCTTTGGGAATAAAGCATATAGCATTTTTGTTCGAGAACATAAGGATGGAAAATTGAAGATAGTTATATACGGAACAGCTCTCTTAAAATCTTTTACTTACCATTATTTTATTTTTATTTTGCTGAAGAAATGTGGATACATATTACTTTTTTGATCTTTGTTTGTATAAATAAATTAATTTCTCTAACACAATAACAAACATATAAATAATTTTTTTTTCAAAGTAAAAGGTTATATATATGGAATAAAAATATACAAATGAAATCATTTTATCCATTTTCAATAATTAAACACTATAAATTCATATATCAAAGATAATATTTTATTAACCTGTATGTTATCTAATTAAAATTTCAATAATTTTTCTGTGTGTAGCCGGCCAACTTGTCTAGTGGTCAGTGTGCCTGACTACGGATAAGAAGGTCCTGGTTTCGAATCCCGGTTAAAGCATAGATGTACTTTCTCTCTCTCTATTCTGTCTTTGTCTTTTCCTTGAGTGTGTGAATGAAGTATGAATGATGCTTACCCTATAAACGGGTCCCTATGGCATATGTGAGGGTGCGATGATGGCCCACCCACTGCGGTGAACCCGGGGCAACGCCTCAGTGGCTAAGAGGTCGCTGTGTCTGGTCCGGTTTCTTGGTATCAGGGAACAATAGATTAATAGACTCTGTTGCACTTGTAACTGTCTACCATTGGAAAAAAATTTTTTTTTCTGTTCCTTTTAACCCATTCTATCATCAAATTGTAATATTTTCCTTCTGTGTATTTTATTATTAGTAGGTAGTGATTGCCTTTTTAACTTTTTTATAGCCTCAAAATAAAAATCTCATAAATTACAGTTTATTTCCAACTCATTTAATTGATAATTTAAAAATTATGGTCCTTTAATATAGGATAGGAAATACTATAATGTATTAATTTAATACAAAGTTTAATATATGATTTAAATATAGGATATTAAATTGTTTAATTTCTAGTAATAAATTTTTAAAGTTGAGTGTGGTTTCTTATAAAGGATGATTTTATTTTCTTACATAAAAAAAAGAACTGAATTTGTCTTATTAATGTATTAACAACTCCTGGAGTTAAATAAGAATGTGTGTAGAATCAGATTCTTCTTCTGGCCCAAGGTAATTTTTTTACAAGCGTGACGATATCTGTCGTTACTTTAAATTTCTGAAAAAATATTGTTTTGATATACTCTTGCAAATGCGCTTTTTAGGTTTTCTCAGTACAGCACCGATCAAATGTGCATTGGGAGAAACGAGTCCAGATTTCAATTTGTAAGTACTTCACATCAACAAAGAATTTTCAAATATTCTTCTTTTCAATTTGTTTATTGTTAAAACTAAACCCACGCTTAATGTTTTAACTAGTTCTTTATGTATTAAAAATTTTGTCACGCTAATTATCTAGAAAGTTTATACTGCATTATATTTCATTTCACTTAATAAAAAGAATGAGTGCGTCAATGACTATCAATCAGCTTTAGAACTCAGTGAAAAAACAATAAATTTGAAAGTAAAATCACGGTTTTATCTTTTTAAAATATAATACTTCTCAATGAGACTTTGCGTCACATTTTATTAAGTGTTGTTGTTGCTAATCTCACCATTTGTCGAATTTAAACACCAGATCCACAAGCTCCTACATCCTCAGAAAAACAAGAAACATCAGCTGACCCCCAAGAAAGTCTTTCTTAGTAAATTTTAAGCAGGTAAGAAGATGTTGTGGGCGAACCTGGTCAACATCGCATTTACAACTGGTATGTTAGAGCTTACAATTGTAACCAATTTAAAGCCGCAAAGATGGCCACTAGAAAATCTAGTGTGTGTAATTTTGTTAGGGCTCTAGAACTCTAGAAAGAAATGGAATCACCAGGACCATCACAAGAGTACTAGTAATGAGCAGGTGGAATGCTCCTGATAGCTCGGATACCTCTTTTTTGAATAGAATGTAACCCAATCTATGTAAAGGTAGTATCAATTAAGGAAGAGCATATATATATATATATGTATATATATATATATATATATATATATATATATATATATATATATATATATATATATATATATATATGTATATATTTAGCACCCCTTTTAGTCAGTTCATCTGCTTTCTCATTTCCACGGATATCGACATAAGAGGAGATTTACACAGTGAGTGCGAGAAAGTTGTACGAGCAGATGAAATATGGAGATCCGTAGCATATCACCGACATGCGATCACGCACCTAAGGACTGTATAGAGCTACGACTGTTCAATAGAGCGAATGGAGCTACCCTTGATCAAGATCATGTGCACCCGAGGGTAGAAGACGGATTTAGCACCGCTGCCTGTTAGTGTTAGCTGGTAAAAATGGAGTGTTCCCACTGTGGTATCGTGCACATAAGTACTTAAATGCCCTACTTCCTCAAAAGCCGGTTCTGGTGTTTTCGGTAATCAGAAAATTGAGGAGGAAATCCACATTTATGTCTCGAGCTTGCAAGGACACAGGTGGCATAAAGACAAAAGAAAAGAACATGAGCAAATTAGATATTTTATTACGTATATTACCTTTTTGTAAAATAGTGAATACAAAACAATTGTGTTAATAGTAAAGAAATGTATTCTAGCAAATAAAAGAAGATATTATTCAGATAAAATGTCTGAAGTTTTTCTCGTGAATATAATCAATTTTTATTACAAAGCCTTGTTATCCAGTGCACTTGATGATAAGTCTTTCTTTGTTTTTTGTTTTATTCATTACATCAGTATATTCCTAATGCCCTTAATACACATCATCGAGCTGGCACGAACGCTCAAAAATCATCAAATAAGTGAATGCTCATTTTGTGTAAATATTATAAATCTCCTTTGAGATACACACTTAGGTTGGTCCTTCCAGGAGTCAAAATCTCCTGACGTACTTCACCCACTGATCCCAGGAACATCGATAAAGCTACTACTAGGACTTAAAAAGAGTAAATATTATTAAGATATTGATCTTTTGACTTGAAATTCGATATTATTTCTTGCATATCAACTATTCTGAGCAATTTTTGTTTCTGTATTCCCTTCAGTTTCATAATAATTATAATTTTTGTTTCTTCAAGTTAATTTAATCCTTTCCATCGCTATGATTCGTTTTACTTTGGAGGAATCTATTTTTCTTATCAGATTGAGATCCTTTTAAGAAAAAAAAAAGGTAAGGAGAGCTGAATGAAGCGCGAGCGAGTTACCTTTTCTTATAAGCAACAATACCTCCTATATAACTATTTTCTTGATTTACTAGTTTATATAAGAGGAAATATTTACCTGTTCTTTTAATCTCAAACCAAGATAATAAATGTGATGTTACATTTGCAGGCTTCTCTATTCTTCGCAAATAAGTATAAAAACCTCCCAAAATATTTCTATGGAAAAGAAAATGATTTTCGAGTTAAGATCAATACATTTTCCCAAGAATAATTTTGTGTTTATGATAATGTTTACATTAGAATCATAAGGAAATGATGATGAATTGAATAATATAAACAAGCATCATATTAAATTTCCTGAATATCGACCACTGATGGTCTTTTTTTCCCATTCGATTTGATTTTTTCATGCAATCGACTTGAGCACATGTCGGAAACACTTTATAATAGTTTCTTCGTACTGTTATCCTAAAGAATTCTTTTATATAATCAAACTGTCTAAATATTTTTCTTTTTTAAGCAATTTTATCCATGGTATATAATATGTTTTACATTATAGAACAAATTAGAAACTTTTCCAAATGCCCTTAGAAGAACTTAATTGTGAATTATATTTTATATGATATTTATTTACTTAAATTGTTTTCCCGAAAATAAACTTAACATGACTGCTACCTTCTGCTATTTCCGATGTCCCAGAAGTGCTATTTAAATGATCTTTAACTTAGATTTACTGAACATAAATCTAAGTTAAAGAACATAAGATCGCACTAATCAGTTTTCTCTTAATCTCTTTTGTGAAGAAACTGCATTTTTATTCAAAAATATTGGTAATATTTAAAATGCAATAATTATTTTCCTTTACATTTATTTTTTAGCTGTAAAAAATAAATTACCAAATGTATAATGTGCTGTCCTTATACATTTCCCGAAAATATTAAACTGCTTCTGTGAGAAATTGAGTAGTCCTTGATTTTATGAAAAATTTGGTGAGAAAATTAAAATTTTGATTGCCCTATTTTAGTTTAGCTATTGTGTTGCAGAAGCCGCCATATTTTTAGTCACATTTTAGTGCTTATCTTGGCGACAAAAATGTTTAAAAAATAAAGAAGTACCGGATTATAGACTTTTACCTAATTTAACTTTATATTACATTCTACGAATGTATAACCCGTGTACATACATTTGTTTTATTGAATTTCATAATACATTCATTTTATTGAGGTGTTTGAGATAACTGTCACAATAAAGCATTTTTTTACCTTCAGAAATCCATTTTCAATTAGAAATCCATTTATTCATAATTAGTTTGAAAAATAAACAAGTGCCGATTTTAAATATTTTTTCAGCTGGAGAGTACATACATGGTTGATGTTACAAAAATATAAAACACTTTATATGTTCTAATTCCGTCATCTTGCAAGTTTCTTCAACATTTGAGGTAATTTTGAATGTTTTCAAAAATTTGTCCTGGAAACAAAATATAGATATTCAGTCAAGAACAAAAAGAAAGCATTTAATATGTGAGGAGAATTGATTATTATTTAGCTGGTGTAATTACTTTTGAAAGCAAGAAATCTCAGAATTATGCATTCAGATTGCTCTTTCTGTGTTTTTAAAAGTAGTAATTTATTTCTAAGTGAAATCGACATTCATCCTTTCCATCTGAATTTTCTTATGTTAAATATGCTCCATTATAACTTCTCTGACTTTTTTTTATTACGTTCTTATTTTCCTAAAATTCTTAATGCAAACAAAATCTTTAAAGTGGATAATTTACTCTGAATGAAAATTTAAGATTTTCTTCCTTTTCAAGTAAATTTTATAGTGTCAAGGACAATCTTTCTTGTTCCCTTGCATTTTTTTAACATTTTATTTTTCCTAAAATCTTTTTTATGTTGGTTTCCCCAGTCATGTAGTTAATTCTATTCTTTTAATGATTCAAATGAATTTTTCACATTAATCAAATGGTGACGATCAATCACGTTTTCGTCTTTTCAAAGAAGAAAATTCTCAACCGTAGTTGGTAACATGGAGTTTATAACATATATTTCTTTAAAATTATAAACTTTATGCAGAACCACAGATATCTCCACTACCAATAGTGCTATGTAAAAAGGATGTGGACAACAAAATTAAATGAAACTGTCTTTACTGACGAGCCATGCTTCTGCCTGCAACAATGTGATAATCGCATTCGAATTTGGAGGCACTGTGGAGAGAGGATGCTGAATAACTGCGTTATGCACCGCCACACTGGTCCCTCACCAGGTAGTATGGTATGGGGCGTATTGAATATCACTCTAGTGCTCCTCTAGTACGAATTGATGATACTTTAAACAGCCAGGCAACATCTCTGAGGTGTTGGAGCCACAGATGTTTTTTCTTACCTCCAGGGCTTGTCCACAGCAATATTTCAACAAGATAATGCGTTACCAGACATGGCACGCATTGTCCAAGGATTCTTAGTTAATCGCCAGACTGAAATTCTTCCCTGGACAACTCGCTCTCCGAATCTTTGAACGATAGAAAACATGTGGTTCATGGTTGCTCAACGATTGACCCAGATCACATCCGCACCTCCCACACCAGATCAACGTTGGCAACGTGTGGAGGATTCTTGGTCTGTTGTAAATCATAAACACAACTAAAGTCATTCTGAGTCAATGCCGGGGCGTTTGGTAGCGATGATCTCCAACAAGGGTGGCTACTCTGGCTCCTGATTTCGGCTGGAACTACACTTCACAGAAGTCTATAATTTAATCATATGATACTTGGTCAACATGTTATCTTTAAAGTAAATTTTGTTGTGATATCTCTTATCTTTCTTGATGTTGCAATTTTGGTGGTCAGTAATGTACTTATAAAAATCAATATTACAATAGCATAAATGTTTCATGATATTTATTAATAATATGCATACATAATGTACTAAATAATCATTGAATAAGAATAATTTCATTGTTTAGCTAAGTCATTTATTTGAATGATATGTTTTATTACTTTAAAACCACTTGATTTTTTCCTTACTATCAGCTTTTTTCACAATCTTTTTCCATTAGGATATTATATCTACAACACCATAACACTCAAACATGCGAAATGCTTCAATAACTTTTTAAACAATTGTTCCAAAATTAAAAAAAATATATTATAAATACAAAGCCTTTTAAAATTTATCTTTTATTTCATTTCTGTGATTTTCTGAAAAGAAAAATTATTTTGGGCAACAAATATAAATTTTTTAAAATTATAAGTAATGCATGAAGAATTTTTATAGGGATCAAAAATAATATTTATAATTTCGTAAAATTTATTTCGACAATGCCCTTAATATTTTCTTGACAAAAGGAAATGCATTTTGAACTATTTTCTCTTTTTTAACGATAATTTTAAATACGTTCTAAGTATTAAATATAATGTACTGGTTACTTAAATAATATCCTTATTCAGTATTTTATTCAGTATTTTCAGGAAATTTTTTATCCAGAATTAAATAAAAAATGACTCACCGGAATCGAGTGAAATTTATGAGAACGGATACGCGCGTATTTTTTGTGCTAACACAAAATGAAACTACTTCATTTTGAACTTTTGACGATAGCACTTATGATTAATTAAAAACTTTACTAAATCTGTTCTAAACAACATGATCGTTTCAAAAATTGAAAAAAAAGCAATATTGTTATTTTTTTCGGTTTTTGAATATGTTTTTTTATTTTCTGCACCTAATGTGATTCTGTTTCAACTCGACCACAATTGAAAATACATGGATGAAATCATTTCAGATTTCAACATTCAACAACTCGTTAAGTAAAGCAAGTTTTCAAGCATTTTACTCATTCTTCAATTTGATTTCAGTTAACCAATACATGAGACGTCATTCTGAGAAAATGTTATTTAAACTATTTGGTAATTTATATAATTATATGTGTTAAGTTGATAAAATTCATGATTTCATGTTTAAATTAAAACTTCCTTCAGAAATTACGTTTAAAAAAATCTTGTTTTTTGCTTATGGAGTTTAGAGAAAGAAACTAATCTAAGTTCTATTATTATTCTCATTCCATTGATTCAATGTTAGTCTTTTGAGTTCATAACTAGAATAAGATTAAAAGTATGTTTTGTTATGTAATCATTTTTATATGCTAAACTGTAAAACATATGTTTTTTATACTAAAAGTACAAGGAGAGTGTATTTTTTCAGTTTTTTAAATTTTGTTTATTTCAGTGTGTTATATAGAAAACAACCTAAAGTTATTTAGTTTCTTTAAAGAAGAAACACTCCTTCAAAAAAAGTGCGTCCCCTAATATCTTGATACATTTTATCGCCTATAAAATGTGAACAAAGTAAGTATGTGATAAGTCACGTGTCAATCATAAATTCATTGATGCAAGTGTAAAATGATTTAAATTTAACACGTGAAGATGCCCTATTCGACAAGCCTATGATAATCGTAAATAGAGAAATAATAAGAGAGTATTTTACTTTAAATGTACATGTTTTACAATAAAAATGAAACCAAAATTTTTTTCGAGTTTTTTTATTTACTTTTTTGATACACATTAAATGTTGAAAATACACCGCATGACATAAAATTTTAAAATACTGAAATTTGTAATCAGATCAAAATGTATTTTTAAGCAGTTGATTAATATTTACTTATATATATATATATATATATATATATATATATATATATATATATATATATATATATATATATATATATTGGGAATTTAAAGTACTTCTCAATTTCATATGTTATTGTAAATATGAAATAAAATTTCAAATCAATAAATTGGGACAGAAAAAAGTGTAACTGAATAATAAAGTTTTTAAAAATTTTGTTGAAAGTACCTTAATAAATTCAGGCATATAAGAACATGCTCACCATTAATAATTGCAATCACAGAATTATAAATTTATAAAAGATAAAAAATTTAAAACTTATTTCTGAATTAAAAACGGCTACATTTTTATTACGTAATCTTCGAATAATTTCTTAAATTAATGAAAAGTTTGTAACATTTTTTTGTAAAAGAAAATTTCTATGAATAAATGAAACATTGTTCACCATTTTAATGATAATATCAAATATTAGAGTTGACAGAATTGATCTAAAAATATATTGTAATGTTTATTATAAAATACTGTGATGTATATTTAATAATTAATCACAATCAAAAAATAAGAAAATATTTTCAATACCATATGGATGGAATAAAATTTAAACCAACTTTTACGAGATATTTATAGGTATTTATATATGTGACATTTAAAGGTAAATATCTTTAGATTTATAACACATAGTTCTTTCCGGATAATATTTTATAATAAATAAATTGTAAATATTATCAATATTTGCAAGTTTTTTTTAAGTATGTTTAAACAATTGTTTCAAGAAATAACTTTGTGGAAGAACCAATGCACGGAAGTTTAAGCAAAATCATGAATGTCACACATTAAATATATATAGGGTGGCCAGAAAAATTAAGGTTCTTTTTTCTAACTGAAAATACAAATATCCTGATCCAATAAATAGCATTATACATACATCACTTGTAATTTACTCGAATATTCAAATGATACATGGTAACATGATGAAAATTACCATAATTAAAAAAATACATCCATTCATTTTATTTTTAAAAAATTAACAATTATAATAAATATCTCGGGATAAAAAAACTGACATGAAAAATATTAATAGTACACAAAAAGTGTAGAAAGATATAAAGATGAAACATTATTTTTTATAATGTAAATATTAGATTAGAAAATCAACAACAAATTCTTTTATACAGACTCGTTACATATTCAATTCTTTTATATTCTTGGGTTTAGTTTTTCAAAATTTTTAGCCTCAAAAATTTATACACAGGGATGCTTCAGTTTTTACATAGGATTGATGAGGTTTTTAAATAATGGAAAAATTCCTTAAATTCAGAGCTTCTATCTTTATATACACATATTCCATTAGTAAATTCTGAAAAAAAGAATTTGGCAATTCACAATTCATTTCCATTTTTTTATTTTGCCCAAGAGCAAGATTAAAAAACAAACTTTAAGCTCTTTTTGAGAACTTGGGTTTTTGAGAAGATAGAATTAAAATGAATAGAAATAAACTCTTTTTGCGAATACATATACGTGCTTACATGAAAGAGATTTTTTCTATAGAGAAACATCAAAAGATATAAAGAATGTTATGCATGTTCAAAAAATTGGATTCTTTTTGAAGGAAATCCTTTACAGCTTCTTCAATGGTGGATTTATCACATATTTGCAAAATATTATTATCCAAATAGAGTGAAGATCTCAAATGTTGTCCAAATTATTTGACTTTTTCTTTAAACTGCTTAAAATGCCTTTCCTGTTATCTCAAACGAAAACATAATTTGGGTAAAGTATCAAAAAACTTTTAAAAAAATGAGATTCTTTGAAATACACATTAAGCATATAATTAAAATATATAAAAAAGTTATAGGAAGAGTCATGCAAAAATATTTAAATTAATAATATATTAATTAAAATTAAAAAAAATAATGATCCATAAATAATATATTATTTAGATTTTAAAAGTAAAGAAAGTTACAATTTATCATTCACTCAAAAAATTAACTAAACAATAAAAGAACTTAAAGCACAAATTATATTTCATGAAGAATCAAATACTTTAAAGCATTATTTTCAGACATTACAAAAAAGTAAATAAATATTAATAATATTATTAATAAAAAATAAACATATAATATTAATAAAAAATAATATTAATAAAAAATAAACATACAAATTTACAACATTTTTTAGTTTTACATGTAATATTCTTTATTACATTTATTAAAGAATTTTCGTAAATTTTACTTATTAAAAATGCTCATGTTTAAATATTTAGAAATACTTTTACGTTTTTAATATATGTATACCTGTTTTCAATATTTATTTACAAAACTCGCTCACAAACCACATTATATATACACATATGTGGAGGAGATGTTCAGGGGAGTCGTGTGCAGAGGTGCACATGGCACAGTCAAGATAAGATTCCTTTCCATCAATATAATTAAGGATCCCTGAGTGTCCTCTCATGAGTCTACTTTAGTGGGTAAAATACGTCAGAAGTGTATTCTCCTGGTAGGGTCATCCAAGGCATGGAGGCCACTCCATTATGCTCTATAAAATCTGCACCCACAGGAGCCAAGTCAATCTTCAGATGCTCCTGGCCTACAGAATGTGTCCACCACTTAATTTAATCATGAGTCATGATTGAAAAAGAAGAGTGTAGTGAATAATACCTATGAGTTTGTACGATATATCAATGAAACATTTATCATACAAATCTAAGAAAAGTTTTTACAACACATTTTTTTTATAAAATCCAATTTTTAACCATATTTAAAATCACTCCAAGTGAGCAATATGCAAAAAATTATTCTGAAAAAAAAGTAATATAGTAAAGATTTAATAAAAGACGAAATAATATTAAATATATATCAGAATTTCTGTAAATTAATTTATATTACAAATTTGCTTATAAAAAATAACTTTTTTTATTTCATTTTGCTGTAATATAGAGCAATCTTTACTGTGAAAATTCAACTAAATAATTATTGTATTTAAAAAAGATAACAAAATATTATTAAATTCTTAAAGATAAGCCAAACTTTGATAGATTTATCAAGTCTAAGATTGTTCATAATGCAATGCATTTAAAATTGTCTCTTGAAAATCCTATGGAATCGCAATCCACAGGTAAATGATTCGATGACACAGAAAAAGATCTAACTATCTTGAAAGTTAAGAATTGGAGACGACTATTCTGAATGCGTAAAATGCGATTTACAGCTAGATTATGAGACCACACTGAAAACAGAACTCATTGTCTTGAAAAGTAACAAATAGAGAACAAATAGAAGTAACAAATAGAGAAGACTTTCTTGAGTATAAAAACGTATATTATAGCTAGATGGATTTTAAGCTAGATAGTGGGACGACAGTGGTAAAGATCTGAATATCTTGAAAATTAAGAAACGAAGAGGACTTTTCCAAATTTATAAAAAATGCTGGAAAATGAATTTAATGGGGATACATTTGGGAAGAAATTTTATATAGGTTTGGTTTATATGAATTTCAATTTAGCTTCATCTCATTTATCATGACATTTTTCAATCTTTTTTTTCTTCGGAAGCTTAGCTATTTAAGGCAAATAATTTAAAATGAATTCCATGAAACACTTAAAATATCCATAGAAAAATTTTAGTATCCGATACACTATTGAACTGAATTTCGTAATCGCCGAGAACTGTTGAATTAATGGTCAAAGATCTAAATAAATTTTTCAAAACGTTCATAGATGCATTAGATCAATAATATCACAGTAATTTTTATTAACTTTATTTCATGTCAGATGAGATGCTTATAATTGATGCAATGTTACATATTTAAAATAATATCAATGGTTCCAAACTTGATATCATAAAGTCATGTCAAAATAAAGACATCATTAGTTATGAAGCGATAAAGGCCACCCTATTTTGTAATCTAATGACTGAAAATGCCATAAGAAAGATATTTTAAAAGTAATATTCTCTCGCCATTTAAATTTCATATTGTAAGTGCAAAGATTTTTTAATGATTTATTCTTGACATTGTTCTATGTATAAATTAGGACAACATTTATCAGATGTTTGTTATTTTGATGTTTCGACATTGCTTCAACTAAAATACCTTTTTTATTTCAGCAGGATCTGTTTTAGGAGAAAAAGGTTTATTGTTCAGAATTATTTTACAGAAAGAGTATTTAAAGGTATTTATATTTAGGAAGATAAGTATTTGAACAATAATTCCATTTAGCACATATGTAATGAGTTAGATATACATTACAATATATTTAAATTAATTCTGTCTGCTAGAGTTTGATATTATATCACACATGTAATTCCTCTGAACTAATTTTTGTACTTTTATCTTGTACAAAAGGAATAGAATATATTCTATTATAGAATTTGTAATTAATATAGTTTATTTTAACAATGAAGTTTAAGTAACACCTACTCAAATTCTTTGTATAAAATATGCATCTCTGAATGTTACTGTAGTAAATACATCATTACCATTTTCTTTATAGCATTTAAAGTAGTTAAGCTTTGCAGTGAATTCTATATACTTTTTATTTGAAAATTTTTTTTTACATCTGATGGCAAGATACATGGAAATATACAAACAGCAAACAAGAAGAAGAAAAGAAAAATGGAGACAAAGTTGATTATGTCTTTAGCTGTCGATACGGCAGGCCCGAGATTTACCATAATGTAATTTTGTACGAATATAAAATCTTTTTTTTTTTCGAATTTTGTTCCCGAGAAGTCGCTTGGCTCTTCGATGACGAATCATGACACAAGGTGAATGCAGTATTGAAGCTTCTTTGGTCAACTTGTGACCTTGATTATTGTCAAGTATATTACAATGGGAGGGATCCTTAGAAGGGCGACTTTTTTACATTGCTGAGAAAAGTCAATAATTTACTTGCATTTAATCTTGAGTTTTGATGGGTAACGATTGTAATAAGATGTGATTTTAATTGCTCTCTGGAAATCTGTAAACATGACAGTATTTTATATTAATTCCGTGGTAGTAATAAATGTGAGAATTCAACCAGAATCTTTAATAATTCAATTTTCAACTTCAGAATGCATCATCTCAGTCTTTAAAATACCATTGCCTTGTTTATTTTGAACACACTATCCTCTTATTATAGATCTTACATCAAAAAGTGATGACAGAAGATACATATTAATAAAAGAAAAAATTATTTTTAATAAGATGAACCCTCATGTGGTTCAATTACACCAAAACCGTTCAGGACACGCTTTAATCAAGTTTTCTGATTGATGCAAAGTTGAGTTATTTTTCAATTGTAAATGTCACAAATCTGCAGTAAATTTCTGGTGTGGAACTGAATTTGATGCACCCCCAAAACAATTTGATTGACAAACGCAATGAGGATTTTATTTGCATAGATTCTCAAAATAATAAGTTTCATCAATTATGATATTTTTGAAATTTTTAATATTAGTTCCGTTGACTTGCAATTACCTATTGTCTTTTAAATTATTGGATTGGATTGTAAAAGTATGATTACGTTTAGTCTATTCTAAGTTCATCAATTTAAATAGAATTTTTATGATCTTCTAAAATCTGAAAAAGGTACTTTTTATAAGAATTTATAGGCATCATTATCCAAAAAAATAGAAAACTTTCATTTGGTATAGTTGACTTCTTATCAAACAGAATAAATTGTATTATTTAGTTCGTCAATTTTTTAAAAAAGTAATCTAACTTTTAAATCATACTACACACGGTCACTCTTAGATTATAATTTATACAGATACAAATAAATGAGTAATCTAAATGGAGGTAATAAAGAATAGGCCTAACATCAATAATTGCAACATAATTCTAAAAATAATGATTATTTAGTAGATGATCCTATAAAACAAACTTAAAATATTTCATTTTATTTATGCTTACTTTGTTTCAGTTGTATTAAACAGAAAAGATGAGTGAAAGATAAAATTATTGGAGAAGTTTAGAATTGCATATGATTTTTTTATTATACAAATGCCCACATTCAGAATTGATAAATATCACATTTATCAAGGTAATATATTAATAGAGTTGTCAAATATAACCTTCTCAAACATATTTTTGTTAAATAAATTATGCAGAAATTTGAAATAGTTTAATTTTTAAATTTTATTAGAAAAGTAAGCACTTTTGAAATGAGACATATTATTTGCCATTGTATGTTACAGATAATTTTGAAGAGCTATGGTGTCCTGGTTGGCTTAGGATTCATACTCATTATCTGAAGTTAGTGAGTTTTTATGCCGGGTTAACCCAAGAGAGAGATCTGTTATTAAAGCTGGTTTGAGGCACGCTATTAAAACTGGATATGGTAGCCAATGTTCCAGTAAAATGAACCTCTGGGGGTGTCAGGCCAAGTATTGGAAATCTTTTTCTTAGTTCCAGCTTCAAAATCACGAAGACTCCTCCCGACTGGATCATTGGTAGAGCCTAAATCAGACATAGGTACAGGGAAACATACTGTAGCGAAAAAAAAAGAGTCTTAGAAAAACCAAACTTTATAAAATATTTTTTTTCACTACTTATGTAACATTTTATCTTTTTAGGGTTTACGTATTTCTGTCTGCCTCAACCACTCACTGGTTTACATTCTGATCAATTGAATCGGATAACTAAGACAGTTTGATAGGGGTAAAAAATTTGTTTATTTCATCATAATGCTTTGTAGTATAATGGAAAATTACAATCCTGATTATCTGTACTATAAGAAATTGCTTTTAATCTAGAAATATTCTTCAGTCTTATATATATTTGTTATGGAAATTATTTGTTTCTAAATCTCTTACTTAAAAGCATTCGAGAAATCATCCAATACATTTAATATCCATGAAAATATGTAATTTAATACAAACATTTTTGTAGAATTATAAGCCTTGAGTTCTGAATTAGTATATAAAATTTCGAACTTGAAATCTTGAATTCAAATGTTTACACATTTTCAAAAACACTATTATAAACCTGAAGATATAACTGCTGCTGATTAATTTGCTTTCTCGATATTATAAAAGAATAATATTACTTATGATTTTCCATGGCCCCAGCAATAAATCACCAAACTATGTAAAATAACAGGTATAAGGAGCCAAATACAGACTATCATTAGAATTTTATGAGCCAGATATGACAAAATATTTGATATTGAAATATTCTTTTTTGAAATTAAATGTTATTAAGTAGATATTAATTAATTTAATTTAGTGGGAAATGAGGAAGAGGCCATTTTGTTTTTCAGAAGAAGCTCATTTACATTGAAATTAAGTATGAGTAAACGAAGTTAAAATAATACTATATGTAAATGAAAATATGAAGAATGTGCAGCGTAAAAAATGTGTTAAAAATAACTTTTTTACTGATTGCCATTATTTATATTTTGCGACATTATTTTCGAATCTTATTTTGCAGAATTCGTGTCCCAAAACTCTTTTAGGAAAAAAAAAATTCGATACCATATTAAAAGTTATCACAAGATAGAGAAGGCACAAACTATAGTTGAATATTGTTATAGCTTGACATTAAGATATAAAAGCTGCCAACCTGGAACTACTGACAAAGCGAATGCTATGAAAATAAAGAAATATCGATTTGTTTTTTCTAAAAATATGGCAATTAATTTTATTAAATCTTGCTTTATTTTCAAGAAAGATAGAACAAAGAAAATTATATACAATAATTTTTAAAATAATTTTTTTACGTATTTTAATTTTATGATAAGTACTCCTTTCAAATGTTGGGAAATAAGAACATTACTGTTATAAATAATGAGATAACATTTAGCAGATATTTAGAGATGTGCTTATAAATTTTTACATTACAATTTGATATTTTCACAGGAAATAGGTCTCTGACTAAATAATACATTTTAATATTTAAACAAGTAAGATCCTTTTATTGTAAGAAAAAAAAATTTAATTTTTTTTTCTTTTGTTCTATTAAGTAATAGAAAATTTAATTTATAAACACGAAAAAATAAGTTAGACGCATTTTATTCACTCTGTATATAGTTTGAGGTAATTAACCTTGAATTTTCATTCATACATTTGTAATTGAATATTTAATGAAAATTAATTATTTATGTGATTTGTTTAGGTAAAACTTTGTTCAGACGAAGCTTAAACGTTTATTGAAGATGAGAAAAAAAAATTTAAGATAAAGAATATCAGTAAATTAATTTTATGAGATCTAAAAGTTTAAAAGATAATTTCTGTAACTCTTGTTTAGCCCGTGTGTGTGTTCGAAACTAATTAATCATTGTCAGTAAGAAGATCATTAGCGATCGCTGTTTAAAAGTTCAAATGCAGTAAATTTTCAGTTGGAGACACTTCGAGATAATCCATCAAAGCTTTCTTTCTTTCGTCAGTTGGGGGAAAAATATTTTGTTGTGACATTAACGAGGTTTTCTGAAATGTTGCAAATAATATTTTATAGGTTTTAGTCTTTTTTTTTACAGAAGTACGTCTGATTTATTTAAGAGTTATGGTTTCTTTACGTAAACTGTTGTTATGTAGTGATCATTTTATTGAAGTGGTTTTAGACAAAAAAATGAAAAAATAGAATTGGTTGTACAATGTTTGTTTTAATCGGAGAAAGGAACCGAAATATTCCTGTTGAAGAGACAATGGGTCAAGTGTAAATATTCATGCCATATAGACGCCTTAAATCGAAATATATAATTACATGTAAAGTGTACCAAATGAGAAAATAACGTTTAGTATAGAAAAAGAAAAACATAGAATGCTTTTACTTGGCGAGATAATTGTAACAACGATTGTGTGCAAATAAGTGTTACCAGAAGAGACGAAGATGTTATACGAATTTCGTACATGTTCATTTATCCCTATATATATATATACAGTCCATTCACATTAATGTAACCACTGTATATTTTCGAAATGGACGCTAAATGAACAATCACAGAAGGCAGGTGAAAGCACAAGCGCATGTGAGCGTATGTAAAGACTGTATGAGAGCCTCTGAAACACTGCAAGTGATGGCGTAATGCAGAAATGGAGTGATCTACTCGATTACCTTTGGTTTTCAAGAAAAGGGTAGAGGAATTTCTTAAATGGCTAAGTCTGTGAACCGTTGTTTACGTAAAGGTATACAGTGCATGGCAAAATATGAGTGTTCAAAATTAGTGACGTGGCAAATGTGTGAACCATGAATCATAGTTAAACGACAGTTGCGAAGATCTATTCGGGCTATCTGAATAGTGAGAAACTGACGTGTCAAGAGACTGCCAACCGTTTTTTCCGAACTATTGTTTAGACAACAATCTGCGCATGAGTCACCGAAATAGATGCTTGTTTCAGGCAACCATGCTGTTTATCAACGACAAAGACGGGATGAGTTGTCCTGTCATGCAAATTCAACTGACTTAAAAGGAATCGAGTTTTTCTTCCTTTTTTTTTTTTTTGCTTCATGGATCCTCACCAGTGCAACTGGCTTTGGGACTGGTGTTGACATCGCTCGGCACCCCAGTGAATACACTCAAAAACCTAATTAACTCTCTTCGTTACGTCTCGTGGCTTGCCGGTCAGTGAAAAATGGTTATTCTGGCTTTTGTCTGGTGGTCACACTAGTGTGGTTGGAACGATTATAAATAGGATGTTTATATTTATGTATTTAATTTAAAGTTTTATACAACTTATGTGCATGTTGTTAATAAAATAATTTGTCTTTAAATTTTCTAAGGAAAGTCAAACTTACATAAACTCTATTAATGATTGTTTGAACTATATCACATATCATGTAGACATCTTACACATAAAAAGTGATTGGAAAAAATTGTAATAAACATGTATGGGCAAAGTAATATCAAGCTGTATCCATCATGTTATCCACTGCTTTAAACTAATCATTAGTCAACGTTCCATACATACTTTGTAAAAATGTTAAGTGTTTTATAAGCTTTCTCGGTTATACTCTCTTATAGGCTAGACATTCATTTAATTCTATAGGCTTTCACAAGCCTGCAGACATTTGGCCCTTGAATTTTATTCGATTCCCTGACACATAAAACCGACATACTTATTCACTCACTCACTCAATCAATCAATCAATTGCAATGTTCACTGAAATAACGAGCAATATATTCTGATAAGAAAACTGTACAAAAATATATCTAAGCACTTATGAAATAGTTTATATTTTGAAAATATATTTAAATTTCACAAAGTCAAAGAACATTAAAATATCTGAGTCAAGAAAAAAAAAACAGTTGTCTGCGCATAAGTAGTATTTATTATCTAGAGCTTAAGTCTCCTTTAGACTTTAGGAAACAATTATATTTCCGTTTCTTTCTTTGAGAGTAGTGTTTCCTGAATGTAATGACCGGTCCATTCGAAGTAAAGAAGCAGCAGAATTTCAAAGAGAAAAAAAAATGCAATATTGATTTTTCGGCACTTGAAAAAGAGAGTAATCGACATGATTTTGCCCTCAGCTTCTTCTTCTGCTGCTTTGAAATCCTTTGCAGTGTGTAATTTATTTCGGTGAAAGAAAAAAAAGCAAGGGAAAAAAGAAGGAATTCTTTACGAACCACTCTTAGGTCATGAGGTTAATGTTCAAGGATTTGATGACTGTTGTTCAGAAGATTTTTATTTTTATGAAAGGGAGAATCATTGATATGTGTCTAAGGTATCGGCAATTTTCTCATTTTATATTGTTTGCAATTAACTAATTAGTAGAAGTTATTACAAAACCGTCGTTTGTGGTAATTTGCTTAACAATTCAAGCAGATTTAACTGCATTGAAACAAATTTATTTTTACATACTTTTCCAGGTTTATTTTCCTTATTAGGGAGAATTCAGCAATATATATTTACAGTAATCTCCCTTTAATACGATATATTAATTCCGCGTTATTGGAAAACGCGTTTTACAAGCATTCTTCTAGAACGTGCTCGTATGTCCTCGTATAACGCGTTAAGTACAAGTGATTCACGTTTAACTTTTCTCCTTAAAGGGAGTTTAAGTAAACTACTAAAGAAAAACTCTATTATGAACAAAATGAATGCGTTTTATTAAAATCAAATTAAGAACATTTTAGATGAAAAAAAACTTAGGCAAATGTATCTGAAAAACAGCAAATTTCAAATAAATCTAATAGTTTCAAAAATAATTTCATTGCATGTTTATTCGTTGTAGGAGCTACCTGAAATAACGTTACATTGGCATTTTTTAGAAGAATGTTCAACTGTCAATAATATAATTTAATTTAATTTTATTGCTACACAGTTGTCAAAATGTGCAAGCATAAACGAAATTGATTGTGATTAAATTTCTGAATACAGGCACAGAATGTGGGGAATGAAAGCGTTATATGGGGGAATACGCGGGTTATGCGAGGGATATGAAAACGCGTTATGCGAGTACTATGCCATAAGGAGATTACTGTAATAATCTACATTATTTAATTTCTTGGGTTATTGTTTAAGCATAAAATTAATGATAGAATATCAGATTCTGTGTTTTATTTTTATTTTTAAAAATATGTTAATTTATAATTAATGATGAAGAAGACTATAGTCATTTTTTGAAGATCAGCAATTAGAAAGTTAGATCTATTTAAAATAAAAGTTTCTCAAAACGTTTTTGAGTTTTCCATTCAACAGTTCATGAATTCAATTTTCTCAACAAATAAAAGTGTTTGTTGCGTTAAGTATTAAATTTAAACTCTAAGCTGTCCTTCGATTAGTTTTCACATTTGAAAGAAATGACAGTTTAGTAAAAACAAGTTGAACAAGCCTATACTATGTAAAAGTTAATTTAATTAATCTACAAATTATAACATATATTTCTCGAGATCATGTGTTCCATTATAAATTATTCAAGTTTCTTTACGTCTGCAGCTATAAATTTTTATTTTTTTAGACTATTATCCTACGCAATGAATTACATATTTTATATATTTATGCGTCTTATACATAATTTGATCTATCTTATAATTTTCATATATATTTTTGATTTTATCTTATGATAAATTAAATAATATATCATTTCATTTAGAGAATATATATATATATATTTTAATTAATTATACTAATATCTATAATTGACATAATGCTTATTATTGTATTTTCTTTTTCCTCAAAGTCTAAATGGCATTTTTTCATTAAAGGATTTCAAAATAAACTATATTTTGCTGAATTGATGATTTTTAACTTAATAATTTTAGTTTAATTTTGTCAAGATGTAGTAAGTGATATCAGAGCACAATTAAAGTTGCATTTTATGATAAATTCGGAAAAGTGTTTTAAATTATGTCAGTTTAAAAATGAAATTTTCAAGTTACGGATGTTTTTGCAAATCTACAGTTCTCCTTATCCAATTAATTTATGTTTTCCTTTTGATCGTGAAGATAGATATTGATGAGAATGTTCTCAGTTCACTAAAGCTCTGTTTTCGTTAATTATTTTGAGATTGAAAAACAGTTGTGAAACTTAATGATTTGTGACTTGGAGTGATATGTCATTAACATTTGACATCTCATTAGGATATTATTTTAGCCTAACAATGGTTAAATTCTTTCAATGATTTTCTGGAAGAAAATTTCAGCAAAACGAAACAAATGTTTGAAAAAAGCACTTCAGAATATAAGCTGCAGTTCCACATTATATATATAAAATTATTAAAATGGAAATTTATTAAACCTTAACATTTGATCTCTATTCAATAGTTATAGTTCAAAAACGTTTATAGTTTTAAAAATATATATATGCCTTAATTTAATAATAATATATAATTTAAAATAATTCTTTTTATTTTTCAATATTTAGTCAAGGTAGATTTCATTTCACGTATAAATGTAATTATTATTAATTATTATCTATAATTTCCAGATTTCTGAATAAAATTGGAAGTATAAATAACAGACAAATAGTTTTACATTTATATCTAAGTAAAAAACAATTTTGTGATAAAGTTCCATATAAATTCACATAAATAATAGGATATATACTTTTTTCAATCTGAATTCATTCGTATATAGAAAAAGAATTTTTAATGGTTTGAAATTAGGAGCATAAAATGTTAAATTAACCTACCATCGTACAATAAAAATTTACATTTTTAATGAAATAATTTTTTAAAAGGCTGAAAATGGCATTCAGAAAGATATTTTTTTGTGCTAAATGGAAGTTTCAATTAAAGATGTTCTTCTAGGCCATAAAATTTTACTGTGTTTTATAATACTTTCTTTTTAAACTATACGTATGATTACTTTCTTTCTTTTGCATTTTAAATTGAAAATACAGATAAAAGGGTTTGAAATAAGAACCATAAGAAAAACATTTTATACGACATTCATAAAATTAAAACCATTTCTTTTTTATGCCGTTAGAATAAAGCATACAAAAATAAATGGCTATAAAGGAACACTAATAGAAAATAAAAGGGCAATAAAATCTCTGAAAATTTTTTTTCGAGTCTAGACACTACCCCTTTGCGAGCAAGTATTCTTATATGTGCTCTAAATTTTTAAGACCAATTCACATGCTTAATTGACATTAAAATCAGTATAAAATAGGAAAAGCAGAAGTCTTCCGAAATACATATTGTAGTAAAAAATTCAGTAAAAAATATGTTATAATGCTTTTTCATATGCTTCTGAGATTAATGTTGTTTCTTCATAATAAAAATTCGTTTTTTGTGAATAAAATGTTTAAAAATTATATTTCTGTAGTTATAGCACAAAATAAAATAATAGAGTCACTCTATACAGAATTTTAAAAATATATTTTTAAGCAACATTTGAAAATATTTTTCTTCAGTTGAATTTTAATATAAAGTAACTGATTATTCATTTGGTTGCATTTTTTCTTTGTTTATAAAAACGTCTTTTTTGAACAATCCATTATTTGTTGCAGATTTTCTCAAAATAAAAACTGATAGGATGTTTGTTTTATTTAGCATTATTTTTCTATCCATATATATATATATATATATATATATATATATATATATATATATATATATATATATATATATATATATATATATATATGTGTGTATGTGTTTGTAATAAATATATTAATTTAAAATACAAATATTCAACTGTAAAAATTCAGAAAATGTACTTCAGATTAATTACTTTATTAATGTCGCATTTTTAACTTTTGAATACAGTTGAACAATGTACTCTGTTTTTTGAAGTGCTTTGATTCTATCATTTGTATATTGAGGTCAAAATGTATATATGAATATACACCACCTAACTGAGGAAATATTATCTTACGCATTATTCAGGAGAATTTTTACACTAGGAAAGCACATCCTGAAATATTTCAAATTAAGTAACTACATTGAGTAGGAGTATTTTTCAGAGGCTCAATTTTAATATTTTCTTAACTAAGAAATGGTAATGTTCTTCATTTATACATGACGATTTATACTAGAAGTTTGCGTCACTTTATCCTGTGTCTCTGATAAGTTTTTATTATCATGAAAATTTCCAGTAGATATTAATGTTTTGAAATCAAATCCTAGAATGCATTAATATTGCGTTAAAAACTTCCTATTTCCTTATAAATTAAGAATCATTGATAGATTGTAATTTTTTACCTGGTTGTGATATTATTAAGTTTCTGATAAAGTCTTAAAACATAGAAAACATTTCTTATAATAATTATCAATTTTTCATTTCAATTAGGCTACTTCGTTTGGATGCTGATTAGTTGGAATGGTTAGCACTCTTCCTCCACAATTTCTTAGTCCGAATCCTATTTCAGCCTTGAAATGCTCTAATAGTTCGGAATTTACTTTAAACTGTCGGCCTAAGTCTGATTAATATAGATGCACGAACCCTGTTCATTGAGGGACGGTCCAAACGCAACCGGAATTCTTTATTCATCACATGATCAGACAAAGTGAAAATTTAAGTGCAAATGCTATTGAATAAAATAATTCCTTTCATTAAGTTTTTATAAGATAAAATAAAAAACAAACAAATTTAATTGATGAAATGTTATGATTAAAAAAATTATAAATAGTACATATATATATATATATATATACATATATATATATATATATATATATATATATATATATATATATATATATATATATATATATATATACATATATATATATATATATATATATATATATATATATATATACATACATACACACACATATAGATATATATAATAAGTTGTAACAGCTATCTTATTATAAAATGATTCAAATAAATTATTAGATTATATAAAAATTAAAATTAATTGTGTGTGCTTGTGTGAAATGAAGGTTAAAAAAAATTGATTTTGATGCACCCACTCAAACACTTCCTTACACTCATCGAGCATCCTCTACATCTATCTATCCATTTATATACTAGTATATACATACAAACATATATGTATGTATACGATTCCTTAAAATTCATTTCAAATTAATTGATACATAAAAAGTATATTCATTCACATAAGAAATAAATAGTGAAAGAAGGAAAACATAACATTTTGATAGCACTGAATTTTAACTATACGATATATCATATAGTTTAATCAAATCTATTCGAAAATGTTTAAAGCTGACAGTCTAAATTTTCTAAACTAATGTTTAAAAATATTTAATACTGACAGTTTGACTTTTCTCAATTAGTGTCTCAAAATAGTTTTCTAAATCTTATCAATGTTTAAGGCAGGTAACTAGAATAAGAAAAGAAAGGATTTGTCCAAGAAATAATTTATTTTATTTTTTGGCACATTATTCAATGGTGAGAAAAGAACTGGAAAAAGGGAAATATAATTTGGTGCACGCGAAATTTCTCAGTAAATCTGGAAGAAGTGAAAAAAATCATTTGCGCTTCTTTTGAAATATTTTTTGTTGTTCTGATGGATGATATATCTTTAGTAAGTGGGAATATTTAATAAATTCTGAAAAAATCAATTTAAATTTGAATCTATCTGTTTTGTTTCCGCATCCGAATGTGGAGAAACTCTGTTTCTGCAGATTTTTCTATTCATGAAAGAAAATAGTTAAAATACATAGCTTGAAGATTAAAGAAAATTTAATTTTTGAATCTCAATAAAGTTTCTTAGCAAAATTTTTAAGATTTTATTATGTGACTCACTTTAGTTTAATTCTATATTTCTGATAATAAGATTCAAATAAAAAAAAATTCTTTTTTTAAATTTGTAAAAGAATGATGTATGAATATCACAATTCGTTTTAAGTAGAAGAACAGAAATTATTTTTAAAACAAACTAATATGTTATGGCTTAAAATGGAAATTAGGAAAAGTTTGCTCATTTCAAAGTTTTTAGAGTATAATAACTGAAAAAATTCTTTTAAATCATTTGTAATGTTTTATTTCACGTAATTGCTTGAATGTCCTGTTTTGGTAAACTACATTGAAACAAACAGTTACGGGGATTGGCATAGTACAATAATCAATAATTTTTTCATGAATTGTATTTGTAACCTGTTTACGTGTTAACTATTATCATTATTTCGAGCTTTGAGGTTGGTGTTGGCTTAGAGTCGGCAAATCAATATTTAAAAAATTACAAGACTTGTAACATTTTCTACAAAATACAAGAAATTACAGTGGTAGAAACCAAAATTACGCAGCTCTTATTCAGCTATGACGACAGGTTCCAAACACAGAAGTGCCTACTGCCATCTCAGATAGATAACAGCTTCTGTGGACTTGAAGACTGATCGTTTTCACTCCTTCCTTTTATAACTTGTAGAAATCTGAGGGCCGGCTTAAGAATAGCCTTCCCTTATTCCTCATTAATTGCTTGGAATTCTTCAAGTGGAAAGTTTAAAGGAGAAAAAGAAAAAAATGTAATTATATAAAGACGATTCACATTGACCCGGCGGATGCAGTACGAGTCTGCATTTGTTCAATTAAGATGGAAAATAGGCTACCATAGCTCTTATTTTCCTGTCTTCAGTTAGCATTTCACTATTTAGGTGGTCAGTGAAGCTCTTATCTTTACTATTTCTTGTTTTATTGTAGAATTTTCTGCTCAACATTGATATGTATTCAATTAAAGGTCTCAATTTGAGGTCTTTATAGAAAGGGAGTTATTTCGTATAAATCAGCTTGAGTTTGCTAAAATACGTAGATATTTATTTTCGCAGGCACAGAGTCTTTTCATTTCAGAATTGCTAATGTTAGCCCAAGCAGGTGAAGCATATGTAAGAATACATTTTACAGTGGAAATGTAAATTACTTTTACGATTTTACATTGAATTTTGAATATTTAACAAAAAGGCTGTAAAATTTGTGGAATGCTGCATTAGCTTTAGAAATTGCTTTAGTGATATCTTTTTAAATTTATAATTAATTACAATGCCCAGATAGGTAGCACTATTGACAATGGTGACTTCCACATCAAATAGGACGGCATTATTGGTAATTATTTCTCTTTTGTTTTAACAATGAAGATCTTATAAGTAATTGAGTATTTTAAGCATTTATTTTGACCAGTTTTAAATATCTTCCATTTTTTTGCAGTTTATGAAGAGAAAAGTTAGCACAAATTTTGATTTTGTAATTATTACAGTGTCATCAGCATAATGTCCTGTAATGGAGTTTGGATCATTTCTGCCCATGAAAAAGTTAGTAGTGTAGAGGATGTATTGAACAGTAGCTAGAAGGCTTCCTTGAGAGACCTTTACTGGGATGTTTCTTTCTGAGGACTAAACATTTTGATAGTTGATTTTTAAAATTCTTCTTTTTAGGTAGATTTTAATGAGTAAAAAAATGTAAATGAGTAAAAAGGAAAATTAAGTTTTATTAATTAATTTAGGAGTTTAGTGTGCCATGCTCTATCGAAGGTTTTGCCTATATTAATGAAAAGTAAAGTCGAGGATTTCTTTAGATTTAAGCATTGACCAACAGATTCTAAGATTCTCAGCAACTGTTTAGTGGTTGAATGATCATAGCGGTTACCACATTGTTCAGGAGAAACTCCTTTTATATTGGTTGACGGTGTTTATACTTGAACTCGTAGGGAAATCTTAGAGTTTCTTCAAGGTTTTTGCAAGGTTCTAGGCTGTCTCGCTTAATCCTGGTCTTAGAGATTTGGTGATGGACTTTCCCAGAAATATCCATTTTTTCGCCAGTTATCAAGAATCTCGACAAAGAGTTGCCAAATCATTTAAAATTCCGTTTCTGATGTAGAATACGCTAAAACTGCGCAATGTTTGCCTAAAATACGAGTATTTTAGATCAATCTGAGATATTTCAAGACAAAATGAAGTAATGTCTATAAATTTGTAATATTTATGTGCATGCATAAAATGATCTGTTTTGAAATTAAGTATTTTAAAGTTATTTTGGGCATTTATAATAAGAACTTTAGATAAATTTTGCATTACAGGAAGAATAATAAATGTTTCTTACAAACTAAATTAAGAAGGCTCATTATGCTCCTATTTTTATCTGCTGCAAATACCATCACAGTAGTTAAATGCTTTAAAACAATGTACATTTTCATGTGGCTTCTACAATGCCCATTTTAATATTATAATAGTTCTTGGTCCTACTGATGTAAATAATCGTCTTACTACTAAATGTCAATGTTTTGTTATTTATTTTATTGTTATGTTATTTTAATATTTTTATTTATGAATTTATGGTTTAGAATTTGTTACAAAAATATCATTTTGTAACAAAGCCGCATGTATAAAATCACAAAACTTCATAAAGTTTTGTCTGTTGGCTGAGAATTTTACAATTAATTCGTATATGTTTCTAGAAAACAAATGTAGGCTTGAAACATGGAATATTGGCGTCGTAATCTAACATGTGGTGTGAAAGTGTTTGAATTAAATGTGATTGTATATGATTTCCTTATTTTCATTTGCTATATGGGAATAGGTAGTGAATTTTTCTTTGCACAAACAAGCCAAACTTGAAGAGTAAAATTGTTGAAACAATTTTAATCGTTTCAACACTTTTACTCTTTTTTGCGAAATAGTTAATACAAAAGCGTATCACACAAATGATTTCTTTTACACAATCGACATCTTCGCAAACACTGACGTGGGTTTGAAATTTAAAACGTTTGCGCTGCCTGTCGGTAAATAAGTGAAGTGCAAAAAATTTTCCCTTTGTATCAATACACTGTTCAAACTTTAAATGGATTACAGTTTAACTGAGGTGATTTTTTATAAACAGATTCCTACTTTCTGAAATTTAGTGTTGTTGGATTTTCATTTATGCATATTTTCTTAAATTTCAGTTAATTTTCTGGGAGTAATGCTGAGCAATTGTTTCGTGTGATGGATAGATCATTTATTTTTTTCATTGCTACTGAAAAGAGTGTCATCAAGAATCAGTTGTTCAAATTCATCTGCATGACCTATGCATGCTGAAGGGTTGACATGTGTGTGGCGAAAGGTTCTGAAACAATTCATAAATTTCTTAGAATTTGATTGGTATGTACACTTTGATATCCCATAAAAGAAACCGAAGCTTCTAACATTCAAGGCTTTGTCCCATAATAAGTTTTCAGTTTTTATCTATGTACATACATCGTATGTACATAAATCGATGAGTAGTAGTCAAAAATAATTTTGAAGATTATGAGGCTATGTTTTGAAATTCTTATATAAATATTCTATAAGTTTTTCTTAATAATTCCCTTAATTTATTTTTGGAGAAAGAATTATATTCAGTTGAATGTTCCTTATTTTCTAATCTAGATATTTTTTTTGGAAATTTACTCTAAGCATTTTACAACAACTGCAAATAATAATTAAAAACACATTAATAAATTGTTATTTGTAATACATAAATTTTATTTATCAAACTTTAAAAAAATATAAATGTAATTTAAACTTTTATTATGTAGTTGTTGCCCAGCTTATTGTTTCGTTTTATATAGGAAATATAATGTATCATATGTATGCAAATATTTTTAAATAATTGTGTAAATGATTTTGGTTATTTATTTTTTCTCTTTCCTACTCGCTGCTGAATTTAAGATATTTCAATGCTTGAATTTGGATTCAAAGGAGAAAAAGATTTGAAAATTTAAGTAATTCAAATATATTTCCACTCATATTGGATGGCTATAAAAAACGAAGCAATCATTTTCTTTAACAAATTTTCGACATTTATTTTTATAAACGTGAAAATCTTAAAGTCAAATAATTCACCCAACGTTTACATTGTCTTAATAGCAGAGCATAAATAATATTTATGCTGCGCCATTAAGACGATTTATATTATTAACATAACTCTTATCATTTTATCGAAACTCGTATATCATCATCTTGACATTATTTCTTTAGAATGAATTGAAAAAGGTGATCCTGTTCAATAACCATATTGCCACCAATAATTTCAATCTGATATATGAATGTCTGTATCAGCACTATATAATCATTGTTATAAATTTTATAAAAGCACCTTAACCAGGGCATAAAATATCGAGATTTAGCGAAACCAGATAAAAATGTATTATTTACAATTATAAAAATTTCACTTTATAATCATGAATTTAAATTTATGTGATACATCTCCCTTTGTACATAGAATGTTTTATCAGTATTATCTATGTTATATTGTAAATACTATACATGTACAATACAATTTAGGAACAACAATAATTCCTTTTTGTCAAGACCCACAACTTTGGAAGAAAAACACAAAAAAATGTGTTTTTAAAACCTTTTTTGATTTCTGTCATCAAAAGAATTATATTTATATCTATAATTTTACTTGCATGCTAAATTTCAATCTTAATTAAATGAAAATTTATTTAAAATATATTCAACATTATACATAGTTAAAAGAATTCTAATATCAAAAAAGAATATTTTGTAGTGAAACAGAAAGAATTTGGCTTTCTTTTCTAGAGATATTTCAGAATTTAGCTTTATCATAGTGATTTCCGAGAGTATAATTTCTATCCTGATTGCACGAGGGTTTATTTGAGAGAAATTCAGCCCTGTACAGAATTACGAAATATTTTCTAATGACCAACGAAAACATTTTTCGCATCGAAGAAACTAAATTATAAATTGTCTAAAAGTCTTTTTTTCGTGATATGCAAAGAATTACTGTTATACATAAATTTATACGATAACGTTAAATAGATTTTAGTTGTTTATTAAATATTAAATCCACTATGTGGGTTCGGCGCAGAATTGAGCACCTCTTAGTTTGGTGATAGTCACATATTGTCGTCAAAAATGACCAAAAATTCAAGGGTTTCCCGATTGTAAATTTTCACTCCAATATACATCAGGATTTCTTTTATGTGCAGTTTTATAACTTATTTTTTGCCATTTCTGACTTCAAATTAATAATATCTGAAAGCTTAGTAAGGAGGAAATTTGTAACACTTATTATGATGAACACGGAAAAATTAATGTTAAAAAATTAAAAATTGAATTTTTGTGTTTTTTAACAGTAGATTGTAGGTCATTTATAATTTGAATTTGTTTTATTTAAACAATTTAATAATGAAAAGTTAGCAACTCTTATATTTAAATACAATTCATAGAAATGGCTCAATTTAAAGTTTCCACGTAAAATAAGAAAAGTAAATAAATTTTATTTCCCAGTCAGCTGTCTTAAAAGATTTGCTATTTGTATTTAAATAAATTATGTCTTCGTGATAATTAATCAGGAAAAATATTTTTCCCCATAAACCTGATATTTATTAACCTTGATAAAAACTATTTTTATCTGCATTATATCTATATATTCGAAAAAAGTAGAAATATAAAAATGCTCTTTAACTGATATAAAAGTTGATACTTATTAACTTTGATATATTTCCATTATGTTTATTTCTACGTTCACTTATTTTCATTACATGTTTTTATTGTAATTTTATAACATTAGACAGAATATCTTATATTAGTTAATATTAATATAAAAATTGTAATTTATCCTCTTTTATATGGAAATTCAAGTGTTTGTATGAAGTTTTTATTTAAATTGAATTCATTTACTTTTCTCAATAATTTTAGGAAAAGTGTTAAATTGACATATTTAGAAATTTAATCAAATAATATTTGTATATTGATTAAATTGCGTTTTCTTATTTTAAAAAAATTCAATTAAAACAAATTGTTTTAGAAATAAACATACATTGTGTTATTCATTTAAACAACTATAGGTAAATATTTAATTTATTTTCTATCTTTATCTATCTTTGTATATGTGTATTTGGACAGAGTTATTCTATTCATTTGAGTTTTGTATTTTGATTGAATATGTAATTAATTCATATCAATTGATTGTACTGTATTCATGACCTCTATCATAACAATTGTATGTAGAAACAAATTACATTCTTTAGTCTATACTATAATATTCTAAATTTAAAATTTTTTTTAAAAACATTTTGACATTATTTAGAAAAAAAAGAAACACAAAAATAATGCTATAGATAGGGCTTAGGCAGCTATGAAATCAGAGTTACAAAGATTATTTCATTTTCAATTTATAAATTCTTTTAGATATTATTTAGAAAAAAGTGATAAACACAAAACACATAATGCTATAAGTAGGGCTTCTTATACAGTTATGAAATCAGTGTTACGAAGATTATTTCATCTTCTATTTATAAATTCTTTTAAAACTTTTGCTTTGTTTTTGATTTAAGAATAAATATATAAGTTTAAATATAAATTCAATTACAGTGCCTTCATTAAAATGAGTTATACATTATTGTTATAGGATTTGTTATAGAATTCTTGGGGCTTCATGCAGCTTCTCGTTAAGATTTGCAAATTGGACATCATTTTCCGCGTGCAGTGATTGGGTTGACGATCATATTCTCCTTCACTGAGTTGCTAAATCTCAGTGGATTGAAGATGCCTGGTGTCATTTAAATGTGAAGAAAAAAGTGTCAGCACAGTTGTGACTTTATCACCTGAGTGTGGTTCAAAATGGCGAGGTACTTGATGACAAATAAGTATTTGAGCCCGTTAAAGTTAAGGTACAGTCCATAGCTCAATTGCATTGTTATATATGTATATCATATTAGATTATAAATTATACAAATTAAATTATGCATATATTAATGATAAAAATTGGTAATGTACAAAACATTTCGGTTTTTTGCTAGTTGTACTTTACTTTTGAATCAAAGAGCAGATAAATAATATTTCGAGAAAGGGAAACATTAATTCTTACAATTTCATAACAATATGGAATAAATTTGTTTCAATACATGTTTGATGGAATTTCAACTATATAATTCTATAAATTTGATAATGACATTATAAGCATGAATAAATCTGTATATTGCATTTATTAACATTTATAAGATTAATAATTTGCATAAAGATTGATGACATTGTTGCGTTTCTGAATTACTCCGGTTTTCATAACAGATCTATATATATTTCACATACAAATTTGTTCTGGGTCCAAATTTTCCGGGATGTCATTCTGGTGAAACATGCGTTTGCAGAAAAAAGGAACAAAGCAACACATATATGCATTAGAACAATCTAAACACTCGATAATAAACAGAAATTTATATCTTGAGAAATGAGTGAGATATATTTCTTCACTATTTACGAATCTTCTCATTTACTTTTTAGAAAATCAGTCGAAAGTATTTTTTAGCCTGCCTTTTTCATGAAAACATATTTTCTTATTTCTTCGATGATGTTTTTTCTTTCAAAAATATTCATTTTTTGCCCAGCCTCTCACCAAAGGTCACCAAGTAACCCCAGAATGTGAGTATTTCAAATTTGTATGAGATATTTTAAGACAAAGTCAAGTGCTGTTTATAAATTTATAAGATTATATATATATATATATATATATATATATATATATATATATATATATATATATATATATATATATATATATATATATATATATATATATATATATATATATATATATAAATGTATATATATATATATATATATATATATATATATATATATATATGTATATATATATATATATATATATATATATTATAAATTTCTTAAAAACGTTATACTTTAAAATTATTTTGAATTTGGTTTAAATTTTAAAGTAAAATTTAACGTTAATATTTATAAAAACTTTCAAGACATTTATGTTAATTTCCTAACGATAACATAGCAATTGTATTATCACAACGAATAAAAGCATGATTGATGTTTTCATCAGAAACTATTGAGAAAGTTATTTTTTAAATGAACCTTAAAATGATCTTCAGTTGCTCAACGTTGATTTTCCTCAAGCATTTTATCATATGATTTTCTGAAAGCCTTGAAATTTTTGTATCTGAAAACAATCTTCCGATTTATTATTTTTTAAATTAAATTTTTTAAGAGAATATTTCTCAGCAACCTAAATTTCAACGCAACTTTGCATTTCTTACCTCACAGAAATGGTAAGAAATAATATTACTTTATATATCAAAGGCTTTCCCTTTTATCGATTTACAAAATACTGTAAGTTTAATAAGCATTTTTTTTACTGAATCAGAAATATGAATTTAAAAATTTAAAAAATAGCAAAAGGAAATTCTTTTTTTGTGAGACCTAAAAGCCACTCCGTGTAATTAAATTTGTAGTATTTATATTTTCATCATATTTATTTCTAGAAGCTAGTTTAGTTATAAAAATAAACACACACACACAAGACACGATTTTATATTTTTCTTAAAATTACCAGTATGCTTTCGTAAGATTATTTCAAAATATTTGAATATTTCATACTTAAGAATTTTTATAATATTTATATATAATTTGTGCAATACATCTAAAGCTAATTGCAATTGCTTTAGGAATATATATATATATATATATATATATATATATATATATATATATATATATATATATATATAATAAAAAATGACATTTTTTATTAATACCAAATCTGGAATTCATGAGTATTTCAATTCATTTATGCTACTGAACATTTATAATTTTTAAGAAAGAGTTTTGATTATCAATATATCTATATGCTGAACATTTAATTTTTTGCTTCCTATTTAATTTGAAAGCTAGAGTCCATGAAAATTTCCTACATTATATTTGTATATTTGATTCAAACAATTAAGTTTAATTGAGTATAACATAAGAATTATACTCATTTAAATTCGAAACTAATTAATTCAAATAATTCGTTAAAATGTTTATTGTTACGTCTGGGGTGATTAAAATGCCAATAAATACCATCAAAAAGCAGCAAAATTTAAGAACATCTTGGACTGAGATTTTGGACAAAATTACTATCTGCCTTCTTAAAGAGTAGTGATAATTTATTTGTTTAATTATAATTTACACCTAATATTGGAATTACAATAATAGTTACTAATTTTTATAGATAAATAGAAATGAAATTATTCTTATACGTGCTGATTAAATCTTTGGAGTCGAAAGTTCTGTGGTCGGTCATTGGGCAGTTACCAGGAGTTGAATGGTGTGCAGAAAATTTTCCCCCTCTCCAATGTTAAAATTGAGGGAGGGGATTTCTGACTGTGGCTTCTGAAATGCTTAGAGCAAAGTCGAAATTCATGGTGATCTGGTGAAGAGAAAGATATACCCTACTGACTTAAATTTATATAGCCAACGCAAAATAGCGATTTTGGCTTGTCCAAGTATTATAAGTAACACATCAACAATAGCAATATCTCCTAAAAAAAAGGATTTATTCCTTTTTATTTGGTATATCGCCTACACTTATACTATTTTTAACATTAAGATTACAATGAGAAAGAATTTCGGAAAACAAAATATATGTTTCTTATGATATAAAAGTGGTACAGAAATACACTGTTTTGTCATCAGTAAGGATTTTCCTATCATAATAAAATTTAAAAAGAAAACACATCATGATGGAACATGCCAAACATTGAAGTTTTGAATGCCGGTGAACATGAATTACGGCCGTAACGCATATTTCTGATGAGCAATTCGCAAAATACAATAGAGCACCAGTAATAGAAGTGGAAAATTTATCTTCTTTGATTTCATCGTTATGATTTCATAGAATATAATAAATGATTATGTCATCGCGACGTTTTCAAATTCCTTATAGGCAAATTAATAACTTCCAGCGTTTTCACATCGTCGGAATGGGTGAAACTGGATGTCCATACAGAGCAAATGATCCTCACCTGCAAGCACATTCATAACTACGCAAAGATGATGTTAGCAGCTTCGAGGAACTTATCGATAATTGAAAGGCTCTGGACAACCAAAGTGCACGAGGAAAGTTGGGATGATTATTCGACAAGACCTATCTGTTCCAACTTTATCATTGTCCATTGTTCAACGTACTACAGCCTCTTCTGTAGACGCATTGATACTTTCTACCATTTAACGGCACTTGGCAGTAGTTAGGGTTACACTCACAATGTGTGTGTGTGTGTGGCATTTAAGACAACTAACTGTCTTTGACTTCACAACTTCTGAAGTGATGTGTTTGCCGATCATCGCGGTCTATCATCGAATAGTACTCCGAGATGAATCTCGTTTTACTTTTCAAGCAAATGATCATCAGGTTCATGTCTCGAAAGGACATATTATTTAATCTCAATCAGCCTTTGCTGTGTAAAGGTACGAGTATATCGCCATAATCTGCAGTGTGATTATACAGAGTGCAATCTCATTCGGAAGTAGGACATCTCCAGTCATTCTCTATACATTATTAACAGCTCAATGATATGTTAGGGGCAGTTTCCTACGAGAAAATGCCAGGCCTCATACCGTTTGCGTGTCTCTGGACTGCCATCGTGTCATTAATACTCTTGCATGGTCAGGAAGATCAACAGATCTTATACTACACAGACATGTCTAGAACTGAGTAAGCCACTAGGTTCAGGCACCCCAAAATATAGCAGATCTGGAGTAACAACTGCTGAATGTCTGGCAGAATGTATCGCAGGATGACATTTAGATCACACTCTAGTGAGACGTGTAAAAAGATCGACACCCGGCGTGGTTCCATAAATAATGATTTGAGCATTTAATTCATGAATCGTGTATGGTCCGTACGGCCATGATTTATTTATACTTTCATTATCTGTTAATTTTTTGTGCATACATTTAATTTCTATAAAAAAAACTACTTCTTTCTTTATTCATCTATTTTTTGAAAAATAATCTATAAATTGCTTATGGATATAAGAGAAAAAATTCTCATTAAATTTTTCGGATCTTCAAATAAAAATACCTGTTTTTAGAGAATTTCAATATTTAATCTGATTTTTTTACTACACAGATAAATATTTTCTACGATGTTTTATGTTTTGCTATGAATTTCTTGGAATAATTTTATTAAAATTTCATTTAAATGCTATCTATTTTATGTGATGTTTAATACTAGATTAATAAAATAAAACTGAATATTTTTTTAAGATTTTAAAAAGAGTTATTCGTAAAAACAAATCATTATCTTTTTTGAATTTCAACATGTTTTTTTTTTATCTCAGATTTAAATTTTATTAATAAGTTTGCATGTTTAATTAATAACGTTTGCTAATTTCTAATTTGTATCTGAAATTTATTATTTTTTATTGTTATAAAAACAGTTAACAAAAACTTTTAATAATTGCCTCGCTACTGACAAAAAAAAACATATAGAAATATTTTCAAATTAAATATTTTTTTAAAATTTATCACTTTATTGTAAGAAGCAGAATATAATCCTTGGAAAAATAGAAAAATTAGAGATTTAATGCTATTTTGAAAGTTCTCATTAAGAATAATTTATAAGCTCTTAATTAATTCCTTATTTTTTTCGTTGAATTAATCCTCCACATTTCCTCAAACGGCATTAATTTCTCAATACATTTTACTAACTGAAAGTAATCGAAATTTATAAAAAAGCATAATGATGTTGAAAAATAATTTGTATCAGAAACTCATTTATTCAGAAAAAATAATTTTCATGAATTAATAGTTTTTATAATCAAAAAGAATATTCCATATCAATTCATAAAAAAATAAGTATATGAAACAAATATATTAAACTTAGTTAAAAAAATAATGTATCTATGAACTTTATTTCGAAATGATATGCATAATACAGAACGAGAACAGGACCAATCGATGATAAATGGTTTTGTTTGATACGGGATCATCCAGTGTGTATTATACATGCTGCAGAATTTTGGAAGACGTGGTTTGAGGTGCCACCATTATCTTTCATCGCACTTATCGATTCATGGGTGCTGAAGTTACTATGGCTGCATTGGCACACAGGAAACATTTTTTCCCACCCACTTCGTCACAGTCGGTGCATCCAGATATCTGTCAACTCGCTATTTGTAAATAGGACCAGTCTGCCCTGCTTAGTCTGATTACCGTGTCTCTTGTAAACTCGTGTCTACTGGAACTGACTTCAGTGACGATGGTCCAGCATTCTGGGAAATTAAATGCGTCATTTACGTCGGGAACAAATTTTTAACGGTTATTTTTCAAACTGCAATATTAGAGCGAATATTGTGCACTCAAAAAATCTCTCACTTTATATCTTATCTTACATGAGATAGAGAACTGCGCATTTCACATGTTATCTCGATAAGGTGCGTTTACCGTAGAAATTTGCTTTATTTTCTGCCATTCTTTCTTGGTGTTTCATTCCCAATGTCTGGTGAAGCGCCTTTGTCAGTAATCTTATGTTAGTATATATATATATATATATATATATATATCTTGACTCTTTAACAGCGAGAATTTGTATGCTATTAAACTCGGGTTGACGCTTCCCCTACTTCAAAGCAAGCAGTTTCAAATCCTGCAAATGCTTCACTAACTGATGGTACCATGTCTGCTTCAACTTGAAGATTTAGATCTTCTTCCTTGACATGTTCAATAAGTTAACCATCATTTACAATTTGAAACCCAGTGTGTCTGTCTCATAATCCCCTCACCGATAGTAACTTCGAAACACTCGGGAATTTTTAAAAGATTATTTCTCTTCATACTTTTTCCTTTCTCGAGCTTTTGCCTTTACTCAATTTCCTTACATTCTTATGTCAATTTTTTTTTCTGAAATTCTTAAAACGATTCGAATAATTAGCTATTCGGATAAATTGAGTAAGTATGCTTAAAAGTATACTGTAGTTTGTAGAAGTTCTGATAATTTTCTACTATTATATTTCCCAGCACAGTATAAAATTATAAAATATTTTTGGATGATTAATTTAAATGAAACACAGATTAATAGTCCTAACACACAATATTTTCTTATGCATTGTACTTAGAAATTTTTGTTAGTAAAATAAAGTTTTATTTGAAATATAAGGGCCAATTGTTTGAATTTTTGATGATTGCTTTCTGAGTTTTGTAAAGTATTAATTTACTTATAAGAGAAACTATTAAATTTTGCTTACTGAATAATTTTTTGTTCATTTTTACTAGATTAAAAATATAAATATTTGTTAAAACAAAACGAAATATTTTGTTAAATGATATCATGTTTCTGATTTACAAGAGAATTGAATGTTAAAATATTTTTAAATGGTTAAAATTTTTAATAAAATATGAAATTTTTAACAATACAGAAATTTTAAAGAAAAGGAATACTGATACAAAAAATATTGGAGATGTATCACCAAGTGATATACTACTCTTTGTAATCACAAATTTAGTATCACAAGCTGATAGTTTCTAAATATTATTCAAAGCCAATTTATAGATGAATTATAGATATAGAATTCATGATGTCTGTAATCCCACTCTGGGATGTATCGCATTATATTGCAAGTGAGGGTCCTTCAAACTCGGTAATGAATTTCTGTTAATCAAAAGGATGTTATGGGATTGCTGGAATTAATACCTTTCTCCTTGAAATACTGTACATCGGTTCATGTGCTCAAGAGCATAGGAACGCCTACAATTAGCAGCTAATCAGAATGGTTCTCTGGATCCACTTACCAATAAACTGAAGGAGGACATACAAGCCTCATCTATCAACCAATTAAAAAATATCTTTATATTTTATTATTTAAATAAATAAAGTCAAACGTCATAAAATATCTTTTAGTTTCTTTGAGATCAATCCAAAAAGAAAATGTTATAGGAAATTGATCGCTTCATAAACGTGGTAATAAATAAATCTATTCAAATTATGAGTGTGCGAATATTGTATTAAATGTGTGTAAGCTGATTAGAGATTTTTTTAATTTTATAAATATACCAGAGAAACGTAGAGACAAGTTCTTTGCTTCCGAGTAATAATATTTGGAAAAATAGTATTTTTAAAGTTTTTTAAATGTTCTAAAATGTCGATTTTCACTACGAATTCAAGTTTCACATTTAGATCAACTGAACGCAAATGAAATAGAAAGTGCAATGGTTGAAAATTCTGCTTCTTTGGGAAGTTACTAAATAGTTAAGTCAGTATTATTTTTTCCGCGTATCAATGGATATTCGATAAGCGACGTATTGGAAAAATGGAAAACACTTTTGTTACAGAACGCAAAATCTGAAATTGAAAGAATGAATTTTTATTGATATTTTAGGAACAATTAAGCTATAGAAAAGAAGGGAAAAGTGAGGATTTTTATTCTGTTTAAAAACTGATCTCTACTTACAGTGGTAAAGCAAGGATGACCATTTTAACAGGGGGGAAAAGAAGTTAAAAAAGAAGAAATAAGGGAAATTTAAATTTGTAATTCCGATTTGGGCCATTTAGATATTTACTTTTAAATTTAATGCCAAAAAATTCTATTTTGGAAATTCGAGCTTAATGAATATCATGACAAGAAGTAAATATGAATTATATGCGATTAAATCGCATCAAATAAAAGCTTGAATTTTTTCACGGAAATGTTCAGCGAGATACGTATGTATCTTTTATATTGCATAATCGTTAAATGAACTCTGAAAACATATGTTTCTATGCTTTGATATTTTTCAGAATTCTATCGATTATTAAATTAACCGAAATGATTTTATTATGCATATCTAGTTACAAACACATATTTAAGGATTTCCAATTTTCTTAATTTATTCATTTTTAAAAATTTATATTCCCTAAAATTGTATTTGAAAATAATTTTAAAAATTAATTAATTAATAAATAAACAAACTCAATGCGATTATTGTAACCTTATATATCGTTAGGTTTAGCGATTCAAAGGTACTTTAACATTATGGTTGCTATTCTTTACAAAGAAACAATTGGCGCAGTTAGGATTGCTAAATGAACACTCCAATACCTACGTAATCCTCATCTTGGCTGAAGAATATATATATATATATATATATATATATATATATATATATATATATATATATATATATATATATATATATATATATATATATATATATATATATATATATATATATAATCCCAACTGTTTCTACTTTAGCCATAATGTTCACTTTTACTCCTGAAATTAGTATAGGCATTTTTAGAAGAGATGAATTCATTATAATTTCAGCTACATAAGTGATTGCTATTAAAAAATTCATAATCCATCCAACAAAATATTCATTTTAAAATATAAAAAAAATATTCCAGCTCAGCAGAATTCTATAAGTGAAATTTTAATAACCACAAATAATATATACATTATATTTATTTTTATAATTTTATATGGTATTTTAAATTAGTTAGATTTTTATGTTTAAACTTCATTTAACATTTGATTATGACACTTTCATCAAATTTAATTTGATTGTTGAAATAATTTTATTTAATTTGTACTTTTTCAAGTATAACTATGATATTGTAAATAATCTTTACAATGATTTCTTATAATATATGAATAGAAAGACAAAATACGACGTGCAATTATTTAATCACGTTCAAATAAAAACTGCGGTAGTTAAGACTATTGTTTAAATATTTTTGCTAACAAAATTTAACCCCCAAATAGGGCGTTGCCAAGAAAATGACTACCCCCCCTTCTTTCCTACTTAAATCATCTTTGGAATGTTTTTTTAACACTCAGATTTCTATAAGCACTTTTGAAAAAGAAATGAATTAGGAGAAAAAATTATCATTATGTTTCATTGTTTGCAAAATTCAAAAAGTCAAAACGAAAGATTAAATCTTCTAAGTTATGAGACTATAACAAAGTTTCGAAATATTTAAATGCATTAAAATTGTTCTATATTTTATTGTGATCTTAAAAATATATCATATGATTTTAGATAATTTTTGATGACTTAAAGAGAAGTGAAGGCTAAAATTAATTACTTACTTTAGTTGAGTTTACACTATAATGGTATTTATGAACTGTTTGGTGATTTTATATAAAAAATTAATTGAAGTATGTTCAGAATACCAGACCGCATTTTAATGATAATGTAATTTATGTGATAAAGCATAATCATATATACGATGAAAAATATTCTGCTTTATATAGAATAATAAATACAAGCATATTACATATTATTTAAATTACAACTGAGATAAATTATATACTTAGTGAGTATTAATAATGATTCACTATATTGAAGGTAACAATTTGTAGGATGGTTTCAATCATTTATGTTTTTTGTCATGTTTATTATCACATAGTTATATAAATGCAGTATTTTGAAATTTCAATCTCTGGGTACAATTTACGGTGCATATAAAAATTATTAACATTTTTTCAAACTGTTCAATATTGGTTTTGCATACACCTGAAATTTAAATAATAAATTTACATAGAAATCAATAGTTAAGATATGAAGACTTCAAATTCATGTAATTTTAACAACAAAAAGCAATCTTTTCAAAAATTAATACCGTTCGTAACGCACCTGTTTTTCGCTTTAGCGTAGAAGGGTTCACGAAAAGTTTTTTAATACCTGCAAGCCAATCGTGTGTGCTTCAAAAAATATATCACTATCAAATTTTAAGTATTTTGATAACTTCATACTCATAATACTCTTGTATTATTCTTTAGCGTAGATGAATTCAACCAAAATCTTATAATACACGCAAGTGAATGATGTAAACTCTTCAATATAATATATTACTATTAAACTTTAGATATTTTGAGAACTTTATATTCATACCACAACTTTCTAACAAGTAAATGATTAAGAATTCAAAACATATTCGTTGTAAATTACTTTTTTTCAAATACTGATATAAAAAATAACATTATCAGTACTTTGAATGAAAAATATAATTTGAGACAAAAAATAATAAATTTCTATTTTAAAACAAAGTAAAAAGCTGAAGTTTCAGTGATCTTAGCTGTATAAAATTAATTAACATAACAGTATTACGATTATTCTATATTACGATTTTTTATTGTATTACGATTATTGTATATATGAAGTTAATAAAATTTAGCAAATATTATATTAATATATACTTGCTTGATTTCCTTATGACAGGTCATTAGAAAATTAATCACAGAATAATGATTTAATTATTCATCTTTAAAAATTATAGTTCATAATTTGGAATAATAAAGTAAAATTACCGCAAAAGTTAAATTGCTTACAGGATATTCTTTTTTTTACATACAAGGATTATAATTTTTTTATTTTACAATTTTATAATAAGATTTTCTGAAATCGAAAAGTAATTTAATTCAAAATTTGATTTTCAAGTATGCTTTAAATGTTATGTCGTCAGGTTTTACACATTCGTCAGATCTTTTTATGTAATTATGTTGCAAGATTTTCAGTATAATTATTTAAAAGTTCTTCTTTTACATTTCATTATTTAAAATTTAAGGCAGTAGAATAATTTTGATTTTAATATTAAGATAATTTATTTATAGTTAAATATTTCTTCTAAGTTTTTACAAAATATAAAAATTCGATTTCACATTAAGAAAGATTTTAACTGGTTTAAAAAAATCATTTATTAAATTGAAATCATTCATTTATTAATTTCATATTATTATAATTCATTCATTATTAAAAATATTCATTCATTTAGGTATTGAATAGAAAAATATCAACTTCAGTTGCTTTCCTACACATTTTGCAAATTCATAGAAATGTCTAGATTTTTCATAGATGGAATTTGAAAAATATTGCAGGAAAGATATCCACCAGTTACGCCAATAATCATATGATTATCTAGACTTTGTTGCCTAATGGAGAGGTGGTATAGTTATGCCAAAGGAAATGACTTCTGAAATAGCTTTCTTGAGAAAAAGGGAAAAATATTGAGTGATTTTTCAAAACTACAATAAAGCTGCAAAAAATTTAAAATATGCTCATTTATAAACACATTTTAGACACAATAGACGCAGTTACTCGGTGCAAAACAATTTGTTAAACCAAAATTCTTGATAATAACATGAATTTTAATGTAATGTAATGACATCTGCGAATTATGTTTTCTCACGAATTTTTACTTGAACCATAGAACTTGAAAACGTAAATATAAAGCGCTGAGATAGAATACGTTCATTTTCTAACTTTAAGATTTAGAATCTTTTTTTCTGCAGTTGAGTCTAGAGTTCTTCTCTTACTCTTCAATTGTTGAAATGAAAGTCTTTCCGACCGCAGCTCTAAACTCTTTTAGCATTAACATTGTGACCTAACAATGGTTAAAAGCAAATTTTTTTCTATCCATTGAAATAAATCACATACTTGTAAAGAAGTACAAAGACAGATAAAGAAAAATAACTTACGGAAGAATTTTGTAGCATACTCTCTTTTTTCCAAGTGCTAAAAAGTCAATAAAAAAGACATTTCTTCCCTTTTTTCTCCTTTTCTTTCCAAGTTCAGTACTTCTTCACAATGGATAGATAGGCCATTATGGTATCTTTCAAGGAAACGTTGCACTTTGAAGAACCAAGATAAGGTATAATTATTTTCCGGAACTTGAAACTTACTCCAAAAAGAATTTCTTATAAATATTTTTTTATAGTTTAGAATGCATTTTCATTTTTATTATTGATTTCAATGCTCTAAGTAATCGAAGAGTTTTCACGAAACATTTTTACAAAACTTCCATGTAAAAATCTTTGTAATTTTGATACTTGATATATTTAAAAATCATTATCATCATTATTATTTGCAATTTCAATATTATTTTGCAATTTCAATATTATTATAAATTTCAATTGAATTTATATTTACAAAATTAATTTTGGAAAGGCGTTTTGACTTGAAACTCACTTATTTCATAAGAACTTTAGAAAATAGCCATAATATGAATATTTTTACATACAATATAACAAACTAGTCTAATATTTATATTTAAATTATGTATATGAAACATTTATGATAAAATATGAAAAGGGAATGAAGTTGTAAAGAAACAACTAAGATAATGTTTGGCGTTGACTATAAGAATATAAAAATTAATTTATGTACTTTTGCATATAAATTCATTTATTATGTACATTAGTCAATACCTAAATATATATATTTTACAAAGCTACTGTCATTGTCAAATAAATAAAGAATTTAGTAGAAATAAGTTGATGTTTGAAAAGGATTATATTTATACTTAAATTAATATTATAAATTTCAATGCTCAAAATTTATGAATGATTAGCATATTAAACATTATTTTTCATGTTGCCCAATAAATTATTTGAATAATACTATATATTTATGTACATATATTTCTATCAGAACATGTTTTCAATATCTCAGTATTATTATATTGAACAGATTTTTATTTTTAAAAGTAGAGGATGTAATTATGCATAGATAGTAATATATACGTAAAGAAGTCATCTTTTGATAGGCATATATGTTAATTTATGAAGGACAAAATGGCAAAAAATTATTCTTGAAGCGAGCCGTCTTTCTGAACTCTGCTCGTCGTGCTATAAGTAACAAGACAGTGTGTGAGTTTGATTTAGCATTAAATACAATTCCTATTAAATGCGAATTCAACAAGTTAAGTTTTGAAATAAAATATTGTCTATGTATTAATTATGTCAGAGACAAATGTCCTGACATGGGGCTTCCTTTTTTCCATGAGTACGACAATAATCTTCATAGCAGAAAGTCTTGGGTTTGATTCCGACCATTGTTGAAAAACGAGAGATGGTTTTTGTGCTTTTGGTTTGTGCATGTATTTCTTTTATGGTCGGTGTTTGGGAGATCTTCTGATTTCTTCACTTGTGACTTGTAAGTATGGCCCAATATTTACGAAAAGTTCTCCCGAAATGCAGATTACGAGGTGGATGCTAACTTATCTCACAATGACGGTCAACCGTTAGGCAATTTACTACGCAGTGTAAAAAAAATCTTAGGTAAGATTATTTCCATTCTGTGATCTGTTTGTCAGCTTAAATATAGACAAAAAGTCAATGAATTCTGTTACGTGGGAGAACTTAAAAATCCTACTTTACCTAGAAAAGAAAATAGCTCAAAGTCTAACTTTTACATAATGTTGATGAATAACATTTTTATGCATTCACATAAGAATGAAATCTTAAAATCCTACAGCATTTAACCCAAAAATATTTTAATAATATATAAGTATCATAATTTATAACATACTCAGTTTGTAAGAAAAATGTTCTGTAAAACAAATGGGAAATAATAAAGGGAAAATCGTTACTATTATCGTGATTATAAAGGGGAAATCTGGACTATTATCGTGATTATAAAGGGGAAATCATGACTAATAATCTATTGCATATCCATTAACAGTATATTCCTTCATCACATTCTGTGAAACAATATTTAATCACCCACATTTAAATGAATACACAGTATAGCAAATTTCTTTTTTTTATCATAAGTTCTTAAAAGAACATTTTATAGGATAGATTTTATTATGAAAATCCATGACAGCAACATTCAGATTTCCTTTTAGAAACATGTTTCAGGGGAAAACAGATTTCTCTAAAAAAGGGAATAAAAACAAGAAAAATAAATTATCGAGCCGAAGACAAAATCACTTTTCAAAGTAAAAGCCTGGACAAGCAGAATTTCATTATCCAAAGCTAGATTACTAAAATTTGGAACAAAACCACTGTAAGGAACTTCGTGTTGCCAAAAAAAATACTTTTGGGAACAAAACTTTAGAATAAAAAATGCATCAGAGGGGATGATAGATTAAAAGCAAACGATAATATAAACTGAAAATGATATTTAAGAGTCCCAAAAAACAAAGATCATGCATACTCTAAAGTTAATTAAATTTAAAACAATTTGTGCAATCATTTGTTCAGATATATGTATGGTATATGATTGAAAAAATTACTTGCAGTCGGTAAGTTTTTTAACTAATCATCAAATTTAAAATGCAATACACTTTTATCATTCAAAAAGGTTTCAAATATTCCGATAATCAGTAAAGTTTGAGCAATGGAACAATAAGATATTTTAAGTAACTGACAAAGAATTGAGACAAGTGTTGATGGATTGTGTCTGCCGATGCCTTGAGATGGGAAGTTACAGGATCTTGACTTTTAAATTAGGATCATTAGTGATAGTTCACCTGGCGTTGATTAATTAGTTTTTGACGAAATGGCCCGTCTGCAGATATAAAAATTCCCCAGACTGTCATTAAATCCTACTGAATTCTTTTTATCTGTTGTTAAATTTCTTCCAGGAAAGACTTATTTTGATCAGAAATTCAAAGTTTATTCTAAGTGTAATATTTTTAATTTAAATTACTATATATAATTTAATTTCTTATTTTCGGTGTTTTTTGATTTTTCTATTTGGTGTTTTTTTAGAAAAGAAATTTTCAAGGAATCAGGATAAAATAAGTAATATATTTTTTGACAGTCTTAAGCCATATTGTGTATGCAAAAGACATTAAATGTATGCTTTTAATTTTCATAGTTACTATACTGGAGTATATCACAATGTTCATGTATCATAGTCATTCATACTATACAATTGACGAATCATAGGGATTCATATGTACCAATTAATTTCACTACGATATAGCATTTGGCAGCAAGAATTGCTAGTAAAATAATATTTGATGCATTAGCATTAGTTGCTTCTCTATTTGCTAGATATTGTAAAAATAGACGTTTATTTTACCAGTGAATTTATGATTCTACTGATAATTTTTATAGGATGAAGACGTTTTTGATTTATTTTGAATAATTTGAAATGAAAAATATTTTGATTTGTTTTTAATTTAATTTTATCTGCCACAATTCTAATTTATTAGTAAACTAAGCATTTTATCATTTAGATAAATTGAACCATACCAAAACCAGTTTTTAAATGATTGGCTATATTTTATAAAATTATAAATTATATATTCTGTTTCTAATATATATATATATATATATATATATTTTAGTTTACTTGTTGCATTGTATTTTGTTTTAAGCTGTAGTATTAGAAAGAAAAATTGATCTCTGGTGTTTTTAATCTGATCGAATTTTTTCCTAAGCAGTTTAATTGAAGTTTTAGTTGCACAAAATAACAAAAGTTACTTTAATCAATACAAAAAAGGAGGGATTTTTAGAAAATTGCTTTAATGTTAAGGAAATTCATGCAATGATTCACTATAAATTAATTCATAAAACATGGTGTCATTTGAAAACGCGTTTATAAAATGATGTTATATATATACATATGTAGTTACATTAAAATTTCAATGCATTTGTATTTTAGTTACTTTAAAAATTTCTGATAGAAGACTAGCATAAATAAGCAGAAAGTTCTAAATTTAATTGTGCGTCTGGGTTAAGATTCCTAAACTTTACAGGTACTATAAGTGGCATAAAAATCGTATAAATGAAATAATATTCACTTGATTATTATAACTATTAAGTTGGATTGCAAATGAAACTTCAAAATGTATCTAGATTTATTTCTTGTCTCGTATTAGGATTTTTATTACAAATGATTACCACCACTTTGATCTCATTCCAGTAGACTGTAACACAACTGAGAAAATATCTCAGGATTAACTAGTTCAAAGTCAATCACTATGAGGCTTGAAAATATTCCTTCATAAAATCAATTTGGCTACTAGTTTAATGTTTTAGTCAGTAACTTCACACGCGAATAAGATAAAGTGTCGAAATTTTTTAATTGATATTATACAGATAAAGACGCCTTTAAGAGGTGCATAAGGATTGATGCATCTAAAAGGCCTTTTATGCCGGTTGAGAATGAACTAATATATATTTTTTTTGCTAGTGAAATTGGATGAAATTTATTCGAACAGAAAAAATATTAGGATATTTATGGCCTGCTTGGAACGGTTGTAGCATATTTCTACCGCAAGCCAATTGGCTGTTTTGTGAAGAAATGATTTCGCCTAAATGATCCATCACACACCCACAAATAATAGGGATGACAAATATTTTAGAATAATGCATTTTATTATTGAGAATTTTTATTAGAAATGAACTAAATATTTCAGCATGATAATAATGAAATGAGATAAATGAAAAGATTAAAAACAATTTAAGGCTGTAAAAAGTTTAATTTTTTTGATTAACTTTGGAAAAATCTTAAATTGGCAATTATTCTTAAGTAAAGTTCAATTACAAGGGATATTGAGAGGAAACATCTGAAATTCAATAACAGTATCTGATTTGCTCTCAGTCTATTGAAGTGTCCTTTTTATAGATTTGGCTGAGTGAAAAAATATGTTGTTGCTAGGTATCTTTAAATCGCCAAGAAACTAAGCTGGAAAACATTTTCATTAAAAATATTTTTAAGGATTGGCAAATGTCCTACTGTTAATTTAATCACCTTTTTTTATCAATAAGTTGTTTAGTAGAATTAAAAAAGCATACATATTAGGAAAATGCAACAACAACAAAAAAGCGAATTTTCATATTTTATTGTGTATTTCATTTAAATAAATAAAATAAAAAAAATAAAAATACTGAGCACACTTTACATTGTCTAGATACCAGTTGTACATTTTAATTCTGTTTATAAGAAATATCAAGAATTGAATCTTAAATTAATATTAATGAATTACGATTTTATTCGCTTTACTAATAATTTTGAAAAGCTTTGCATTATTGAAAATTCTCGGTTAAACTTCCTTATGTTTAATTTTAAGTTAGAAATTTCGCTTATCGTTTTTGTTTATTTTACCTTAAAACAAATCTAGATAAATAAATAAATGTTTTTGGGTATTTTTTTATTTCTATAAAAAGATTTTATCGTATGTTTTCTTAAATTATTATCACACCGTGTGAGTCATAAATTGCTTATCCCCACATACAAGTGGTTCTATAACATGCTCCTTTTATATCAATGATATACTTAAACATATATCTTTTAAATTCTTAAGTATATTTTTTACATAAATGACGTTTTTAAAAATATTGTTTTCATACTAATGATTTGTGTTTAAGTACATTAAAAGATTTGAATCTTATGAAAACATTGTGATTAAGATTTGATTTGAAGAAGCTAATATATAGGTAGTTTAAAAGATATAATTTAATGTAGACTTTTTGCAAAATATGACTCCCTCTCTCTCTATTAGATAACTTATTTGATTCGAAAATTATACCTTTTTTGTGGTACTAATATGGTTTAAAATATGCTCATAAAATAATTACTACATTTATACATAAATAATTTAAAATAAAATTATTAACATTGCAAAACAGATAAAGCGTATTACTTTCAGAACTTTTCACACGGTGTAAAAATACCTTACTTAGATTTGATCTCTATTAAAAAATTTCATTAAAAAAAGAAATGATAAAAACTATCTTATTTCAAAATGAAAACTTTGAAAAATTTAAAAAAAACTACTAGATTTCAAAATGAAAAACTTTTACAGTGTTAATAAAATTGAAATTTTCAAACTTCTATTAATGAACTTTAAAATTGATACCTTAAATTTGGCAGAAAATTGAATTATAGACATTTAAATAGATATTTATATCTTCTATAATTTTATACTCTTATGAGTAGAATTGTTGGTTCAACTGTTAAATTCAAAGTTATGCTAATAATGCTGCAAAGTATAAATAATATGCTTTTGTATTCCAATAAATATGTAAACAATATAAGAAAAAGAAGTTATTTTTAAACAAATGTTTTTAAACAATATATATATATATATAAAATATTGCTCAAATTAACAGCTATTAGGCAAAGGAAAATGATATCATTAACTTATATTGAATACTTTTATGTTTCTAATAAAATGCTGTGTTAATGGCGGCTGACTCTGAATAATACAAACTTTTATGCGCAGAATGATGCGTATAGAGAAAAATGAATTACTGTTCTTTAGCCGCAGCTCATGCGTAAAAAGAAATAGGATTGATAAGGAAAAGATAAGCATTACATAAGAAATCCTCTTCTAGTCCTACGTTTCATTTATTTTTTCTCCCGCATAAAATTGATATTGATTAAGGCTGATGTCTGTTGTGACCGCACATATGCTGCCTTCCCTTTGTCTTAAGATCATAATAAATCTCCTGACGGCAACAATTTCTATCATTCCTTAGGTATCTTCTTGCTTGCCTTAAATGCGCTGACATATCCCAGGAAGAATATCTAGAATTATATATAAGCATGTTCACGATAGATTTTTAGAATCGAGGTTTAGAAAGTTGACTACTTTTTTTTTCAGGATTATGAGAGAGAAGTATTTTTTAAATGTGTGTATAATTAGTACCTTTTTCATGGCATTTCAAAAAATTTGGAATTATTGTAAGAAAACTTTCATATATGTTGCTTTAAATTAATTATAAACTGTATTTTGTAAAGTGCAGCTTGATATAGTTTATGAAAAATCACTTATGAAGTTATTGTTAGACTTGTATCACTAATCTTGAGAGAATTTATTTCGATCAATTTTATAATCGTGTAATATTACTGAATGTGATTTAAATTTATTTTAACACAGGAATTATAATAGTATTATTAGTAGATTCATACTATAACGACTCAAATAATTAAAAAAAATATACGTTGATTGTTACTTATATATTAAGAATTAAAAGAAATATTGATTTTCTCATACATTGAAAAGGTGAAAATGTGTTTTGGGTCCCCTGCTTGGCGCATTTTCAAAAAATTGCTAACTGCCGCGTTTTTGCGTGTTGTTTCGCGGAGTTGAATTCTCCGAGAGACACTACACAAAAACGGCGTTTCTATGCCGACGAAACAAAAATCCGTGTTTTTAATGAATTTCACCGTTGGTATGGCAACGAAAATAAAAACAATGTTTTTTTTCGAATTGTATGACAAAAAATACCCATATAATTGTATAACAAAATGTAACAAAAGAGACAGGATTGCCACAAGGAGTGCATTTAGGATAAAATAGTCAGGGTTACCACTTCTGCGCGTCTATCGTTCATTTGGCGAGAAAGGGGTACCCAAACCACAGATTAACCTCTAAAAAGATAAAAAAAAAACCTTGTTGTTTAGTGGTAACATTTTGAGGAACAAACCCAGGTTCGATCCTTGGTCTAAGCAAAATTGATTCAGCCTTTCATCCCATCAGTGGGTTATCAAACTGAGCACTAAGCATTCTTGGTAACTAAACACTGTAACTTTCTCGTTAGGCTGACTACCTAACAGTATGTTATGCTTTACATCTCACGGCCGTCATCAGGGAAACAGATATAAACCTTGGTCAACATCAAGGTATCGTGACACAGGTATAGTTTTGATTTTAAGATATAAAACTCAATCATGAAAGTGCACATTTTATTGCAAGAACATTGCTCGGTGGTCGCCCTTGCACAATGTAAGAAATTCAAAAGATAACAGATGATAACAAAGTTGAAAGAATTCAAATGTGAAAGTGCTACTAAAATGGGCATCAAATGTGTGTGGATTCAATTGTAGACACTTTTTTTCCCTCAGACTGGAAATTTGTCTTAATGCAAAGAGTTCATGATAACCATATTGATAGAATTTGATTAAAATAATCTCTTGAATATTCTTACATTTTTGAACAGCTTAATTTATAAAACTTACTATAGATTTTTTTAGGAAGTTGCTGAAAAATATCGCTTATTTTCGTTTATGAAATGACAAAAATTAATCGATAAACTTATTGCAAACTCATCTTTTACTTCTTTAGACACAAAAGTTTTTTGAAGTCATAGGTTGATCTTACAACATTATTTGCAATGGAAGTAATGAAAAAATAGAAAAACATATCTAGGTTTCACATTGTTGCCAATATGTATTGTTAATTCGCTGTCTTTTTTGACTGTCACTTCAGTATTTATAGAGATATCGAAAAGTGTGCAACAAAAAATAATTGGTGTCTTGCTCTTCACTCAGTGTAAATCTGTATATTTACAATATATTTATTTTTTATACCGTATATTTATTATATTATATATTTATTATCGTATTATTTTTTATACCGTATATTTACAAATAAATGTATTTATTACTGTATATTTGTGGGCACAGATGCCTAATCCTGGATGCCAAATTCAGAATTTGGTGATATTTTTAGCATATTCTCTAATCTAATTGGTTTTTCTACGTCATAGATATGGAGACCTACAAGAATTATACAGAAAATTATTTTATGGCAACCCTTGTATTTACGTATTCGTGTGTATTACAATACATCATATTGGCAACATTTTTTAATCACCAAAAAATTCTGAATTTAACACCCTGTATTATACGGCATCTGTGCCCTATTTGGTTGTACAAACTTTTTATAATTATTATCTTAATATTCGAAAATGTCAATATTCAATGATTTTTAAACTGTACACATTTTAAATTGGATTAATTTGCTTAAGTAACCTTTTTCAATAATATCAAAAATCAAAAGTTTTCTGTGTAATCATTTATGAAATAAGAATTCAACATTTATGTATATATTCAAGTATGTTTAGTTTTTTAAAATTGAAGTTCAGTCAAAACACTAAAAATAGAAGAGTACATCCAAACCTACAATACATGGGTGAAAGTATGTAATATTTTATTTTTTTTATCTGCAAAGAGAAACATCCTTGAAATTCTAATTGAATAAAGACCAATTTCCCTAGTATGAGTTAAGTTAAAGCTGTTGTTAAAGGCATTTTATCTGATAATTGGGTTATAAAACTTCAAATGTGAAATCTTGTGATCCTTATAAAAAAGTCAAAACTTATTGAAATTTCTACTGAATATGTCAGAATAGGCATGGAAAAGTTCATAAAACAACTACAGCAATATTTTTCAAAAGTATAAAAAATGAACATTTCTTTAAAAATTATTGATAAGAATTGTTTCCAAGTCACATCCCATTTTCTTTTTCAATTTAATTTGTTTGCATTTTCTATTAGATCTTATATTCTAGAAATATATGGATTTAAGAAATCTAAATATATATCTCTCTCTAAACTTAAAATAATTATCACTAAACTATAGTGTGTTTTAAATTTAAATTGTAAAGAAATTATTCCGTGTGTTAAATACTTGATTTATTGTAAGAGATGACATATAGTAACTGTATTCTTCATCCAATATTTTGTTTGATTCCTCATGTTTATGTAATAAATAAATGAAAGAAATAATTCATTTATTTTGGCAAAATAAACAGCTGAATACGAACTTTTTTAATAAATAGATATGTATCCTAAATTCTAATCCACTGTAAACGCAAAAATAGCCTTCTATTACGAGTAATTTTTCTTTATTCTTCCTTTAAAAAATCGCAAACGACTTACATCCAATTTGCATGCATTTCTAGGTTTAATTTGATTGCGTTTCTATTTATCTAATTTTCAGTTAAGAGTTTGCTTAAAGTTTCTAATAAATTGTGTCACAGATTCGTTTTCTTCCATGTTTAGGTCTGCAAGTTATTTTCATTAAATATTCATGTAACTTAATATGAGTACATAACATCTTAATAGACAAAAGTCTGTTATAATCTTTTTTTTTGAAAATTCAATTAGAAGACATTTTGCTTTCCAACAGGTTTTTTGCAAAGAAAGTGCCATTTTCCCAAGTTTAAAGGGAGGATTCAAAGCCTTCATGTGCGAAATGACATTTCAGATTACTGTTTCTTTTTGTAGAGTTATTAGATCAGAATTTACTATAATCAAAGTGAGTACGAGTAATAATCATGATTATTGGATTATAAAAGAAAAATTGAAGAATACAAAGCTTGTTTTTAAGACTATTGGGAAAATACTAATAAATTCATCGAAGCCGCTATAATTTAGCTGCATATTGTAAAACAAAAAATATATAATTGATTCCAAAATATATAATAAATAAGAAATAGTACTTAAGAAGAATATATAATCTGAGATACAGATATATTCCTTAATTCTAGAAATAATATTTAGTAATAACATTGCTGATTATTTTTTCCAATAAATACTGTATAATTCATTAGAAATGTCAATATGAGAAAAAAAACAATTAAAATGTTTTCATTACCGTTAATGAATAATATTTGCAAAGTCCTTCTGTTGAAATCTTTTTATTCGCCAGTATTATAACGATGTTATTTCCCACAGAAAATTGTGGTTTTTTGGTTTTTTAAACGCAAAAATGTATTTATTTATATAATTAATAAAACTAATAAATTAGACGCTCTCATAAAATTCTATCCATTCAATTACATTATCTGCTTTGTGAAAATGTCCCCAATGACCTTCAGGAGCCTGGGGAATAACTTCGCAGTTCCACGAAGAAAGTTTCGTGTTGTTGTTTTGTCAGCAGGACGTGAAAGGAAGAAGGGAAACAAAATGTAAGATCAAAGGAGCTCTCGGGGAGACAGAGAGTGTGTTTATTCGGTCAATCACAGGTTAACTTGGACAAGTTTCGCGCGAGTTATTTTGTTGGAAGTTAATAGCGGGTGGTCATTAATTATCTGCTTATATGAAAATATTATGCATCCGCTTTAAATTAACTTTGTAGATCTCTCTCTCTGAACCTTATAATTAACTGTTTCCTAAGTTATGAATTAGTATATATATATATATATATATATATATATATATATATATATATATATATATATATATATATATATATATATATATATATATATATATATATATATATATATATATATATATATATATATATATATATATATATATATATATATATATATATATATATATATATATATACATACATATATATATAACAATGAGGGACTAACTGTTTATTACTCCAATATACCTTACATACTAACAGATGTAATAAGCATGAAGGATAATTGAATACAAGAAATGTTAGTTTTTAAATAAAAAAACAATTTTAATGATGAAATTAACACTTATTTAAAAATTCCATCAAGAAATATTATATTAACAGTATGTTTGTGTAAGTATGTATGTGCAAAAACTATAGTACATAAAATTATGATACCTTTTAAGAATAAATTTTAAAAGAATGATAAAAGTGCTGTCTTTGTGTTCGGATTCTTCAAAATTGATCACGTAAAGAATTCAGTGCTTGTGCATGCATGATAAAAGATATGCATGTGGAGAAGATTCGAGAAACATTCATTTTTAGATGCAATATCATCTGTCGAAAAATATAAATAAAATAATTGTCATAATAATTGTTATCTCTCTTGGATTAAGTACAATTATTTAAAAAATATTTTTACAGTGATGTATATAAATACTGAGGAAAATATCAGGTAAAATTGGGTGTTTAAGAAATTATACAATTTATTTCTCTAACCAGTTAATTTATTTAAAATATTTCATATTTCTTAGGTAGAAGGTCATTCATTCACTTTAAAATTCTCATTCTTAGCAAAACATAATATTCTCCTCTTGCCAGTAGATTTCTTTTTAACTGATAATAATTTTATTTTGTCATCTATTCCTTTTTAATAACATTTTTATGATGTGTAAAAAGAATATTTTAAAATTTCATAAGCATTCAGCAAATGCTTAATGATTGAAGTCAACTGATTTTGTTAATGACTTTATTCCCTTAACATTTGAGTAAGAACTTATAAAATTTCCATATCAGCTAATTTGTATACAAAATAAGCAAAGAAACATTCAGTTTCGTCTTGATAAACTATATCAATGTTGAAATAGGGATCTTTAAATCTGAAGGAAAAAATCTTAACTACAAGAAAATGATGAAACTTTCCTGATATTATCTGCCATTTCCAGGTTTTGACATGAAGCTATGTTTGGAGTTAGAGAAACTTTTTCTTTTTAAATTTTCAGAGAAAAACACAAAGAAAAAATTTAGTTCTTATTAAGTATCTGGAAGTATGTGCATTTCGGGTATCGAACTCGCAATTTCCCAGATAAGTAAAATAAATTTGCGGTGTCCTACTGTATAACTTTATCAAAGCAATAGTTTTTTAGATTAACTATTTCCCATATTGACTTCAAAAAGAATTTTAAATCCGTTATATTTTTCAATTTTCGTTATAAATCCAATAGAATCGCTATCATAATCAGCACTTCTAAACTATTCTCGAGCCGACAAAATAGCCCATGGATTTTTTTTCTAAATATAGTTTTGCATAGTTAATTTTTAATGCATAAAATATTGAATACCTAATACCTTATAATAATCTTCTTTTTAGCATTCTGCCCTACTTAAAATTTCAAAATGATTTCCAATTTATGAATTTGTTATTCTATACTTTGTTGACAAGTTATTTTCTGTTTTGTATAATAATAACTATACCACAGGTCTGGGAATTATAGTGTGGAAACTAGTCACTTTTATACCTTGAATGCTAGTCAATGACTATCGTTTCTACACCTGTTAAAAAATTCGGGGTGTCCACAGTCCCTTTTTTTGTGCCAATTTAATTTTATTTATTATGGAAAAAATGAGCTCACTTTAATCAGGTATCATGTAAGTAAACCGTGGTTCAAGGTTATCAAGTTGTTGGTTGTGGGTAATAGGTTCGGTCTGCAAAGATTTACTCCGCAGTACTTTTCGTAGTTTTCAAACTTAAACTCAATAATTCTTTTCGTCCAGAAACATTTTAGCTTCTTTTTCTTATTTGTTCATCTTTGACCAAGGGTATCAATATGTAGCTCATGGGTAGTGGTTTGGTTTGTAAAGATAGGCTCTTCCAGAACCTTTCCATGACGACAAATAACGTTACATCTACGTCACATCATATTGAGACAGCATTGTAATTCCACCTAAGTTGACGAATTTGCTGTCTATCTTCAAAATCACATTCGTCAAGCTGCAGCAAACAGGGCGATATTCACCACATCAAATGTCTCAGAATTTTGTTACATAAGTTTATTTTGTTTATGAAACGATTTCTTACATAAGGAGCAAACCATAAGTTTGAGAAAGAGCTTTTCATTGATTTAAGTCATTAACACATGAACAATAGAACAGCGGAAAAAGTAAAATATAAAAGACAAAACAAAACATCCACTTTATGGTTAGTGTAAGTCAGCAAGAATGATCTAAATTTTTAAAAATTTCATTAATGAATAGAATTCTAAATTATTAATTACAATATCTGTAAAATCTCTTATGAATCTTAAGGCTATTACGTTGATTACACCAACATTTAAAATTTGTAAATTTTTTATCTGTATGACTAACATGATTTTAATTGTTTTCATTCAATTTTTACCAAAAGTCTTACAGATCTTCAGCTTATTCTCTCATGTAATTAAATAAAAAATGTTGAAGCTATAATTTCAAGGTACTTTTCTATCCAAAATTATGCATTTTTATGGACGACATTATGGAAATATTCGTGAATCTTTAACAAGTATAATGAAACCATAATTTCATTTTGAAGTTGTTTTCGTGCGAAATATTTCCATATGAAAAGATTCATTATGAAAATTTCCATTACAATCATATAATTAAAAAATTGAATTTAAAAAAATCTATAATCTTTGACATCATTAAATATTCCTTGTTGCCATATTTACAACTTTTAAAAAATAAAGTACAACACATAATTTAAATTATTTTATTAAAAAGAGAATTTTGCTGAATATTATTAAATTAATTTAAGTATTACTCAAAATAGTTTAAATATCTGAAAATAATTGCAGTTTTTAATTATATGTTGTTCGAAAAGAAAATGTTTCCCATATATTGAATGATTTATCTGTAGAGTTTACTTTTTATCTGAAAATGATTTGAAGCCTTTTAAATTAATTGTGGTTAAACCAAACCGAACAAGGTGATGCATAAATTGTGCTTCTTTTTCAGTGCAGTGTTCTGAGTTCATTCAAAAGGAAAATAAAAATATGTAATACATTTTTTTTCTTTCATTGAGTACCTAAACAGAAAGAAATGTTGGAGGGGAAAAAAAAAGATCTTGAAACCATTAAGGCAATAAAAATAAAACATGGCAGCTTTACTTTTCCGACCAGGAAAAAAATTTGTAAAGAAAACACACAATTCTCTTTTGTTTCTTTGCATTGATTCGATTTAATAACTAAATAGAAAACTGCAAATATTTCCTCTTTGCAGATGACAAGCACATTTCCTTGTTGCCAGAGATAAAAATTTGCATATTACAAATTGGAAGACATAAAAGGTTACATCGCAAAAATTTTCTTGCAAGCAATCATTGTTGAAATTATAACTAAGAACAATGTAAAAATGTAAATGGAATATTTTATATGTTCTTCAAAAAGTTAAACAAAAAGAATTTTATAAGAGCCATTAATCATTGCAAAACAATTCGCTTTAATAAATTTTTTTTCCACTTTTGCAATTTAGTGGCAAAAGATGATGTTTATTGTTATTAATATAATGTATAAAATGAAATCATATTTTTGAAACAACGTTCACCTACATACGTTCAATCTTTTCCTAATTTTTTTTTTTTTTTTAAATTTGAAATAAGTTGTAAGTCATGACTGTTACATAAATCTTAATGAAACAGTTCTTACAAACTTTTATTTATCACAAAGTTCATTTTACGAAATTTGTACTCAAAAGAAAATTTTAATTAAAACTTTTTTTGAGCGACAACAGTATTTTTTGAGGAAAAAATTGATAAATTGACTGCTCAAGCTTGAATAAATGAAATTTTTATTTAAAAAAGTATTGCCATTTTTAAATACAGGATATTATTGAATGACATATGAAAATATAAGTTGGCTTTCCATGAAGATATATTTGATGTATTAAATAATTTTAACAAAATAATCTTAAGGAAATTCCTTTTCTTTTTTTAAATAATTTAACACATTTATCAAAATTTAGAGTGTTTTTAAAAATAAAACACAAATTTGGAGTATTAGACTCTAAATTGATAAGCAGTTATTAGTTTTACCTTGTTATTGGATGTAAATAATAAAACGTTTGCTATTTTGTGCAGTATTTCTTCATAATATAGAAACATATTTTGCCTAATTTCAAATGTAATTACATATTTCAACAAGTAATGAAATGTCAGTTATTCAAAATCATTTTTAAAATCCTCTTATGAAATTTCAAGTAAAAAAGTAATGCCACGTCGTTGTCGTATAATTTCGAGAAAACTGATTTTTTTACAAGTTCTAAGATGGGTTTTTGTATTTTTCACTCTCAGTTCAATTTTAAATTAAAAAAATAAATAATTAATCTTTATTGATATGAGAATTCATTATAATATTGAAATACCTCTAATTTATTTTTAGAATACAATATTCTCTTAAAAGAATACTGGTAACTATGTAAGTATGCTGGCAATTGAATAAATAAGTCACAGTACTAGCGAATTTCCTTCCAAGTAAATTTAATGAACCCATTTTTTAAATAAAAAGAATATTTAATGTTTTCATTTTAAAGTTTAATATTCATCTCATCTCTGAAACGGCTTGTTCATTAATTAGGAAAAATAATTTTATAGCCTTATAAATATATAAAATCATGCAATGACTGTCATATCAGTATATTGAGTCCCACAAGTGTAAATTATTTTTTTTTACTTACATATTAAAATATTGTAACAATTATATTTTGTAGATAAGTATATAATTATCATAATATTTTCTAAGATTTATTGCGTGTGTTTAACTGATTTTCCTTTTATCACATCAATTGAATATAAATATAGTCTTTTATATTTAAGTTTATTTTAAAAGATTATTACTTTACAGAGAAATTCTAATAAATTTTAAGAATTAAAATAATTCATATGAACAATTTAAAATTAAACTGTGTCTCCATGCTGATTTTACGCTAGTCAGTTATTACTCAAGTTTTCGAACAGTGAACTAAACCTCATTTTCTGTAGTTAAATCTAAATTGTGTTAATTTTTCTTATAAAATTACTGACAAGAATAAATGAATTACGAGAATTTTTTTCTTCAAATTTAAAAAAAATATATTTATGAGCTTGTATTAATAAAAAAATAATTAAAAACTTTATAAGAATGAAATATTATATAAAAAATATTGCAAAAGAATTATTTAAAATTGAGAATAACTATTTCACTCATTTTTTTAAATAAATAATAATGTTTTGAATTCAGTAGGGAACAGATAAATGTAATTTTATATATTTTAATTAAACAAAGATGATACTTTTTTGTTTATTTTTAAGTCGACAACATGAGTTTCTGGTTTAGATTTTACAAGAGTCCACCAGATGGGCCTTGGTAGCCAAGTAGTTAGGGCATCGGTCTTCCATTCGGAAGGGCGGAGTTTTACTCAATAAAATAAGTACAATAAATGCCCTTAAAGACCCGCCGAGTATATGTGATATACGTGCTCGCTAAATCTGTAAAATCGAAAGACCTGTGGTCGGTCGTTGAGCAGTTATGTATATCATGGTCTGGAGAAAATTTCTTAAACCTCTAGATGAATGTTGAAATTGAGGGATTCTCTGTTGAATGCCATCTAACAGAGTTTAGTCATTCTTTAACCTTCGTGGTGCCCTGAACATGCCTTGTTATCACAATTTTGGAATGAAAAATTGCTTATAATTTAAATTAGGCAGATACCAACAGACGGTACTTTTCCATCATACCCCGCTTTATGTAATCGCAATAATGGGAAAGAAAAAAAATCTTAAACTGTCACACATATTCCATCTCCATTGTGTATTGCTCAAATATGCTTACGTTTTCTGAAACTACTAAGAAATAATACAAACACTATTTACATTTTATAAGCTAAGCGATCATCACTTATTAGTAAAACTTATTAATACGCTAATGTTTATTTTAGGAGAAATCTAGCAGTCGCATCGAGGATCATTTAGTAAGTATAATGAAATTGTACAGTTTTTTTCATTTAGGAGAAATAAAATTTTGCTCTATTTAGTTGCTTTTTTTGCCCTTAATGAGTTGTGACCACAATGCTCTTTTTAAGCAATAATATTATCACCAACCCATTATTTACATCAACTTGCTTTAACTTTGCTTAGAATTTAGCTTATTTACCATTGTTTATCACTTTTTAGTCAATTTTTTCACAAAAATTCGACTTAGTATATATAAATTTAAAATTAAATTTTGAGCCAATAAAATCATCGTCTTAATTTACTTTCGTTTTCCGCATAAAACAAAATTATTTCTGTAGGATCAAAAACGGGGATATAATGAAAAAGTAAACAATAATCTGATATAAATATTATCATACTTGAAATGTGCACAAATATTTCCGAAGACCATTGATTAATTTTTTCTATACAACGAAATTGTATAATAAATCTTAACTTGGTTTCGTATCATTATAAATTATCACCCAATTAATATCAGCATTAAATCATTATTATTATTATAAGTATTTAAACATTACATTGAAGATTGAGCAAAATTTAAATAACATTTTTCTCGTTTCTATTTTATGCACACATCTATGTCTGACTATATTGCAAAACTTATGCACCTTCTGAGAAAACTTTTCTTTGGAGTAGAATGTAAACGAGAAGAGAGAATTTTCAAATTCTTTTCTTATCATAGAGAATATTTCGTATGATCTTGACGTACGAAATAGACATACATAGATTTTTATTGTTTGGCATTTATTATAATTCACTAGATGAAATTAAAAAGTGAGACATTTTTCTCTCTATACAAGTAATATGTATATTCTAGGTACTATTCCACTTCATCAGCACAAATCTGCTGATATTTTTGATAACAACTCACAGAAGACAGACAAATAAGGAAATAGTAACTGTTAGTTAAAAACAATTGATTTGGAGGCATAACTGTTTTTCATTATTTTAAAAAAATAAAAAGGTATAAACATAAAAATAATTATAGTAAAATCAGCAATTTGAGGTATTTTGGTGACACTATCATTTGCGATGGTGCAATGGAAAATTATCATATTCTATGAAATTAGTAATGACATTCTTGGGCTTACAAATTTATTTGTTTGAGTAAATTATATTCTAAAAGAATTTACAAATGAAGGTTGTTTATTGTATGTTGTAAAAATTTTATTTAAGTCACAACTGAACAAAGAACATATCAACCACAACGCAGAATTAAAATCTATATGATAATCTTCCTCATTACGTAAGTCGATGAACTTAAGCCTTAATACAAACTTGTCAACTTTTGTAGGAAGTATCCAAGTAATTTAAGAATAATTAGTCATTTATTTCTCTATTTTTTTGAACATTTTAATAAAGTTTGCAGTTTTCTTTTTTGAAATGTTAATAAAGTTTTAAAGTTTAAAATCCAAATACTTTAATATTTGAACATTTTTTCAAAGGTGTATTCTTTTGAAATTGTAAGAAATAACTTATATTAAAGCTCTGATTTTGATAAAAAATAATTTTTGTTGAACTTTTTTGAAATATGATGAAATCTGCGAATTTAAAACAAAGTATTTATAAATGACCACATAACATAAGAAAATACGGAATTAGTACAATTACGACATCGGACAGCTGAGAAAGAATGCATATCATAGAAAATAAATCTTTGTGATATGCAGACAATAATACAAAATTGTTATTTAAAGTTTTAGATTAACTCAGAACGAATACCCATATATTTTAGAATATTAAAAATCTAAATAAGCTATTATGATGCTATTTTTATAAAGCACATTTAAAAATAATAAAGAAATCAAATTTTTTAATTAATTCCACAAAATGCATTTTTAAAGAGAGAGAATATGATTTGTTATCATAAATAAAAAATGTAAAATTAATCGATTTCAATAGACATTAACAAAAATAAATATCATGATCTTGTACCTCTTCAAACAAAATCTCGTTATCAAATAGTACAACATTAAATAAATTTGTTAATTTTCATCTACTACGTAATAAAAGTATTTTGATTTCAGTATAGCATAGTTAAACTTCAAGGGGTACAATATATCAATGCCACTAAGAAAATTCATTAACAACCTCTTTATATAAAAAACTGAAATCTTCCTTGCCAATTTAAACTAACCATAAAGTGGATGTTTTGTCTTGTCTTTTTCATTTTGCTTTGTCTTCTGTTCAATTGTCAATGTGTGTGTGTGTGTATTGTTTTGAATTTATTTAAAATGATTTGTCAAACCAATGCTTTGGACTTCATAAAAGAAATCATTTTATTAGAAAAAAGAACTTCCACAGTATTTTTAATTTTAATTGCAACGTGTTAAAGCCATAGAGTCGTTAATTGATATGGGTGTCATGACCAAATCAATTCCACTTCTGTTAAGTGCTTTTGGCTCACAGAGATTGGAAATGACTTCTGGAATCATGTTTTCAGATACTCGTAATAACTAATGTCTTAAGCCCAAGAGGTTTATGAAATCAAAAATAAAAAAAGAGAATTCGAGAAACTTTAACAGATTTCAACAGATCTTGAAATGACACCTAATTAGAAAAGATAACAATATTAGAAAATTTTAAAAGCAATATAGCAAACTTTTGAATATCTGAAAACAACTTATTTATAAGAACCAGTAGTTTTGATGACTTTAAAAACTTTCACAAACGGAAACAAACTTTTTTACATCTGATAAAAATCATGAATGGATTTTTCTAATCGACGACAACCCTAAGACATTCACTGGTGAACTTCGCCTTGTTCGCTGTCGCTTGAAGAATGTGATTTGAAATCAAGCATCAAATTCGTGGAAAAGTCAGATTTAAGACATCGTCTCAATACCTTATCATAGTTGATTATGTGTGACGTTGATGAAATGTTGTCTGACGTCATGGTTATTTAAACCAATAAGAATCGTAATAAAGTGTCGTAATCGTGATCTCAATTGGGACGAAATAAGCAACCACTTTATAGTAAAAATAAATCTATCATAAATATACTTTTAAATTCTGTATAGATACTGAAACTAACTGTGCAATTTATGTAAAACGTAATCACAGAATTAATATTTTTTAATTCAATCTTAACGTATTAGATTGAAAATTTAGAAATCTCTTTCGAGTTGATATGGAATTATTGCATTTTAAGGACCTCTCTATTTCCTTTGCTTGGAACTTCATTTGGACATCGTAGTCACTTTCTTATGAATGATATTTAAATAACCTTAAAATCAAGATAATTTATTTTTGACAAAATCAAATTAGTTTTATTTTTCATTAACATAAAGATTATTTGGAAAAGAGATCTAATTAATAGTAAATAATTTATTGATAAAATTGGTATGAAAGTGATGAGAGAGATTACTAATTTTAAACATTTTCTATACAATTGTTTTAATTATACTGCATATCGATATGTTAACTATTGATGAAAACTTTCTCAGTATCTCTCGAATTTCTCATTTCAAATATGCCTCTAATGACGTTGATTATTTCAACTTTATTCAAACGAAAATTTCAACAATTATTTTAGTATAATTAATTATGATAGAAAAATAAATAATTGAAACTAATTTTAAGTCATTATTACACGGAGATTGTAGGAGCCATTATGTTTCAAAAAAAATCTTGTGCCAAATTAAAGAATGTAATAAACTGTTTTAAGGGACCTCTATATTCTTGAAGTAATTGTTTAATTATTGACTCGAAACTCACGTGATCAGCTACATATTTCATTTTCGTAAATATTTCAATTATGGTTTTTCATTGTAATTAACTTTATAAATAACAAAAAACGATTGGGCGTATTAGAACAGTATTACTTAAGGATATTTACATTTTGTTCTAAGTGATTCCATGTGAAACACGGAAACACGATAATTGGTTTCTGATGAGAAGAATGTTTGTTTAGTTAAATGTCTAATTAAAATATCTTTATTTTTCTGCCATATAGTTAAGAGCATTACAGATATGAAAATATAAGATTACTAAGGATGAAAAGATTTTCAAGTACTAATAAACAGGCAAAGTATAGGTTAAATAAACATTGCTAGACACAGAAAATGTAGTGAAAAGAAAGAACAGTGTTAGATATCATAGCAAAATTTATTTATCAGGAAACATGTTATACAAAAAGCAAATGGTTGAAATTGGAATCTCTGGTGAAGAGTGGATGATAATAAAATCAATAGTTTAGTGTTGCTGGCGGTAAACCTGCTTCACGCTTCGGCAAAGAATGAAAGGGATTTTGGATCTATTCATGGGATATAGCTGTCCTTGCGACTTCTACATATCGCCAAAGCTGAATTAGAGTAAGAAAGTGTGTATTTTTTCATATTTTTATTGTGTGTGTGTGAATCCATGGATTATTATTGCGCAAGCATATATTGCAAGTTTATAGTTTAGCAAAAGAGTGGAATAACACGATAACCAAGAACACGTTTGATAACACTATATTTTTTAATATGGCTGATGGAATGCTAAATGCATTCGAGAGACAGGTTCTAACATTTCAAAGATATAGCATTGATTATTCAGAGTACCGGTGATGCGTACTTGACAGAATCAGGATGGAAACTTAATGCAACCCAAAACAAAGATACTATATGTGGAACTAGTGTGCCGATGCAAAACTCAATAGTTCAGCAATCTCCCTCAAGTTGTCTTTAAACTCGAAGCCTACTACTATGGTGATGAAGGTAAAAAAACAGGATATTTTAGTAAAAACAAGGTTTTTATTCCTTTGTCCATGTCAGTTATTCATCACCAAATTGATGATGGTAACAACTGGGATTTTGAGTAAAGGATAAATGCTGCAATGAAGGACTAGTCTACATTCTAGCCAGCTACAAACGATGTGTTATGATACGAGTAGACACAGAACCATGTATAACAGATAGAAACTGTTATGTAATGGTTTGTGCAATGGTAAAGTGATTAATTATTGCTATGAGTAGACTAGGTCAGTCGTGGTGCCCCACCCACTTCTATCTACCATTCGCTTCTCCATCCAGTAATAACAGATCAGTATAACGCAGTTGATCTAATTTGAACAATACCATCAGCCATTTCTTTGAAGAATAATCCTCAATTTTTATTATTCTTTTTCGGTCAAGCTCAAAAGGCGTGCTTGAAAAAGTCCGATGTCTTCTTCAAACCTTAATTAAATAGCTTTTGCAAAAAGGAAGTAAATGTTTCCTGAAACAATAGCCGAATTCAATCACGTCAAACCAAAGTTTTTGACATACCTAATAACATTACTAGTGTATATTTTGAGGTGTTTAGTTACGATTTATTTTACTTCCTCAATATTTGTAGAACCTCTTTGGAAATCCTATGTCAGTGAGATAACTTCACAAAAATTCCATTAGAATGTGATTCTTTTGAATTTTATGAATTTATTTCAGTCTTCAGTGCCCAGAAGCCTATTAAATGTAAATGATCATCAAAAAATTCTATTAATTCCTCCATTGCTAAATTAAGTGCCTTTGTTTTGCTTAAAATAGCAATAATTAAAATTTAAATAAATTAGCAATAATTGCATTTATCTTTACTGAAGTAATAAAAGCTTGAATTATGTACATGTACAATGTGGAATTGATAGTTTGAATGAAAAGAAAACATGTCTTATCAATATAGCCATTTATGGTTTTATGAACTGAGTTTTCAAAAACAAAAAATTAAAACCGTTGAAAGAAGCAAGAGACTTACTCAAATCATTAGAGCAGAATTAAATGAAATTAAAAATTAATGACATTCACAAGAATTTATGCTTAAAATATCAGTTTCCACAAAATTAGAAAGTGAAAAAAAAATGATATCCTTTATTTAAATATTGATAAGTTAAATCAATAATGATTTTGAATATCTTGCTAAACGTAAATATAGATGAAGATAACTCAAAAACACAGTTAGCAAGTCTTTTAAATTTATCACTCTGTACGCCTAGAAATCAAAAGAAATTGGCTCACTAAATTCAGAAAAAATTGTCATACGCGTTCTTCAAGATCATTTTGAATATTTTTTTTTTTTACTGTTGGAAACGATTTCAATTTTTAAGCATCTTGACTACTGAAAACAATGTAGAATTTCTCATTAATAACCATTTGGAAGTTATTTGTGATTATATATATTAAAATTTTGAATATCTTATTATTTGACTTCGGTTTAGTGCTTAACATTTCAGTTCCTTTTTTTTTTGTTAGAAAGCTACATGTTTTGCTGTTTATGCAATCATGGTAAAGGCTAAAATATCATCGAACATTTTTTAATTGATTTTCCCAAAAAGGAAACACTTCTGAATTTGCTGCATTATAAAAAACAGTTTTTTCGTGGAATTACAGCATCGAAATTCTCTCCAAACATCACAGTACTGGTTTTAACTCTAATTGTACGAATCAGCAGGAAGCGTCAAATAGGCGTAATCTGAATAGTGAGTGAAGTTAGTTGTTAATACTTGATCGCATTGAGTAGTGATTTATTTTAATTTTATGAAATATTGTTTGTCATTGACAGTATACTGCAATCAGCTAGATACAAAGATGCAGCAACGTAAAGAAAAATAGGCTAAATTGATCAGCAAATCTTTTACTATTTTGTTTCCTGATAACAATATATTAAATAGACTCCACAGGTGACTGTGGTTAATTTATAGGTTTTGCTGTTAGAATTTTTACTATTTCCTATACTCAAAAGATATAACACACGTTGACTATATTATTTCGTATATTTAACTAATTAATGTAAGGAAAACAGTTTAGTTTCAACAGTGCTGATGCACCTTCAGAAATTTATTCACATTCATCGACCAGGATTTTATATTACTGTCCATATTATCCAAAGGCTTAGAAAGCCAATATGTTTGGACAATATCGGAATGTAGACTTGATATTTGCTTTCATCTTTATAAATAATAAGCTTTATTCATATGGCCATTCACTTCATTCCTGGCAACATGATAATTCTAGTGAATATGTATATAACATATTTTCTTTGTTTCCTCTTCCGATTGTTGTGCATTGAAGCATCATCGTAGTTAAAAACTTAATCTCAATTTTCTGGTTTAGATAAGATTTTTAATCCGAAAAAAATTAATCCATGTAAAAAAAGCTATTTTTATTATATATTTTCTATTGATAACAATTAAAACTTTAAATAAATCATTTAATAAATGTTTTTATTAAAAAGTAATTTCTCATTTAACAGTTGAAAAGCTTAACGACGTATTTTTACCAATCAACAAGTTGAGGATTTAAGAATAATATGTTATATATTGTAAACCTAACATACAACGCGTGACTAATTCATCAAAGAGAACTTGAGAACTTTCAATCTAAAAACTGTTAATTTATGTTTTACAAGTGATGAAATGTTGGAAATTCTTAATCACATCTATGATAGAATTGTATGAAGGCAGAAGTCTCGAACTTCTTTTTCTTTGTTCAATTGTTATCGTGATTGAAAATAGAATATGATATTGTGAAATTCGTAGTCCTATCACAAGGTCTTTTTTAAACCAAAATTAATTTTACTAAGATACTACGAGTTTAACAGCTCAACGGTCGAAAGCCGTCGAAAGGTATTTTGGAAATCACTGCGAAAATTGCCTTGCGGGAGGAATTTTCAGAGATAATGCAAGGCATATGTTGCAAAGGAGGAATCCCCGAAAACTGCCCAAAACTGACTCCAACAAGTATGCATTTGCATACAGAAAGCAGAAGCGCAGTATTTGAATCCTGTTTTTCAACAATGAGGGGTAACGAAGCCAGGTATTGATGCTCCCAATATTTCTGTCTTATCAAAAGGCCATTACAGCTTACATTATTAATTATTAACAATTCACAACACATTTAGGGATACTTTATGTCTCGAAATCAATTTTTTTTTGTCTCCCTATAGTATAATCATATTCTCACTCGTGAAACTTTAAAAATAAACAACAATATTTTCACGTATCAAATTTCAGCATCAAAAATTTAAACAATGATATCATTTCACAATAATGTCTTTCTTTTATTAAAAACTGTTTGTCAATATTTTTGAACACCATATTCATGATATTTTTCTTTTTGAAATTTCACATTTCTGAATTAATATACGAAACAACCTTTTTTAAAAATTAATTGCTATATAATGAAACCATGTAATTGGAGATGCAGCAAGCTTTTAAATTCCAAAAATAACTTCGGAGAAAACATCGTTAAAATATTTTTGCTATAAAATTGAGTAAAATGTTCCAAAAGCATCTATAAAACTGAAAAATTATGCTTCAAGTTAAGGAGAAATTCTATTTTACTCATAGCCTATAATTTAAAAAGCCTCTGTTTTTTTTTCACGAGGGAGCAATTTTAAAGCTTTTAAGCTTAATTATGGTAAAATCCATCAGTGTTAAAATGTCACTCAGGATATACTTTTGTATTTAATATAGTGCTTTCAATTTACGATTCAGGAAAATTTAATGTGTATTTACTTATTCATAATCAGAAATTCTAGAAGGAGGAATTTGTGATTCCATTTTAAAGAAATTTTCTCCTCCAAATTCTCTCCAGAATATTTAACAACAAAATTTAAAATATGAGTTCTTTGATTTGGTGAATATTTATTTGAACAATTTTTAATTGCAATAAAGTATTATATTTTTTAAGAACATTTTTAAATTTAGTTCATTGAAATGTGTGCATAAAAATGTTTGTTTTTATAATCACAAGTAAGTTATTTATATTACAATATTTAAAACTGTATGAAAATTTGTATAGTATTTAAAAAAAAATTGTAATTTTACAAGTTTTGTATGATTTATATTACATTGACGAATATATGCTTAATTTTATAAACTCTAATGAATATATGTTTATCAAAATTATCTCGAAAAATAGGTGATATAGATATCTTTATAATTTAAAAACACTTGTCTATATTACTTTACGTAAAACAGGAATTAATTAGACATTTCAAAGAGCTTAACAATTGCTAAATATTGTGGAGGTATTTATTTACCATATGTATGGGTTTAAATAAATATTGTGCTTGTGCTACAATAATGGTAAGTTAAGATAAGGGAATATTAAAATATCTGATTAGTATTTCATTTGCATCTATAATATTAGTTAAAATTATATCTAAGATCACACATATTAAACATTAGTTTTAAATATCCTTGTTGTTTCAAAAATTAAATTTAAAAAGAACATTAGGGAATAAAAAATGCTTATTTTAATTGAATATATAGCTAAGAAGTAAAGAAAGAGAAAGAAAAGCATCTTAAAGAGAATGCTTATGTAAAATATATTTAAATTTTATTTTCTCTATTTGGGGATTATATAATAGTTTTTTGGTTCAATAATTTTATTTTAATTATAAAATTACTTTTGCTCCTACTTCTAATATATATATATATATATATATATATATATGTGTGTGTGTGTGTGTGTTTGTATATATTAAAATATTCGAATTTTTAAGCATATAAATATAATTAAAATCATTAAATTATGTAAATAATTTAAAAATAATTTAATTAAATAAATAATTTAATGATATTTATTATTAATTTTCCATTGAAATCATACACATTACATTCTATGAGTGACTCATAGTATGTATATTTCCATCAACCAACATTATCATTATCACTAGTAGATTGATCACCGGCCACCTCAGATCGCTGTCTTTTTCTAACGGTGTAAAAATCTTCCCGATCTGCACCAAATGCAATATTAACCAAGCCTCTCCCGACCACATTTTGGATTGTTTGGAGCTTTCTCGGGAAGATATGTATCTAAGACCGTTACTCGTTTTAGATTTTAAGAATTAGTGGTGGCATCATGGATCTGGTCTAGCTTTGCGGACCAATTGGGAGTTTGAAACAACAACAACATTTATCATCAGATTTTTGGCAACTATTTAACACATTTTTTTAAAGATTAACTAGTAAAAACACACATTAAATTACCTGTTCTAAATAAATAAATAAAAAAATTTTTTTTGATTTATTTTTATTTTATTATTGACATTAATAAAATAAAAAAAATTTATTTTATTAATGTCAATTTTCATTTTTATTTATCAGATGAAATTTATATATGAAAATAGTATGAGAGCTGTCAAAAGTTATTTTAAAATTAGAGTAAAGAAGTGTTGCCAGGTGTAATGAGATTTAAAAGTTAAAGTGGTTTAGAAAAAAGTATATATGTAGGTGTTTTCAGGATTCTTGTAAGAAATTCAATGCTTGGGTGGCCCTTCTGTAGTCATAAAAACTCCGCATTACTTCAATCTTACAAGCGACTCCCTACTTCCTACATATTTTAAAATAAAATTAATTGGAATATTATTTTTTAAGTGAGATATCAGTCGTTTAATTTGATTTTTAGTAGATTCTTGGTTGTTACAGATATTATAAATGTGATTAAGTTCATTAATTATAACGTTTCTGTATACTTTTAAAGAAATATTTGAGTTCCATGAAATTAACTTATTAACATGAATATTAAATTGATTTGTTTTGTCGAAGACATCAATATCTGTAGTAGAATTATCAATAGTGATAAATAAATCAAAAAATTCTGCTTTAGTATCAAATAAATTAGTTTTAATTAGAGAAAGCTCTTCAGGGTAAATAGTTTTAGAAATATCTTCAAATTGTAAATTGGTGAAAATAATGAAATCATCTATGTATCTGAAAGCAAAAGGACATTGATAAAAAAGTTTTTTTCAAAATAATGTAGAAATAAATTTGCTAGTGTGCTGGAAAGGCTTGATCCCTGTGGAATTCCGCAATTTTGAATAAAAATATTTTCACCGTTAAATATATAATTGTTATTAATAAACATTTTAAGTATATATATATATATATATATATATATATATATATATATATATATATATATATATAAGAGGGTCGTGTGCATTTGACAGAGCTGGCGCAATGACGTTTAGACCATAAGACATCCCCATAAAAATTTACCCCCAACTTTAGAAAAGAATGATATCCTTAACCCATGAATTTTCCCACCCACTTTTAAAAATAACATTCGCAAACCTCCATAGAAATCGAAACCACTTTTAAAAATTAATGGTATAAGAAAACACCATATTTTTTCCATCCCTTTTAAAAAAAACAATAGATCGCAAATAACCCATTAAAACTCCACCCACTTTTTAAAAGTAATGGCTGATGCCAATTTTATAAAACAATGGTGTAAAACTCGTTGTTACCCACTGTTTGAAAGGATTGAATTCATTGAGAACGCTAAGGAAATTTAGAAGAAATGTTTCAAAAAATAATTGAGGTTCTTGATGTGAGATGAAGAAAAATATTGTTTTATGAATACAAAATAGAAAACTTGAATGTTAAGTTAAAAAAATTGTATTATCTTTTAATAGTGCGAACTATAAAACAATATATTTCTATTTTTTCCCCTTTAGAAGGAATTGAAGGGGTTTATAAATGCTTCGTAATTACATATTTCGCCTAGTAATATGCTAACTTTTTTTCTGTAATGAAGAGAGAAGAACTGATCATACAGAATATGCAGTTTATATTTAAAGATATAACACCAGTCTACTTTATTCTGGAACTCCATAGCGAAGTCTTCATGGAAAAATTGATATCGTGAAATATATCGCAATTTAATCGATCCTTATGCTCTGTCATCATATCTTCACTAAGTGTGTCAAAAGCAGATAATAACTCCATATGTAGTTTCTCATGATATTTTTGAATGAAGGATTCACTTTGCTTTTGAGAATGGGATATTGTTCTCCAATCAATGAAATTTGTGTGTTCTACCATAAATTTCGATGTCATTTTTTGATACCTGGATCAGCTTTTCCAATCTAAATCGTTTACGTGTATTTCCATGAAATGTTCCGACAATTTCTGGTATTTAGAGATAATTGTCCAATCTTCTTCAGTAGCATATTCTTCTATGAATGACTCACTCAGAGGTAAGAACTTGAAGACGAATCGCCAGTTAACGAGTTCTGCCAGTCCGCTCAAAACATCTTCGGAAAGAGTTTTTTTTAGAAAATTCGTTCCAATCTACTTCATTTTCCATTTATTATATTATATTTTTTTATTCTGAGAGCTTATTTTTTGTTGCGTAGTGACCGAGAGCTAAAGTGTTAATATCATCTTCCAATATATGACGCTTGTCATCTTCCCCAGAGAGGGCGACCTTATTTACACGTATGGAATGAATCTGATGCTTTGTGCTTCTAATTAGATTCATATTTCTGTGCTGTACTTCACGCTTGAATAGGCGATTCTTGTAGTCCTCGAAGGTTATCCTATTTTTCACGACGCACCTCTTTACTCCTTTCGATTTTTTCACCAAGTTTGTTTCAGTCTTACAGGCATACATTTTTGATCTTAATCCGACGAATTCTTCCATAATTTTTCCAGCATGCTCATCCTTCATTTTACCCAGAACCTTTTTATTTACCCTTGGCATTTCATATTTATTATTTTCTGGGTAATCCGACGTATCAAAGTAATCAATCATTCCTTTCATATCTTCATAAAAGTCCTTCGTTTTTATATCGAATATGAAGCTGTCCGTGTCCATATATAACAGTTTAACATCCTCCCTATACTTTGGCTTCATCACATTATAGTGAAAGTCGTACATTAAATGCTTGGATAGATCCAATATACTCATCCAAACATAGATGGATTTATCAAAGAGTACTTCAGTTTTGTTCATATGTATAGCGACCAAATTTTCATCAAATATAGTTCTACCTTTAAAATTAGGTTTAGCTATAAGTTTTTCCACTTTCTTGGAATCACACAGACGTCTGATATCGAGGCGTTTCCTGATATTTTCCTTCGTCTTTCCGAACACCGAGTTATTCATGAGTTTGTAAAAGTTCTTTTCGAAATCATTGGTTGCCCTGGTTCTCATGTAAATGTTTAGGTCTATATATTTCTGTAACCAATTGGACTGGTTGAATTCCAACACTCTGTGCACCTTTTTCAACTTTAGCCCCAACTGCAATTATTGTTTCAGAACCCTGTAATGAATGACGTATCGCTCTTTGTCATACAGGGTTGTTAGAAGTTTAGATTGCTTCGAACCATCGGATATTCGGTTCTCAGAGACTAATGGTAAGTCTGAATGGAGATTATGCAAGTATTCAGGATAGTGCAGATCACACTCTAGAATGTACCCTTTATCTGCGTCATCCGCTATTTTGGTCACATCAATATCAGCTTTCCCCCAACTGAAACCACCATATGGCAAGAATTGGCTCATTGCTCAATTATATAGTTTTTTGGCGTCTAAGTACATTAGAAAACTAGATTCCATAGTTTTTATCTTAGTCCTTCATGTATTTATTATTAACTCTCCCATATCTGTTACAGCACTGAGATACACCTCCTCTTGTGCCTTTTTCAAGCATAAGTACCATATCATATAATTGCTTAATAGCTCTAACTCTACACCAGTGTACTTTAACATAGCATATCAAGAGAGACCATTTGCAGTGAAGTACCATGCAGGATCCAGTTTGTAGGTTAATGCAGACATCCCTAAAATGTTCCATAATATTAGTCAAGATTAGTACATCAATCTTTACATATAAATCGGAATATTCGCCTAAATTTTTGATGTTGAATGCATTCCAGATTTTCTTGGCGCGTTCATAGTCCTCTTGAGATATACGTGACTTAGCCATTCTATTGTAAAATTCTTTTTCTGATGGTAGCTTGGTTTCTTCACATTTTTTCAGGAGTTCATATAATCGTATGGATATGCACCTTTTCTGGTGACGAGACCTAGCTTGTCCTTGGGAAAGTATTTGGCCCTCTCTCTGAACTCTTTCACATTCTTCGCTAAACTATTGAGGCTACTGATCATGCATAGAAATGAATCAATAAGCCTGAATTTTATTCTAGGGAGCTTGAATTTCTTTACTTCACCAGTTTCTATCATTTTTGCCCCCTTCTCTTTGCTGAATGAGATGTATTTTTCTTCGGTGTTAGGTATGAAGTCAATGTCTCCATTAACACACCCTAGCTCTTTTATAAGCAGGTGTGCACCATATCCGGATAAATTATGGATAAAAACTGGGATAAAGGAAGGGTTTTGATAGTACACTACTGGCCATTAAAATTGCTACACCAAGAAGGCGACATGCTACAGACGTGAAATTTATACGTAAGGAAGAAGGTGCTGTGATATGCAAATGATTAACTTTTCAGCGCATTCAGAGCACATTAACTTTTCAGCGCCTACATTGTGTTTAAATGAGGAAATTGTTCAGCCGGTTCCTCATACACAAATTGCATTTGAACGTTGTTGAATGGTGAAAAGTTGTTGTGATAACTCGTGTAAGAAGGAGAAATACGTACCAGCACGTTTCTGACTTTGATAAAGACCGAATTGTAGCGTACCGGGATTGCGATTTATATTATCGCAGTATTGCTGCTCGGGTCGGTCGAGATCCAATGACTGTTAGAAAAATATGGCATCGATGGGTTCAGGACGGTAATACGGAACACCATGCGAGATCTCAACGGCCACATATCACTAGCAGCCGAGAAGGCAGGCATATTATCCGCATAGCCGTAATGGATCGTGCAACCACGTCACGAGCCGTGAGTCAAGAAACGGGGTCGTTTGGAAGACAACAAGTGTCTGCACGAACAGTTCGACGACGTTTGCAGCTGCATGGACTCTAGCTCGGAGACCATGGCTGCGGCTTCCCTTGACGCTGCTTCATAGACAAGAGCGCCTTCAATGGTGTGATCAACGACGAACCTGGGCGCACGAATGGCGAGACGTCATCTTTTCAGATGAATCCAGATTCTGTGTACAGCATCATGATGGTCGCATCTGTGTTTGGCGGCATCGTGGTGAACGCACACTGGCAGCGTGCATTCGTCATTGTCATACTGTCCCATCACCTGGCGTGATGGTATGGGGTGCCATTGGATACACGTCTCGGTCACCTCTTGTTCACATTGACGGTGCTTTGAACAGTGCACGTTACATTTCTGGTGTGTTACGACCCGTGGCTCTACCCTTTATTCGAGCCCTGCGAAACCCTACTTTTCAGCAGGTTAATGCCCGACAGCATGTTGTCGGTATTGTACGGACCTTCCTTGATACGGAATATGTTCGGCTGTTGCCCTGGCCAGCACATTCTCCAGATCTTTCACCAACAGAATACGTCTGGTCAATGGTTGCCGAGCGACTGGCTCGTCACCAAACGCCAGTCACTATGGTTGATGAACTGTGGCATCGTGTTGAAGCTGCATGGGCATCTGTACCTGATCATGCAATCCAATCTCTGTTTTACTCAATGCCTAGGCGTATAACTGCTGTTATTACTGCCAGAGGTGGTTGTTCGGGGTACTGATTTCTCAGGATCTATCCAGCCACATTTTTTGAAAATTTAATCACTTGTTACTTCTAGTATAATATATTTGTACATTAAATATCATTTTGTTATCTGCATTTCTTCCTGGTGTAGCATTTGTAATCGCCAGTAGTGTATAAGTTACATATACTATGAGCCGGACCCCTATAGTTTGATTCACATTTTGACGGATCGAGTAAATGGTCGTGATCTCAAACTTTTTCGTGGTCTAAATTTTTCTCGTTTGAATAAGGTGATGGCTCTGTTCCGATGTTCAACTCACAGATATGACATATATCAATTCTCTAAATGTGCTCTTCATCTTTAGCAGTCATCTTGATTTGTTGTTTCTTGTCATAAATTTTCTTTATCGTTAGGGCCTCAGTCTTTAATGTATCATAAAATACTTTAGTGACATCAGTGCCTCTGTATATGATGGGTGCTTTGTAATCTTCATGCTTATATTTGACATAAAGGCAAAAACTCATAGGTTCATGCTTTTGATATTTTAGCATGTACAATGCTCTTCCATCAGTTTGACAGGTATCCATCTTATTTGTTAAACACTCAAAATCTGCATTTATCGTGAAAGGTACTCGTAATAATTTATGATAATTTTTGAACTCAAAAGAATCACCTTCTTTAGTCATTTCTATTTTGACGACCTTATTTTTTTCTACAATCCGGTTCATGTTTTTGCAGATCTTCCTCAAAGCGATCAAATGACAAACACCTTTCATATGGGTATACGCTTCCATCATGGTTACTTAATTGAGAACTTATAAGTTTTGACAAGTCCTTTATCCAACAATAGTGTCTGTTCCCTTCTTCGTTTTTCATGTAAAGCAAATTCTGATGTCTCTCAACCTTATTTTTAGTTACTCTTAAAGGGTATATATCCTTGCTTTTAATCTCGCATGAATACATATTCACTGATATAGCATTCATCTTTTCAAACCTTTCGAGTACACTATCTTCAAATTTTATTAGAAATTCAATGCCTTCAAACTGTAGCTCATTTTCGTAAGGTTTATATTTGGTTACTCCTTGGGCATCTTTTCCCGCTGGGTGCAGTGCGGATAGTATTGCCAACATAAAACACTTCTCATCCTCATTTTGCACATTTATGACTGATTTTTTAGCTTTAATGACGTTTGGTAAATCAATGTAGGATGATCCTCTCAGTGGGTTGTATTTATTGATCCTTATCTCAAGGCTTTTAATTCCCACAAGCGTCCAGCCTGAACCCCTTACTACAAACTCCTCCATTTCTGTCAATAACTTTTGAATAACCGATCTGTAATAAGCTACCAAATCAGTTGATTCTAAGATGACTTCAGTTTTGAAGTTTTTCTCCATTTCTTCCATCTTTCCCTTTTTGATAATCACAGAGAAATTGGAAATTAACGTTCAGACAATGCAGCCTCTTCTGATATTTTTTGATGACTCCCCGGACTACTGATGAAACATCGTTCAAAAAGTCTTTGGGAAGCATCAGATAATGCTCGTTTTGGATGTCATACGTCTTCAAACGAGATTTATAGGCCTTTTAAACTTCATGGGGGGTATATAGCCATCTCCACCGCGTATCTGAAAGTAGGTCACAATCGAATTTGAAGTGACGGTTGTACAATGCACTCTCAATGTATGCTATGATGTCTGCCTTCCTTCTCAATTTGGAATAGCCTCTAATACTATGCGTCCAACAAAATTCCCGCAATTGGCTAATGGTCATGTGATGCAGGTTTTGCATATTGTCAATATCATCCTCCAGGTAGGCTTTCTTAGTTTTATCTCGTAAAAGCTGACTGATGATGGAGAATTCTTCAGGCAACTATAAAACATAAGCAATATTCTTGATCTTGAAATTTTTGACCAGTCTGCAAACCTTTTATTTCGGCTGAAACCACATAGTTTTGTTGCATTAAAGCATCCTGTGTTCTTATCAATAACCAACTTAAAGTCGCCAAATACCCCATAGTAAAAGTTATCCTTGATTTGTTCATAACATATATCGATCAAAGATTTATTTCCGCTCAACATCTTATTTATATACTGAATGTATTTCTTTAAGTGCTCAAAATATTAAAGAGTTAAATTTAAAATAAGTTAAAAGGAATACTTTTAATAATAAATGTCAGACGAAATGAAGAAAATATTAAGATGCTTTGGTCTAGATAATAAAGTGTCTTCAAACGACTTGACACAAGAGTGTAAGCATAAATTTGTAACAAAAGACGATCATGAGTTTTACTTTTGTATGACATGTCATGAGGAGCTGAGATACAATCCTAATAAACGTCGTCTATATAGAAAGCAATTTTATTTGATGATGAAGATGCAACAGAGAAGTCAAAGCAGAGTGAAAAATCTTAATAAATGGTTAAATGAGCTTACTATCCCTTTAGAAGATGTGATTTCGGTTGATTTTTTTAAATTTATCCATAAATATGAAGAATTGTTCCCAGAGCGAAAAATTTAATCAGAAAAAAATACATTTTATTTCAATCGTTGCGGAAAAGAGATTTTCAAGTACCGCTTAAGTTACCTAAAATGAAGAAAATGCTTGATCAGAATGAAAAAGTCTGTTGAACCGTCTTCGAAGCTTTAAACTGGAATTTTTAATAGCGTTTGTCAGCTATGGAAAATTTACTAAATCTTGCTTATTTATCCAGCAACACCGTGGATAACCTAACCACTTCACCACATATTTATTCTTCGCCTTTTTTGAGAATTTTCTCAATTTTGTACATATTGTAATTCGTATCATACCGTACCAGCTCGTTTTCATAAAAGGTTTCTTTTAAATATTCATTGTTTAAATCCTTTAATCTATAAGTGACTGGATCGGTTTCTAATACTTCAGAGATGACGAATATTTCTTTCGTAAAGGTTGCCTGATAACTTCTTCTAAAAGTCGTTTTATATATTGATATTCTGACTTTATCTCCTACTTGGTATTTGGGCTTATGAATGACCTTTTCTTTAAACAAATTGCAGTAGACTTAACTAATGTTTTCTTCTAGACTGGCCTCATCAGGCGTCTCATCTTTATACCTCTGTGTTAGAGTTGTTATAATTTTTCACTAACTGATCCAATGCATCTACATATCTATTGGTAATGTTAACTACTAAATATTTCCGAATTTTACCGTTTAGAGTTCTGTTGAATCGTTCCACCACGGAACATTTGATTTCAACGTTTTCAGTAATGAACCAGTAGATATTGTTCTCTTCAAACAGAAGCTGTGTCTCTTTGTTCATGAACTCGGTCACCTTGTCAGTCTGGATTTTAAGAGGAACTCTCCCTTTAAATATCTTCTTAAATGCCTTAGTCACTTCTTCACCCGTTTTTCTACGAATAGGCACAGCCTACCCACTTCATCAATGACACATAATGACACATAAGTTCTCCTTCATCAATGACACATAAGTTCTCCTTCCTTTAAACTTACTGATGAGTGCTTTATGTTTTGTGTAAACATCATGTTGATGTAAGAAATTTGAGAAATTTTTTTCGACTTAAACCTGTTTTTCTACTGAGTTCGCTTATACCGCAATATCCAGTCTCTGGATCGTAATAAACTTTTTTGGGGTCCTCATTTACCACTTTAGCGGTAAAAAACGGCCCTTTTAAAATCACAAACCATGCAGATTCCTTTCAACATAGGTCTGCCGTTTTTAGAGATAGCGTGATGTACGTCTTTAGTTTCAGTGTGGGTTTTAGATTTTAGGCAGTATATTTTTGAGCCCATTCCAAATGTCTTATTTGCTTTAAAAATTGGCTTCACAATAGCTCTGCCTAACCTTTCATGGAGAGTTGGATTGGGAATATCCTCAAGTTCCTGTATCATGTTTGAATCACACACCTTGTTTCTTTTTTCGGTATCTTTGTTTTTTTAGGTAACTCACATCATGTTTATAAGCAGCCTCATCGACTCTATTAATGGGGTTACTCCATTAGTTGTATGTCAAATCTAGATTTAATCTAGTTTTACCTCTGAGCAATTGAGTACCTGGCCCTGTAAATTGGTAACCAGGCAGATGCATTTCAAATGGTGAATTATTAATTGCAGAGTTAATAACTCCTTTTCATTTCTTCATTTATTTATATGTATAAAATTATTTGCTCACTTATTCATAGCCGTTCAGCTGGGTTAGTTTCATGTATTTTTCTCTGGGTAAGTAGACTGAATTATTGATAAAATCATCCTCTCTACTGTACTCCTCTTCTCCTGATAATGCATTTGATTTAAAATAATTCAACAGTTGTTTATAAAACTTTAATGATTGCTTATACTCTTCGTTCCTTTCCAAGATATTCATGGACTTTTCAAATACTTCAACTGTACCGGCACTTAAGCTCAGAGCGTCTAAGGGTACCATCGCAAAAGCGGAAAAACCCAATGAACTGAAGGGAAACTTTGTAATGGGTAACGAAACCTTTATTTTACGATAAAGGTGGTAGCTCTTTCTATACACGTAAATTTTCTTCCATCTTTATTTATAGGGTTGAAATATTTTTTCCGATATCTCAAGGACGGATTCATTTAATCAAGCATAAGAAACCAAATGGGTGTTGCATGCACTTTTTGTACAATCGATTGAACTCTTCTTTCGTTTCATTACCATCTACCTTCCTTATGATCTTTTGAGTCTCCCTCTGCTGAAGGTTAAAAATATTAATTAGTTGCAGTTTCTCCTGAGAAAAATAGGCATTCTGTAATACGACTGAGAGAGGTAAATAATTGAGGCATTCTTCTTCCTACCTCTGATGAAAAAATCTTCTATACTCTTCTGGTCTTTATCTGTTACGCAGTCATCGAAGACTACAACATTTTTGCAAGAGGAGTCCAGATCGACCGCTGTTAAAAAGTCTTTTTAATCAGCGGAGAATAAGGTTTCTTTCTTTTCGTATTTTTCAAATAACTTGAGAAAACGTTTCTTCTTCTTTTGAGGATACTTTGCTAATGTATCTTTAATATCCACACCATCAAACATATTGTACTTTTCTTTCAGTTTAGTGTACTTGGGATCAAACATATCTTTTGCGCAAATGAAAAAGTTATCAAAGTCGAGGTAATCATAAATAAAATTCAGCAATGAATTCGTTTTACCAGTACCCGAAGCTCCAGCGATCAAAAGTCTGAAAGGGAGCTTCGGTAATAAATAATGCTGATTGGCTTCGTCTAATTCTTCATGTTTTGTATAATCTTGAATTGGAATCACCTTTATTTAATGTTGAAAAAATTTGCTTCCAGTAAAAAATATTTTGGTTCCAGTACAAAATAATTTGCTTATTAATAAAGGAATGCTTTACAAAATGAGCGAAATAAGAAGCTAAGAGAAGAAGTCACGAATGACCTTAAAGTGTTACAGATTCAGGCGGAGATTAGAAAGAGCAACGAACAAAATCTGAAACAAAAATTTGGTTTACAGAAAACTTTGTCTGACATTCACCAGCCTGTAACCGAGAAACTTCAACAAGGTGTTACTAGAAAAAAACATTTTAAGGCTATAAAATATGCTGTTGATAAGATTCTTCTTTCGATTGAACCGCCTCCAGTGATTCTAGATATCTTCTATTTTGATAAAGATTTGGATGTAGATTTTTTAGGAAAAATAATTTTCCAAGACCCTCAAAGTTGTACAATGAATCCAAGGATGCTCTGCAAGAAGTTATCAATAGAGTAAAGAGTGCTTACTTAAAATTTGCTCGTCAAAAAGGAAACGTTATGAGTCAGATTTTTCGAATAATCAAAAAAGATGAAGAAAGAGAAGATAGACTATTGTCTAAAGCTGATTATTTAAGGGAAGATATGATTACATTAGAGGATTATCAAGAGAAACTGAAGGACTTACAAATAAAGGAAATATACCTCGGTAAAAGGGTGGAAGATAAATTGGAAATTTTGGCTCGATTCACCGATAAATTATGCAATGGATCCAAGAGAAAAAATTACATGCTCAAATCGTTGACTTACTGGATGCATTATTAAAAGACGGAAATAACGTGTCCTCTAAATAACGTGCACGTAAAAGGATACTATAAAAATTTCTTATTAAATAAATGATTAACTATGTAAAAAAATCAAAATACATCTAAGCGATCATCAGACTGCTAAATTTAAATCTGCATACCAGAAAGGAGAAGAAGTTTACTCACAAATAGATAGGACAAAACCTTCTATCTATGACATGTACTTAACTCAAACACAAATGGCTCAAATTGGGAAGGGAAAGAAAATTACTATTAGCAAGACGCACCTCAAGAAAACATGTGGCTTTCTAGCCTTTCTAGCTTCCTTTTTACCTGCATTAATTGCCGGAGCTAAGGCGCTGGCTTTAGGTGCCGCAAGTGGGGCAGCTGGATGGAGAGCAAAGACAGCTTTGAATAAAACTATAGGATCGGGTTGTGCTCAAAACAAACCCCTTGGAAAGAGAGTCTATCAAAACTTGGAATATCCAACGAAGTAATTGAAGACAATATGAAACAAGAAAAAGGGTTTAGGGGTGTCTTCACTTCGGATCTGTTATCTAAAAAGATGAGACGATTTGAGAACGGTATTATTAATTTGGACATAGCTACGTGACCTGATACACACACTGGGTATGCTACTATAACGATTCTAATAACAATTTCATCGAGTACTTTGATCCGTTTGGAGAACATGTTTACAAAATTCCCACCACTATAAAGAAATATCTACAAATTTCTGGGAAAAAAATAGAGTATAACTCAAGATTTTTACAACAACCAGCCTCCGTCAAATGTGGCCACTTTTGCATGAAGTATGTTAATGAAGGAAACAAAGGTAAATCTGCTGAAGATGCCTTATATTCCTTTACCCAAGAGCCAAATGACTATAATGGAAAAAATGTTCTCTATAAATAAATGGTGTTATTAATATTCAATTCGAAAAACTCTGAAAAGTCAGAAGAATTTACAATTGAATATTCCAGACCATGTATGTTTAAGCAGATCGCTATTCAGTCCTTTTCAATGTACTTTTCTTGGGAAAATATCAAAGATGAGACCTTTTCATACTATGATAGACATCAGTGGTTAGATCTATCGCTCCCAGATGGAAATTATATTGTTAAAGGGTTGAACCGTTACATGTTGAAATTTTTTGGGAACGATTCACCGATTCTATTTGGTATAGTCGAGGAACGAGAAAGGTTAGCCATCAAGTTAAAAGATGGATATAAGATCGATTTAACAAAATGCAAAAACCTGCATAAATTGTTAGGGTTCGAACCTGAAATATATGAAGAGTCTGAACAAATAGGAATATACATTGGCGACTTATCCGGGGGGAATGATAATATTTATATACATTGTGATGTCGCGGAGGGAGCCTACATTAACGGCTTTCCCTCTTCAAACGTAATGTATTCCTTTACGAACGTTAATCGTTCAGGAAGTCAAATCATAAAATCATTTTAAAAACCTCTATTCTTTTCTGTTCGGATGGAGAGAGTTCACAGAATCAGAATGGGAATAACAAACCATAGAAGTGATTTAATTCCCCTCAATAAGCAAGAAGTACAATACAATTTTATTTCCCTCTAAAAAAGAAATGAATAAACATAGACTTCAAAGTAAGAGTAAGAAGATACAAGGAAGAGGGTTCTTTTCAGATACCCTTACTTTTTTACATGATCACTCTGCATTAGAAGGTAAGGCCAAACAGTTTGTCCGTGATAAGTTCAACGTGATATTTTCAAAGAAGGAAAAACATGCAGCTGGACTTAAGTTTCTATGAATTTTGATTTAATAGCAGTAGAGCTATTAAATTAAGAAGTGTTTTGCATCTATAGTAATTAATTAAGAAGAGTAACAAAAAAGTTATTATTATAATAAATGAATAAAATCTTTGATTTAAACAACAATGATTATTATTATGATGATGACATCGAATGTCTCGAGTAAAGAGAAGTGAGATATGAAAATAGTGATAGTTCTACTGAGAATGCCACTTACCATTTCTTTATACAAGATACTAACTCCAATATCTTATATTCTAGTGGATATTTACAACAAAAGCTAAAAATTGGTAACAGTAATGGAACGGCAATAGCAGATGATAATGTAGCTCTCGTGAATGGTGGTGGTTTGATAAACGCCAACAGATTTACATTAGGCAACACTGAAATCGAAACCAACATTAATTATGCTCTCATGCGACATGTGTTAGGTTTAATTCATTTAATTCCTAACTATTCTACTTTGGAAACTACGAATATGCTCTTCTACGTAGATACGTCGGACACAGTGGACAGAAAACCCTTGAAATATGATGGGACTTTGGTAGATGCAATTAAGATAACTGAATTTTTCGAAAAATTAGGAACTAACGACGAGTATAATTAAGGATTCAAAGAGAGATGCAAACTTACTCAAAATAGCAATACTGTCACTATATAGATCCCGTTAAAATACGTATGTGATTTCTTCAATGAATACAAAAAGGTCAATACAGGGTTCCAAGTCAAGTTTGAGTTTCAGAGAAATCATAGTCAGAACATACTGTATACAGATGAGCAAAATAAGGACTACAAAGATGTTGTGGAAGATTTATCACTTTTGCTTCCTTATGTTAGATTTAAGAATTCAGCAGTTGCAAAATTTAATGAGTTAAGATTATGATAAGCCTGTGGAAATAAACTGGAACCAACATAGCATTGTAATCTCGAATATTTTCTTAAAGAATTCAAGCTGGTCTTACTCTATAAATGCTACTTCAGGCGAAGTATTGTCCTTATACGTCATACCACAATATACTGAAAGATATGAAAATGACAAACAGAACAACATGTTATTGGACAACTTAGATATGATGGAGTGTTGGATGATGGTTAATAATGTGAGGTTTCCAACTGTTAGTTACATGATGGATTTTGAGAAAGGTGATTACAATCAGCTATACACAGCTCTTTTGGAATCTGGACTCAACACCATTACACCAGAAACTGGGTGCATGGTCATTTATTTCAGTTTCGGTAAGTTATATCCAATCATTTGCTTTAACTTAGCTCATCATGAAAATTATACCGACACGAATAACCTGACTATGGTGTTCAACTGAAGTTTAAAAAACACCACCAACAAGAATTATGTCTTCTATTTTATCTTACGAGAACGCAAGAAATGCTACTTAAACATAAAAATCAAGATATTATCATGATCAAAACATTAAAGCTATGAATGGTACTGAGTTTTAATTTTAATAGTCGAATGATTGTTGAAATTAATCATTTTAAAATAAAGAAATGACAGCTTATTATCCACTTTTGAGGAAGAGCTAAAAGAAAGGACCACCTGGTATTCCAGGAATAGGGTTTAAATTGACACATGATGGTAATAATGATATGGAAGAAAAGATGTTAAGGAATGGTGGAGAACCTTTGGAAAATAATGACGTAACTACAAAATTTTACGTAGACAGCTGTAGAAAGAATTTGAGGTCATCCATTCGAGATTTGTCCAGCAAAAGTTTAGTTCTTTCAAAAAATGATTAACAAATATGATGCAAAAGGAAAAAGAATTATTAATCTTTTAAATCCAGTTGAGCAGACTCGATTCTGCAACTAGGGATTATGAAGATATAATGGTTAATCAGTTACAAAGCAAATGTATACTAAACACACCTCAAGGGAAATTTTGATGCGAAAGGCAAAACGATAAATAATGTGATGGATCCGCAATCTGAGAAAAATGTCCTGAATAGACGATATTTTGAAAATAATGCCTTCACGCTCCATGGACAGGCTTATAATGCTAAAAATAGATCAATCACACATGTTGTGGATCCGAGTGCTAATCACGATGGTGTCAATAAACAATATTTTGAAAAGAATGCTTTGATTTTAAAAAATGATTGTTATGATGCTAACAGGAAAGTAGTGCCAAATTTGAAAGCACTTGTAAAGGTAAGCGATGTAGTTACTAAAATATATCCTGATTATTACTGTATTCCATGGAATAAAATTAATAAAAACTATTATGTTAATCAAAGAATTTCAGGTGTGAAAAGACCTCAATATGATACAGATTGTACTAATAAATATTATGTTGATACTAAGACATTCTGTGCCTTTACAGATTGAGGAATACAATTTACGGGTAATGGTTTCAATACTTTCCCGTTCAATAGATTTACTTCAAAACTCTTAGACTCAAACTTAAAATTATCACACGATATATATATGAAAGTAACAATTTTCTTAGCATGTGATGACATGAATGAGAAACCAAAGATACGATTAGAAAAAGGTAAAGTGGTCTCTCTTTCTCTCTCCTTCTCGATGAAGAAATACATGTCAATGAAGAAACAATCACTTTATTTGTGTAAGGGAAGCAAAATGATGTTTTAACCTTATCAGTATTGACTGTAAGACAATGTAAGTTGAAACTCTATTTATACATTGAAAAATTAAAATTTTTTAACTCCATAAATAAAAGGAAAATCTTAATTCTTGACGTATTAGAATGTATAAGGAGTTGGACCAGGCATATCTGATTTCTGATATCGCAGTCCATACTGATAAAATTTCAATTCACTTGGAGAATGATTTTCTTATTCACATATCTCTGGGCATTTTAAATATGGAAGAGATGGAATCATTAAAAGAGAAACAAATAAAAGTTGTAAGTGTGGATAAGTACATAATTTTTTCTGACTTACTCAATATTAAAAGCATTTAAAGAACGAAAATTGTTTCTCATATAATAAACACAAAATGGAATCGTTAAATAAATTAAACGCACTCAGTTCATTAGAAGATGGAGCAAAGACTTTCAAGAAAATGAGGGAACTCAACATCCATGAAAAATATCCTGTCACTGAAATTAAACAAATAACAAGATATGGAAATAGAATATTTATAGAAATACCTGATTGTCTTGTATCGCTTCCACCAAGATATGATAAAATGGCTTCAGATTATATAAAAATGATTTGAAACCTCTTTTCTTTGTGTATTTGGGAAGTAAGGATGTCGGGAAGTCTTAACCAGCGCTAATATTTCAATACAAACAGTAATATTGAACTTTAATGGTTTTAAAAATCATTAAAATCTAAAGAAGTTTGTCCAGTTTAGATAAAATATCACACCCCATTTTCCGAATATTTTTATTCTTCTCTTCATGCAATATTTGATGCATTTGAAAAACATATTTTAAAATTAGGGAATAAATTTCTTGATATTTCTCAGTCTCTTTTTCTATACAGAGGAATAACTTTTGACACACAGTTGCCAGACTAGTCATTCTACAGTTCGTACTTCCGTAGAGAGCTATCATGTCACCGAATAAGTCGTAAATATTTTCCATTTCTGTTTATTATTACTCACATTACTTTAGATGAATAAAATAAGAAAGCACTTTGAAAAGATGCGAACTTGAGTCAAGAGAGGAACGGGTTCTTCTTTTTTTTCTGTCTCGATTCTGAATGACGTAAGAGATTTTAATTGTAACTATCACTGGATGGTAGCACGAACTGGACTCGGAATCTGGTATTGAAAATTTTTCGCCTCTTTTTGTTTTAATTTCTGAAGTGATATTAACGGTAACTTTCAATTAGATAAATTGCAGTCTGATATTTTAAATATTTTTCACACTCTGAAAGAGAAATGACTTGTTTAAAGCCATATTTTAGCGTTTTTCGTCTTCGGTGACATGTATATATTAATTAGATTTTCTCTCTCTGTCGGGTACACAGTAGCTCCGTGGCAAAGTTTAAGCTTAGCAACCGTAAGATCAGGGTTTCAATCCTCAGCCTCGGCTTGGTAGCAGCTTTCGTGAATAGTTTTAATGCTATTTGCGTTAAGCTCATTTATGGATCAACCACCGAGCGAAACATCAGTGGTGGGTTGAGACTTGTAATCTCTATGTACATTTAGATGTTGTGTTTGTGTTGTCTTGTGTTGTCCTTAATGTATATATATGAAGGCCTGTTTGTCAGGTCAGTGATGCTGGAACTCTGGTTCTAGAATTCGTAAACAGCTGTTGGAATTGGACTTCTGGTATCACTGACCTGGCGGGCCGTTTTGTCATTTTTTTTAAGAAATGGGGTATAAATAATTTTCCAACGCGTTGAAATGCTTAAATATTTCAATTAATATTTTAAAATTATAATGCTGTGCTCACCGCAGGGGGTACGTCTTACCGGGTAAAATAGAGTCTACAGAGGAAATAGTTTTTAATAGTTCGCATTATTAAAATATAATAGAATATTTTAAATTAACATTCAAGTTTTCTATTTTGTATTCATAAAAATATTTTTCTTCAGCTTTCATCAAAACTCTCAATTATTTTTTGAGTTCTTCTAAATTTCCTTAAATATCTTAAAATTAAAAAAACTTTTCTTCTAAATTTCCTAAGCGTTCGATGACTTCAACCCTTTCACTTGGGGTTATTGATGAAAGTATCATTGATTGAAGCTTCAGAAATTCTGCTCGAAAGTTGTAAATTAATGAGATACGAGAGCATACCTTTACCAAATGGGTTTCCTTTTTATTCATTTCCTTTTCTTTGTTTATATATTTTTTGTCTTTAAATACTTAAAATATCTCTCAAGTATATACATTCATGTCCTCTTTGGAGAAGTTTTGAAACCATTGTTTTTGAATGCAGCGTCACCTCCCTATCTGAAAAAAGGGGGTGCGTGTCGAAGGGGGGAACCTGCCGTCTCAAGGATTTTTCACGGATACTTTGTATAGAACCATTAATTTTTAAAAGTGGGTAATAGCGAGTTTTAAACCATTGTTTTATAAAATTGGCATGAGCCATTACTTTTATAAAGAGGATAGAGTTTTAATGGGATATTTGCGATCTATTGTTTTTTAAAAAGGGGTGGAAAAATTATGGCGTTTTCTTATACCATTAAATTCTAAAAGTAGTTTCGATTTTTATGGAGGTTTGTGCCTATTATTTTTTAAAAGTGGGTGGGAAAAATTATGGGTTAAGGATAACATTTCTTTTCTAAAGGTAGGGGTCAATTTTTATGGGGATGTCCTATGGTCTAAATTCACTGCGCCAGCTCTGTCAAATACACACTACTTACACACACACACACACACACACACACACACACACACACACACACACACACACACACACACACACACACACACACACACACACACACACATTGTAAAGCACTTCGGGGTTTGTTTAAATTGGTAGTCGACAAACCAATATCAAAATTCACACAAAAATTTTATTTGTATCAAAATTAATTAAATACAGGAAATTATAATAGCAGAAATAACAGTTACTCTGGTCGAAAACTGCTAATACAACATGAGATATCTTTCAATCACAAGAGTCTGTAGTTCCTAAGGAAGACAATAGCTTCGGTGCACTAAACAAGCATTGGAGTTGGTCGTCTTTATTCACTCTTCTATGACGAGTGCGAGCATTTACACCAGACTTGGTGTGAAAATCTGCAAATTTAGCCAAGCTTCTGGAGTGTTCTACGCCATCTAGCTTAATATTGGTCCTAGATCATTGATGATGGATAGTTTTGAAAATTATCTTTTCTTGAAAAAGATTCTAAGAGTCTCACCAAATAACTTGCCAACTTACCAAATCACTATAAATGATGTTTTTTCCGCATATTTTGAAATTATTTTTTTTATTTTAAACATGGAGAAATATTTTGGTTATTCTTTTTCAGTTCTTTTTTTCATGTATTTTTTTCTAATCACCAAAGAAGTAACAGAATTCTCGGTTTAAAATGCAGAGTTTTTTAACTGTTAAAAAGAGATGCTTCCTTTCAGGTAGTGTTTTTCATCTAAATTTAACAGAAAATAAGTATTAGATATACCACAATAACATGTATTTATCAATTTCAAATTATACAAAGATAAAATGCTTGAAAGTACAACTGCTTTTAAAGTCTATATAACAAAATCAATAGACAGTGCAGTAACCATTGTTGGCTATAAGCATTTTCTTGGCATGGAATCAAAGCATTATTATATACTTTGCTCTATACAATTTTATACACATAATACCAAAGTTGATCTATTGTAACAGAGTATATAGTGTATCGCGGGCCAGTTGTTATGTAAGCACTGTCCACAAGTTTTTGATTTATGATGAATTGGTAATTTAAGCCCACCAAGTAACAAAGTTAATCTGATAAATAGCGAAGAACTCTAAAACATTTCGTGATAGTACGGGAAACCTATGGGCTTCTATACTCTTCAGTGTGCTGGCAATTAATATTAAAAAGATGCAAGAGTGAAATCGAATAACATCTAAAGCCATGATATCGGGATACAAATAAGCGTGAAGAATCTCTCACAACATTCTTTAGTCCAGACTCAAACATGGTTCTCGTGTTTTTGCAAGCAGAAGCTGGGATTCGTCAATAAACATTATTTCCTTGTGCTACTCATATCCACATTTCATCCCACTATTAGCGGTTCAAAAGCCTATTGTTTTGAGTCAAATTTTAGCGAAGTTGTTATTATTACTTATTAAGCTTGCTCAAGGCAAGATAGCCAGCCAAAGGCTATGTGACATTTGATGCATTGCGGATATTTCACTCTGCTGCAAACGACGTCGAATGGTAAGAACGATGCTATCGAATGATCCTTAGCAAATTGTTGTACTATGGTATGTGATGTAGAAAAATGATTCCCTTAACACTATCACCGATCACTCCGAATGATAATCCTTTTAAGCTAGTATTCTTCCTTGGTCGGAATAAGAAATTTATATGAAAGCCCCTCAATATCTTTTATAAGGCATATTTAAAATCTAAAAAGAAAAAATGTGTAAAAACAATTGTAATTGAAATTAACAACCTCTCTCTTTTTCCTTTACAAGGGTGACACTACAGCCATTTGAGATGTATGAAGGCATTGCAATTCTAACAGCTTTTATGTATCGTCGGCGCAAACGCATCATGATCACGTGATTTACATGCTTCCTTTTGATTGCAACATTTTAAATGACTAAAGTTTGCAGATCAATAAAATTAATTCTGTGAAATTTATTAGATAATAAATAAAAATATAATGTAAACTTGTAAATAACTTGGATAAAAATTGTAACTTACAGCTATACATTTCAGTAACTTCTTTTTCTGTACGAAATTATCTTTATTTTTACTGTGGATATTTTTTAGAATACTACTACAGTAGCTGTGCAAAATGATAACCGTAAAAAATTCAAAATAAATAAGTGAAACAGAATACGGTTTAAATAAATAGCGGGAAGCTAAATTTTAAATTTTGGGATAAAGTCCAAATCACTTTTATGTGAGAAATCAAGTATTTTTTTCTTTTATTTATATTTTATTTAAAAGAATAATATAAATTCTATTAAATTGAATTTGACTTATATCATGATTTACAATAATGCTCTAAATTAATGGATTTCAATATCCTGGAATACCAAACATCAATTTGCAAATCATTTTAAATTCTTATTTCAATAAATGGGTTCTACAGCAAACGGCTGCACCTGGCTTTGACAAAAAATGGAGATAAAATTTAGTTTCTTATAACTGTAGAATATTTTCAGAGCTTTAACTAATTTAATTTTAGGGTTGTTATATTTCAATGCCTGTCTTGAAGTCAAAAAATCCCAAAAAGATCAAAAGCTACTCTTTTGTAAACTTTTACTCAATATAAATAATCTTAATAAACTTATTCACTAAAGAAGTTCTTAAAAATAATTTCAAATTGCTGAAAATGTTAAGACAGTAATTCTTGAAAAAATAATAAAATGAATGAGATTCCTTAGTTGACTGCGATCATCATAAAAATGGAAATGTCGCCACAATCTATTCAATATGCAAAGCAAACAATTATTGAAAATATGCTCATTGGCTATCTAATTATGTGAATAATTCAAGGAAATACATTTTTAATATTTCAGTCGAAAATAAAGCATTGCCTTTTGTATTTAGTTCACAATATATAAAATTTGCCGAATGAAATATAATCTAATTGTAAAAACAAACTTTTAAATTATTCATTGATAAAAATACTTTTACTTTACAATTTTGTTTACTTTAATATGAAATGTTAAAAACTATATAAATTCCTAATAAAGTAGAATCCCATATAAACTAAAATACTTCAACAGCATTTTTGATTAAAGTTCTCTATAACATTATCTAACCATCATCTTTTATTCTCTATAATTTTTATTTTGACAATTAGTTTAAAAACCAAATAAATGGAAACATTATAAATTACATTAGAAAACATAACTTCTTTAATTTCATAAATTCATAGTAAATCTCGTTTTTTAAAAGAATACATTTTGAATTAATAATGAAAGTATAATTATAGGATAAAAATCCTGACATCTTAAGTAAATAGGAAATATTTGAATAAAGAAACAAAAGAAAATTGCATTAATCAATCTAAGTAAATAAATACAGTTAAGTTCATTTACTTTTTTATAAAAAAACCTAATAGCTTTTAAGAGATGGTATTATTTAACTTGGTTTGACGATAAATCAAAGTAAGTGTTTTCTTTTGGAATTTCTTTCATCTTTTAATTAGGCTCGCAAATATTATTAATGATTTGAATTTTTTTCAGTATCTTCTTCAATTCTTTTCAAAAAATGATTTGTTTGATCTACTTTTTGAATCAAATCATATTTTTATATTTATTTTAACGGTTGATCAAATTCAAACAGGAAAATAAATTTCAACGAGATTCATGCGCGACTGATGCTATTTTAATACGCTTATTGAAGTCTACTGTAATCGAAGACAATCTCATCCAAGAAAACAATTTATCTTTTATCAGAGTTTAAAAAACCATTCAATTTGTCCAGTACTTTTAAGTACTATTTTTCTTTATCTGTGTTCTTTTTAAATTGCGCAAACGCAATTTGATAGATTAATTTATGGTGGTTCTGAAATGAGTACTTCAACTTCTTTTTTGAGAACACTTCAAAAGTTCATTAAATAGATTATTTTGTAAAGCATTTTAAAATACTCCTAATCATTCAGAGTTATAAATACTAAACCTATTTTAAAGTGTTCATGATTTTCTCAAGAAATGTGACTTTTATGCTAGCTTTTTAATAAAATATTTAAATATTATACATATTCATTTTCTTTTTTTTCTTAAACTATGTATATATATATATATATATATATATATATATATATATATATATATATATATATATATATATATATATATATACATATATATATATATATATATATATATATATATATATATACATATATATATATATTAAGAATTAAAAGAAAAGGAATATGTATAACTTTTAACTAGCCTTGAGAAGGATTGTTAATAAAGTATATTATTGGAATCACATATTCGGGGCAAGTATAAACATTAAAATATATGCAGATGTATGTATGTACATGTTCTCCATATCATATCACTCTGAATCAGATATAATCTGGTTTCGTATATACAATGGAAAAGTTTATAGGAGCTAAATGTAATTCATAGAATATATTGATGTTTATGAATTCTATTTAACAATGCAAAATAATGTAATAATTTAAATAAACAATACATGATACTAATTGGATTATTAGACAGAAAATTGTTTGTGTGTATTCTTTTACAAAATATAGTTGCGAATTTCACTTAAGAATTTAAATTTTAAATTTCTAAAAAATTTAACATTTGAAAGTATTAATAAAACTTAAAAAGAAAATTGCTCTGACAAACTCATTTGACAAATAAATTAATTCAATACTAAAATTTTCTATTTAATGATTGTTAACTGCTAGTGAAGCTATTAGATGAGTTTCCTTTGTTTCAATTATTTATATTTTAACTAAATTTCGTTTAAGCAACAACCCTAAAAACAATTAGTTAACAACTATTAATCTGCAAACTATTAACTTAGTAAATTTTTTAAAACAATTAAATTCATTCACGTAATTTCTAAACTTAAAAGGGCGAAATTACTTTTACAGTAAATAAGCCTCTTTTCAAATGATATCATTAAGGAAAAAGTATGTAAAAACCAGTTGTGTTATTTGATTTTGCAAATATCACTTCGATTGGTAATTATTGAAATAATTGATTATTCGTAATTTCTGCAAAAAAGAATATTTTAAGAAAATAACTTTAGTATTTGTATCTTATGGAAGTAAAAGGGAATTTGAAAAGCATGATTTATTTGGATTTTATGTTAAAAGTATTACTAAATTGAGAAGAATTCAATTTGTATTAGAAAAATCAGGTCGCTTCAATTGAATGAAATCGCTGCAAAATGTATGAAGCAGTTCTCATATTTTTGGTAGAAGATTCATAAAACAGTGAAGCCAAAATTTTTAAAGAATACAAAAGACCGCCTCAACAGGTCTTTCTGAATGGAAGATTGAAATCAAATGATAAACAGTCTAATTATTGAATGATAATAATTTATCACACTCGAAACATACATTTTTTAATAAATACAATTCATGTAGATATTTGAGGAAAGAATGAGGGGGGGGATGCCGTGGCTAAAATGGGCGCTGCTAGTTCTTCTCAAAATGACACTGTCTTCACTTATACTGAGTTGTATTCTATTCAAAAGAGAAGAATGCAATTCAGTGTAATTAAGAGCAGGGTATGTGGAGCATCGCAGATAGCCAACTCATCCTGCTTATCATTGGTAATCTGGTTGATGGTCCTGATCATTTCATTTCTTTCAAGGGTTTTTGAACTGACCAGACTACATACTCTAGATATGCTAGTGGCCTCATTCGATAAAAAATGTGAGGTCTATCCTATTTGTTGTAAATGCGGTGTTGCTAGTCCCCAATACGTTTTTTTGTGTCTAGGATTTCCTAAGGAGGATTTACTTGCAAATCATCTGATGCTTCTTGATTTTGTGAATTTTGAAATATCAGATGGGATCAGAACAATAACAACATAACAAATAATAGTTTATGAACCCATTGTATATGGCTTTAGGGAATGTATTATATGTGGCGAAAGGATTGCATGTGTTAACTTGTAATGAATTACACAACAACACTCATTTCCTTGAAGAATATTGTTTGCCAATAAGGACAATAATTTCTATTAAACTTTCATGTTCTTTTATAGTTACTTCGGAACAGAAATTTATGTTTCACTGAACATGCAATACATCATTTTCTGTGTCTTTAGTGTTATTTGAAAGAGTTTATTCCGATCAGAGGACATCGGAAATATTACAGATCATAAGACACGTGTATCAAACATCATGAAAATTTGTTCACTCATAGTGCAGAAAATTTCCCTTATTCTCATACAAAAATATCACAATATCTCAATTGAAATGTGTGCAGAGTATAATGTAAACTGAAACCCCGATAAATGAGTATTATCTCTATGCAGGGCAAAATCCGTTCAAGATCGTTACTGACAGGGTATTTTCATCATTTGTATTACACGCGTAATGAATTCAATAGAACTATTCACTAACTCAAAAATTAGATGTTGTATTCTGAAAATTCTTGTTGAAGATAATAATGATGTTACACATTTCTTTGGATATACTTTCTGTTTCACAAGGGGCATTTAAAAATTCTACTAAACTTAAAAAAATGGTGCAAGGAACAAATATCCCTTAAAGTCATTGTGTGACATTATCAGGAACATAAATATTAATAAGGATGGAATTGAGAATAAAATTCCAAAGCATTAAATAAAAAAATTTCTTATATAATTTACAAGTAACATAATTACTTTGTAAGAAAAACATTTTCTAAAACAAAGGGAAAGTAGTGACTGTATAATGGACTTACCATTAACAGTAGATGGCTTTGGTTTCATCAAATCTTGTTAAGAGAAAAATAATATTAGTATCTACACTCAAATGAAAATACAATAGAGGATACTAATCTTTATTATTTTTAGCTAGCAACAGGAACACTTTTTATGATATGTTTTTTAGGAACATGTATTTGCATCAACATTTAGATATCATTTTAGAAACATGGTTCAGGGGAAAACTCTTCGGAAATTTCTGTAAAAAAATCAAAACAAGGAAAATGAAATGAGAAAAGAAATTAATAAGTGAAGAGATTACCAAAATAGTTTTTAATGAATAAATATAGACGAGTTAAACCTCAACATTTCAATGTTGCATCCAATTCCACATACTTGAAAATTTGAAATAAAGCTCTGTAAAAAAACTTTGCATTGCCAAAAAATGCTTTGAGAAACAAAACTTTGGAATAAATAAATACCACCAACCAACGATATCATGAACTGGAAGTGTCATACGACAATTTTGTATAATTATTTGTAATACATAAATTGATATAAGTTGAATTAGTGAAAGACAGAAGAATGATCTTACAAGTATGCTGAAAATATGAAAATTAATATATATTATTTTAGAGTTATACTTTCTTAGAATATTTATTTTAAAATAAAATTTCCATACATATTATAATCTTTCATATATTTATAAAAATGTTAACGTTGGTAGGGTATTTATATTGATGAAAATTTTATTTTATGATTTTTTAAATACAGACTAGAAAATTTATATGTACATAATTTATATCTTTCTAAAAAATGTATACTAATAATAAAAATACAATTAATTCATTAATCTGCTAACTGATTCAGACACCAGTCGTAAAGAATTTAAAAAATAAATAGTATAACAATCATCTTAAAACCATTATAATATTTTTTTCTCTTTCAGTAAAATATGCAACGGTTCTTATAAAAATAATTCTAAACATGGTATTAAAACTACTTAGAATTAAAAAAAAGTATAATATTTTCAGATTAATAATTCTAATGATAGTTAATTTTTTATTTAAACATTTTGTGATCTAATATATATTAACCATAAAGTGGTTGTTTCTTTTTTTTCTAATTGAGATCATGATAGCACCAATTTATTATAATTCTCATTGGTTTAAAATATCCACGACGTTACGTAACATTTCATTTCATATTTTATTGAGACGGCGTCATGAATCGGACTTGTCAACGAACTTGTTGCCTGCCTTCAAATCGCATTCTTCGGGTGACAACAAACAAGACGAAGTTCATTATCGAATGTTTGAATGTTGTCAGCGATGCGAAAGACCTATTTATGACTTTTACCAGTAATAGAGAAATATTATTTAACTATAATTTTTCCGTTTTTAAAAGTTTTCAAAATCATGACAATTACCTGAGTTCTAAGTAGTTAGTTTTCAAATTTTCAAATCTTTACTGATATTGCTACCTAACTTGAACACGCTGAAAATATTATCGAAGAAAAAGCAAAAGGAAAAAAGCAAAACATCCACTTTATGATTAATTTAAATCGACAAAGATGTGTGAGTGTGATTTAAAGCTTTTATTAATAGCCTTTCTCTTTTAAAAAATAAACAATAATATCTTAATAACATAATTATCGGATAAACTTTGCCTTTTTTATATTTATTTAATTGCAAATTTGTTTTCATTTTTTGTTTAATGTTGATTATCATGATTAACTTTTGTGTAAAGTACGAAATAATTCCTGCTTTTATCCTAGAACTAAATTAGAGCTCTTATAAACATTTAAGCCTTAAAACATCCGAACTGTTAAAAATACGCAACACATTCAACTGAAAATATAAACATATAACACACACAAACTCATTGAACAATGACAAATATTATTTCTAAATAAGAATTTTTCTGATATATTAATGCTAAGAAAATGCAAGTTTCAGTTCATAGCTTTGATATTATTTTCATTTTATCATCATATCATTTGCATTAAATTTAAAAGAAGATTTAAATATGTTGCATGGTATTTACTCTGGATTGCATATCATGTATTAAAAACTGATGTATATATTACATTTGCAAATAATATCATTGTCTTTAAAAATATTTATTTCTCTCCGTAAATGCTTTTATAATCCCTGAGAGTAATTCAAATTCATTTGAGGGATGGGCTTGATTTTCTGATTCAGCGCTTGACATAATTAAAGGGAATTTTCTTCCAAGTTTATGATGGATTGTGATGACTTTTTTGGATACCCTTTTGCAAAAGAGAAATAAAAATAAATAAGAACGTTTTAACCAGTAAATTTTATTTGAAGAAAGTATTTATATTTCATGACTCTTTAATCTGCATAAAAATTTATCATTGGATATTTATTATTTTATATATTTTATGTTGTTTTAAGCACCGATATATATTTTCATAACAAGCATTTCAACAAACATTTTCATAATAGTTCCAAATATATTTTCATAACTTCGACTTACGTTGTAAAAATCAAAAGAAGAATTCTTCTCATTTGAGACTTTCGAGAACATCGAATAAAGAGTAAACTTTTGGGACTGAAAAGTGGGAGACTCAAAGCGTTTTTAAATGTAAAACACTTTTGGTCCCTCTATATCCAAAGCTTATCTGTAGTTGATGATTAAATACACTACATTTTTGCGAATGAATTGCTTCACTAGTATGCTGAGGACCAGATAAGCAATGTATTTGAAAAAATATAGAATACAAAAAAAGAATTAAAGATAAATTTGATCTTCGGTTTTCAAAAATTCATGATTTTATTTATTAGAGTATAAATACTTTATGCTGAAATAATTTTCTGGAATTTGCAACTGAAGTGACAAACAGATATATTCTTACTGTAAAATATTAATCGAAGTGCCAATTATATATATATATATATATATATATATATATATATATATATATATATATATACATTCATATATATATATATAATATATAGATATATATAAATATATATATAAATATATAAATATATATATATATAATATATATATATATATATATATATATATATATATATATATATATATATATATATATATATATATATATATATATATATATATATATATATATATATATATATATATATATATATATATATATATATATATATATATATGTATATAATATACGTATATAGTGTGATTATATGTAAAAATTTACACTATTATATAAAATTTTTGTTACTCATTCAAGAATTTAATTTTCCAATAGAAAATAATTTTTAATATTGATGGCATTAAATTCCATCATTTATTACTAATTTTGTTTTCAATTCTTATATTATTTATGCTGAAAATGTATATTTTTCTTTTAAGATTAATTTTTATTTCTATTATATCGTATTTCCTCTAAGCTAATTTGTTGCTCAAATTTAAAATTCCCAGTATTATATAAAATTTTCATTACTCCTTTTACATTAAAATAATAACCTTCTCACAGATATTTCATTTTGATATTGATCACATTGAATTCCAGCCTTTACAATTAACTGATTTTTGTTCTCAATTCTTAGATTACTCAATGCAGAGGAGACATTTTTTCCAGGTGGGTTTAATTTTTATTTCTATTACCGTATTTTTTCTAAGCTAATTTGTTGCGTACATTTAAAATGCACGCCCCCCTCCAGAATGGAAAATCTCTTTCTTTTCATTTTATGATGACTTGGTTTTGGTTATACATCATTAATCCTTTAAAAATGCTTGGACTGGAAACTCGTGATTCATTGTGCTAAGAGTTTGCACTCGTTAGTTCGGGAACCTCATCACAAGTGAAGGGATTCAATGGCTCGTGGTTTCAGTTTCTCGCAAGCACTTTAATGGAAAGGAAATCCCGAAACACTGAGTGAACTCCTCAGCGGAGATGAGGAGCTCTGCGGAATTCACACGGCACGTTATGAATTCCTGTAATCATATAACAAGCAGGACATCAATTTGATTAATAGAACGCCATTACAACATCTGAATTCCACTCGCTCGCAATTTAATAGGATTTTCTCGATGATAGATTTGTGTTATTCATTCATATCGTGCCCACACTCTATGCATTTTCCCATCTGCAATTTTATGACGGTCATGAGTTGAGTTTCATTTACTAGATTCCCTTTACGGTATTTAATATTTTTCTCTTTTTTATTTTATTAATAATTAAAGTCCTTATATATATTAACTAGATTTATTAAAGTTCACTCTTTAACAATTTTTAATTATTCCTCATAAAGAAAGAACATTTTTATAATAAAATAAAACGTATTATTATAGTTATAAGAATCATCAACTTGATTAGAGAGTATTAGTGTAATATTTCTATGTACATTTTTTAAAACGTCATCAGTCTTGAATTACTAGATTCCTTTGTGGCATTTTACACTTTTCTTTCTCTTAATTTAAAAATATTATTATTAAAGTCGTAATAAATGTTAACTAGATTTATTAAAAAGTTCACTGTTTAAAATTCTAAATTATTCCAACTGAAATAAATCAGTCTTTATAATAAAAGTAAGGGTATTATGATATTTATACTAATTATCAATCAGATTAAAAAATATTCATTTATTTTCCTATGAAAAATTTTATTAAGTCATGAATTAAATGTGATTTACAAGACTCATTTTCTGCTGATTTATATATTTATCTCTAATAATTAAATAATAATAATATTATTATTAACGTTGTTATATAAGTTACTGAGATTTATTAAATTTGCTCATTTAATTAATCTAAAATATTTTTACGAAAATAAATCAGTCTATAAAATAAAATCAAAATATTATATTATTTATACTAATCTTCAATGTATAATTAGAGAACATTAGTGTAATATTTCTATGTACAATTTTATGACGTTCTTGAATTGCATATGATTTACTAGATTTATTTTCTATTATTTCATATTTTTTCTCTTTTAATTTTATAATAATGTAATTAAGGTTGTTATTTATGTTAATTCGATACATTAAATTTTGTTATTTAAAAGTCTAAAAAAAACACAAGCTTTTGCTTATATCACATAACCATTATTGGCAGAAATTTTCATTGGGTGTGTAATATTTATAATTTTAATTTAAAAACTGACTACAGAAACAGAAAACACTATTATTAATACACGGAAGGAAATTTTATTGGAGAAATATCAATGATTTAACATTAAATTTCTCGCCGGCCAGCTTTTTTGTGATCAGCGTGCCTGACTACGGATAGAGAGGTCTTGGGTTCGAATCCCGGTTCAGGCATGGATGTAATTTCTCTCTCTCTATCCTGTCTTTGTCCTTTCCTTGTGTGTGTGAATGAAGTATGAATGATGCCTACCCTATAAACGGGTCTCTATGGCATGTGTGAGAGTGCGATGGTGGCCTGCCCCCTGCGGTGAACCCGGAGCAACTCCTCGGCGGCTAAGAGGTCGCTGTGTTTGGCCGGTTCCTTAGTATCAGGGCACAATAGATTAATAGACAGTTGCAGTTTTAACTGTCTACAATCTACCATTGGAAAAAAAAATATTAAACATCTCCATTACTTCATCTAGAGGATTGAAACTCCAAGGAGAAAACGTGACCACAATGAATTGAAAAATAGGAATTCCAATAAAAAATAAAATTCAGTATTTACTAAACACACCTATTACAATTTGCATATACCTATTTAAAACTTATTTTATAAAGACTAAAATAAAGCCTTACAATTTATTCCTTGTCTAAAAACAAAGCGAATATGGTATGAAACACTTAAAACTCTCTATTTTACCTTAAAGTTATTAATTATTGAATTACTAAATTTTCTTGTACATTCGAAAACATTTCTAATTGGCAATACGTCACAAAATAGGAAAAACTTTTCTGCAAAGGGCAAAACAATATTTAAAAAAAATTAAATATCTTTATTGCTTTAATCTAGACATGCATTAAAATTTAGATGGAAAAATATATATATATATATATATATATATATATATATATATATATATATATATAGATATATATATATATATATATATATATATATATTATTTTAAGTGAATAAAAGTAAAGTTTTAAATTTTCCATGTAAGCAACTAATACTTCGACTGAAATGCATTTTTTATTAAATTATAAATATTATAAAGAAAAGTAAAATAAATATTTGAAAATCTAATTATATTTGAAAAAAAAATATTTTTGTTAACATTACTGAAAAAAATTTGAAACTCTTTTATATACTGAAAATTGTTAAAAATATTACAAAAAACTAGTTCCTGATGTAAAACTTTATTTATTGTACTTACATATGAAAAACCTGCATTTGTTTCCTTCATTCTTACTCGTATGTATATATAATTAAATTTAAAAATTAAACTTTCTATGATGGGAGTTATCAATTTGAAATTTACATATTACTTTGTTTGAAATTCATTTAGGAAATGAAAATTTATTTATTTTAAATTTAGTTCTTACAATTAATTGCAAATTAAGATAGAAAATTGCAGCTATTATGCTAATAATGTTCTATTGTTTTTTTTTTTGTAATTTTTCCACCCTACCGATGATTTATAAAAAGTTAATGAGGAGATTTTTTCGTTTTGAGATCTTTTTCTTTTAAGCAGTAACATAAAAGAATATCAGGAATTTTAATTATCGTGTCCTTCATGTATTATTTGTATGAAAATGAAAAAATTATCGAAAATGAGTTTTTCTATTTAATTTAACTATAAACAGAAAGATGTCCAGATTATTTTGTTCAGAAGCAATTTGAGAATCTCATTAGTTCTATAATTATGTAAATTTGCTTTATATGTCAACGTTTTAATGCAGCTCAATGTTTTTGTATGCCCCGCCATGTTAACAATTGTTTTCTTTGAATTGTATATATATATATATATATATATATATATAATATATATATATATATATATATATATATATATATACATATATATATATAAAATCATAAAATGTTATTACTCTTCTGTGTTAATCGATATTTAATTGGAGAATCTCTACATATTTAAAAACAGCGCTTTTCATGGGTTAAACTCTAATTCAAGAACAATTTGGTCGTTCGGTTACTCAATCATCATTTTCTGCAAACGTGGGCTGAATCGAACGGGTCTTCCTGTTTAAAGTGTGTTTTGAACCAGTATAAACATAGAAGCAGATGTTGGGAATCGAAACAATGAACTGTTGAACCGCAGGCAAGAGTACTAACCCCTTGGCTACCAATTCGGATGATAGCAGAGCAATAAAAAAACTTTTTTTACACTAGAATTGCAGTTTTTTTAAGCTCTGAAGAATATCTCCAAATGAGTCAGTGACTCAGGTATATCTAACACCTTACCAGCTCACACTTTAGCCAAAATACTCGATGTCTCATTATTATGTGCATCAATGCTTGAAGGTAACCATCGAAAGTGCACGTTACGAAAGGATGAAAATGCACCAGATTGTTAATAATTGTCTTACTTTTGTTATCCCGCACTTTACACCATTTTTCCCTTCATTGCTATTTTACACTTTATGCATGTTTCATTCTAGGCGTACGAAATATTTTCCATTTAATGATAAACAAACGTTTCATTATCCTTAAGAAAACATTTACGAAAGGTGTGAGAATATTTGTACTTAAAAACATGAATGTAATGAATAAAATATTTAATACTACTGCCAATTTAATTTTAAGAAGTTAAGAATTTATATTAAATTCTACAGAAATAATACGAATTAAAATTAATGTTTAGATTAATAAAATACTCTACAAACACTTATTTTTGAAATTATGATTATTCTACAGCATAAGAAATGAATACATGTTGAACTCGAAGTAGATATAGCTCACCATTTAAAATCATTGAAATCTAAAAACAGTGAAAATTTCAGTTCAACTTAGAGATAAATATTTTATGAACAATTATAAAAATAAATTACCCTTACATCTCGGAACATATTTGAAAATAACAATCAATGTTCTTTTTTCTAATCAAAGTGACGTCATTTATCACGCCATGCATTGTTCCACATTTGGACTATATGACCATTAATGAAGTATTAGCACCGAAAGCAAACTTATCTGATCCCTGATCAGTTTTATTCTCTAATAACTCACTGCAAAGTTATAAGAGAATCTGGAGATTGATAGAGTAAACACGGCCACGCATTGATCTCATTGTTATTCGTCTCTTTCAATTTTTTCCTGTCGGTTCCGGTTTTCTTTTGATTACGCTGTGTACGTGGAAGGCTGACTGAACTTCCTGCTCGGTAACAAAGGAGAAAAGGAATTTCTGACGTGAAAAAAAATTCTCGTACAAAAGGACTCCTTAAAAAGAAAAAGCAATATGTTTTGTTTAATGGATTGAATACAACAATCAGAATAAAGGACTTGTTGGAATATTAAGGAGATAAAATAAGGAAATCATTGTAAACAAAAAGTTATTGCGTTTTCCTTTAAGATGTTAATTCTGAATTTTCTTCATTGGAAATTTAATATGTGTATTTAAGTGTAAGTTTCAAAATTTAACCTTTTCGGAACTTATATTTTCATCATAATATTTTACAAAGATTTCTAATATGCTACTAATAAATGGAATATTATAATAAATTATAGATAAATTAACTATATATTTATAAATAAAAATATTAATGTATTCAGCTATCCGCGCATGTCATCGGGATTTTTACCATCATTAAAAATTAATTTTATTGAAATAAAAATAGATTTGGAAATAAAAATAGAATTTTATTTCGTTTTGCTTATAGATAAATAATGATAGAAAAATATAAAAGGAACCAAAAATAATTTTAATTACATATATCATATTTTTTGTGAAATTGATTATTTTCGAGACAATGATAGTGAATTCTAAATATAATGGCCGTCACTTTACAGTAAACTGTAATGCATAAAACTTCATTTAATTTGGGTATAATGTTAATCGTACAATAGTATATTATATAAAGCAAAATCTAATATAAATATTGAGCTGCAAAGAACCTGTTAAAGATATGGATATTCAGTAAAGTTTTACTAGTTAGCAATATGGATATTTAGTAAAGTTTTACTGAATATTTTCTTTAAGAATAACTGAAATAATTGGAAATATTCTCCATATGTATGCAAAATTTTACTTTTTTCATAGATACCCGCACTTAAAACATTTAAGCCAAGTTTCATATATAAACCTTCATAATTATTTAAGATATGGAGTTAACAGGACATGGAGATTTTGTGAAAATCTATGTCGTCTTTTAAGTGAGAGCTTCACTCATGGAAAGTGATGCAACTCTTCTTCCCGAAAATATAAGCTAAACGTCAGCCACACATTTATGGCCATCTATCAACACATTATAAAATAAACATAGCAAGAAAGGTGAAATGCTAATTTTCTTTAGAGCTTTGATCTGAAAATACTAATTCGTGCTTCATTTTAATTAAAATTCCTGTGACTTAATTTGTTTTTGAACTACTGTAAAATGAAAGCCTGTTTCTAAAACTGGAAAACTGCTACGTATAAGATTCATTAAATAAAAAAATAAATTGACACATGCAATTGAAAATCAACTTTTCAACGTATGCAGATTCCTTAATATCTTAGTTTTCTTGAAACATTTTGACAGAGTATGCATATATATATATATATATATATATATATATATATATATATATATCTATATATATATATATATATATATATATATATATATATATATATATATATATATATATATATGTATATATATATGTATATATATATATATATACATATATATGTATATATATATATATACGTATATATATACATGTATATATATATGTATATATACATATATATATATATATATATATATATATATATATATAAAGATATATTATGTCATAAAAAAAAGTGGTTATATATATATATATATATATATATATATATATATATATATATATGTATATATATATATATATGTATAAATATATATATATAAGGCATAAGAGTAATACATTCAAACTTATTTTATTTTTTCGCATCGTGTATTGAGGACCACTTAAAATGTTCCACGTAGAACAATAACTCGAATCTAGCGAAATAGCTAAAAAATTTCTTAAAAATTAAAATTTGACTCGAGGCTAGCAATGCTAAAAAATTCAACATACAATGCTTTGAATTTACTAGTCTTAGCTAACGAAAATAAGTTAAATATTTTAAATAAAGTACAGAATGATAAAAAGAATTGAACACCTATTAAAACAATTGAAAGCACAGCCTATTTAAGTGCCTCCGATGTCTAGGAGATGTTAGCGTTTTCGATTCCTAGGCTGTTGGTCTCTGGTTCGGGCAAACACAAATGATCCTTTTTCTTTACCTCTGTGTTTCCTTGTCATTTCTTCTGAACTGGTGAAGGAATGTTGCCCTTTACAATACGGGTTTGGTGGATAACGCTTCTCTCTTCCGTTACTGTGTTCGCAGGTACTAAATTATTTATAAGCAATGTGCTGAAAATAACATTCTAAAATTTCATTTTTTCAAAATATTTTTACATTTTCCCCAGTTATATTGAGTCTACTATCTACTTATAAAATCTTATCACAAATTTTGTTTAATTATATTAATTAGTTTTAATACTGTTTATCAGTTACGAGAAAATTTTCTAGAATATGTCGTTTAAAATATTTTCTGGTGATTTTTTTAAATATTACGATGAGCCATAGTATGACTTATAGGTTGATTTATAAATAGTATGAGAAATTTTAAAAGCATGAAATTATTTATGGTATATTTGAATAGCTTCATTCTAAAAGTTAAATGTTTAAATTAACAATGCAGCCATTTTTATTAGTGGAAGTAAATTATGGGTACGAAAAGAAATTCGCAGGGCCAGAACAAAATTTTTTGGATTTTGAAGAATGGTCATTCAAATTATCTTTTGAATAAAGCTTTTAAAAATGGAAAAATATTCATTTTTATAATGGCTTACTGTCTAAACTTTAAAAAGAAATAACATTTGGCAGAGAATCAAAAACTCCTGGAAAAAAATGTCCTAGTCGAAAAAAAGAACGTGAAAAATCTGAACTCTGTAGGAAATTCTCTTTCTTAAAGAACTTTATCAGAAGTACTTTAGGTATTGTAATCGACAGTTAGTCTTCAAATGAAGAAAACTGGCTATAAAATGTGAAAAAACTAGTCTGTTATCAAATGTTTTGCCAAGATCGTAGCAAAACGGTGAAAATTTACTTAGTCACTGTATTTAATGTTACGCAAAGTTAGACACAAAATAGGGATAATTCATATAATGCATTGTTTATCTTTGATCAAAAACTGCAAAAAGGTAGATAAAACGTACTTCATGGAAGTAAGCGTTTCAAAGACTCGTCTGTTTTTCGAAAAATAAGTTAGTCAACCGGAGTTACATTTGGGACGGGTGCGTCCATTTAAACTTGAGGAAGTCATTTTTGTGGAATTAAAAAGCATATTTGTAGATAAATACTATCAGAATAAAGATTTGATGATCATAGAAAGTAAATGTTTTTACCATCAAGGACTATATGTTTCCCACCAAGATTCTGCACTTAATCTCACTGTAAAATAAACTATTAAAAACAACTGTAAAATCAACTGAATTTTTCTTTCTACTTGAAAGATGCTCATTCATAGCCCTTGACTGTGATTCTTACGATTATTTCTATGGAGATACTTAAATAACGCAATTCAGTGGATGTAAATTAGGAATAGATCCAGGGCTTCAAAACTTAATCTAAAAGAAAGTTGGAAAAATATCTCTAAAGATGTTTGTTTCTTTTGATATAACCTAAAAGCTTACGCAAAATATGATACACTGAAGGAAACCATATTGAAGCATTTCCATGTGAATAACTTAATGCATAAAAAACTCATGATACTTTGAAATTGGTTACATTGTTTTTAATTCAACCTCTCAATCACATACGAAAATTACTTGATGAGATATTTCCAAATAAAACAAAATTAAATATTTATTTTTTATATCGAAAGTAAATTTAGGCTCATGATCAATTGACGAGAAGTAAATAGGAACTTGGAAAAAAATACAGGTTAAGAAATTTCTCAAATGATTTGTAAAAGAAACAACTGTATATTAAAAAATATTCATTTTCCTCGTCTGATAAGTCTTCAAACAAAGAAAATATAAATTCATATCATTATGACATTTGGTTGAATTGTGTATTTTAACAGATTAATGGAATTTTGACTTATTTAAAAGCATTTATGAGCAATCAGAGTTAACTGTTAACATTTTGAAAGTAAAGAATATAAGACAAAACGATATAATCGTTTGATTAAAGATTAATATAAAAGTTTTACATATTAAAAAGAATTTAAGAGTTATATATATATATGTATATATATATATACATATATATACATATATATATATATATATATATATATATATATATATATATATATATATATATATATATATATATATATATATATATATATATGTATATATATATATATGATAAGATTTTTTAACGTTGAAATTATTACATAAAAAGATACAAATCTTTATGACAAAGAGAGTTTTGACATATTGAAGAAAATTTGGGAGTAATCAGAGTAATAGAATTTTAACAGTAAAAAATATTAGACAAATAGATTAATTCAATTGAGTAAAATGTTGTCCAGAATTTAATAGTGTGGTTTTTGACTATGGTTGTATTTTAAGATCGTGTTTATTGGAAAAATGTGTTACAGTAAATAAAAAAAATTAAGGTTGGCATGACAAGTTCAAAACAGTTTTGCTGTCCACCCACATGCAATGTTGGAAATACTTTGGTCGTTCCAAATGTTAATAAACAAAGAAATTAAATATCTTTATTCATTACTCTGGTGAAGGTTTTCAAACAGAAACCTCGTGATTCCTTGGGGATTTTTGATGCCAAAGTAGGTGCCAAAATGTGATTAAAAAGATGGATGATTTTTTAAAAGAATTATGTTACTGTCCGCTTACGAGTAATGGAATGTAGTTACACCAAAGTAACGATTAAATTGATGTTTTTTAGAATGACTGTTTCATGAGTGTATTAAAAATGATGAACTGTTCAATAAAACAACAACATTTAACAACTTGGAAAATTAAAATTATTGCTAATTGACGGGATTCCTTAAATGGGATTCTCGGGATTATAACAAATTTTCATGCAAGACAGCTACGAACGTCATCTTGCAAATAGTTCATTGAATTATATTTAATATGAAGTTTTATATTCAAAGGACCATTTCGCACTGTTACTCTGCACAACACAAAATATCAAATCTCACGTGGCACCGATAGTAACGTCACAAGTTGATGATGGCTATCAACAGTTTGCTTATCCTAGAGAGTTTTGTTTCCAGTGACCAAGCAGATTAAGGGTATCGGAGCATAAAAAGGTTTTATGACTCCATGTATTCCACAAGGGCAACAATTGACCTCTAATATATCCCGACGAAAGTGCTCTCATATTTACTCTTTCGATATATATATATATATACACAAATATATATATCAATATATATATATATATATATATATATATATATATATATATATATATATATATATATATATATATATATATATATATATATATATATATATATATATATATATATATATATATATATATATATATATATATTGCAAAAGAATATGTTATATATAAATTTTTCGTTAAATAACTTAATGCCTTATTTCATCTTTCCTCAGCAAAATGATGTTAATTAAAAAATCTTTTTGATTAAATGTGAGATGAAAGAATATTAAAAAGATATGACAAAAATAACTGTAATAAAATCAACTGGTGTTGCAATTTTATTAATTCCAATTTTACACACATTTTAAAAACTAAAGTAATATTTGGAAGTCTTTTGAAAGGAAACTAATTTTCTTTAAGGAAACTAAAATTTCCATTTTCTTTACATATATATATATATATATATATATATATATATATATATATATATATATATATATATATATAATGTATGTATTCATGATTTATTTGACGTCAGTAAATTGAATTGAGTGTTACATGATCATAAATCAAAACACATGAATACAAATTATAAAGAATTATACTTAAGTTAAAGTAATTCGGAAAAAACTCTCTGATGCTTTAAAGAAAATAAATAGACTTTATTTCTTATTTTTATATTCGGTGCTACTTACACGCTTTAAAAATTTTGATATTTATATTTTCTAAAAGTTTTGGACCTTAGCCAAATTCTTGCACTCAGTTCCATTTTACTATAAGATTCGAAAATACGTTTTTTATAGAATATATTTACTAGCATAATATATTTTCGTTCTTCATTTTCTTCGTTACGAATTAAACTAGAAGAATGCTAAGGAAATTAATAGTCATACCAAAAAAATTATTGTTGTGGATATTTATATTATAATGCTTTTATTGTAATTTTCTAAATAATTTTTCTATTGAGTTCTACTTGTCGTGACAAATTTCTGAAAATTTATTATCTTAACATTAAAAACAATAGATGGAATAATTTTGTGTGACTATTTTAATTTTATCGTTCAGCATAAATATTTCGCTAAAACTTTAATAGAGCGAACAAGTTTTATTATTAATTAATGAAATATTTCATTTTCAGAATTTGTTTATTAGAATTATCTTTATTCCAGTAATGTTAATACAATTATTCGTTTTATATGAGTATAACATAATTTCAATTTCCCATACTATTTTATTGTAATCAATAAAATCATATTATTATTTATTTCTCAAAAGATAATATTAATGGCACTGTTTCCGTAGAAAACCTCATTTGAATCTTTGAATTTGATGAAATGTTTTGGCGGATTTTCGTGTTTATGTGGCTACTGGTGTTTGTTGTCATGGAGATAGAGAGATAACATAAAAACATTTATTTTATCAAGCTTAGAATTTACTTCATCGTGAGGAAATTTAGAACATTTTGTTCCCGCTTTGGAGCTTGGCAAGAATTTTTTTTTGAATCGTTCATGCGCACTTTATATTTTATTTATTTATAGAATATAAAGCACTTAATATAAAAACAGTAATTATACAGTTTCCTTGAATGTAAGATTTATTGAAAACTAGTATATAACGCTTAAAATCTGAAATATTTGTAAATATTTTTCAGAATAAGCATATTATAAATGTAGTTAAGCTGGAAAAGATATTTATTATATTGCTTTGTCTTTTTGGTCTGCAGAAATCATAGATTCCGTTTGCGTTTGTGCCAACTATTTTTCTTAATGCATGTAAATTATATGGGCAAATATTTAGAATAATATGTATTTGTTTATTACCACTATATATGATTATAGTTTGGTATGTATATTATTAGTGTATAAAATATAATATATTAAATCAAAAAGTACAATACTAATATTTATTAGACTGAAAGGAGATAAGCCAGTATAAATTATAAATACAACATGAAAATAAATAAAACTAGTAAGACAAAATTTGAAATCATTTCCAAGAATAAAATAATGTATTATACAATGAACAGAAGGAAAGTATAGGGACCCCGTCTTCATCAGGAGGGAGATGGTCAGCTTATGCAAAATAAACACTTTTTCCTGTTATCCACGAAGGAAATATATCAGAAGATCTTCGAGCAATTCCCCCCGAAGAGTGCTTGTATTAAAGGAAAAAAGCATAAAAATATTTAAATGAAAAATTAAAGTCGACAATATATATCAAGATAAAGTAAACACAAATCCACATTAGAAGGAAATAAAGATATAAATTAAAAATAACATTAGGAAATCAGAACTTATTTAAATATTTAAATAAAGATAAATTTGCCAAAAGTAAATTTAAAATTATGGAAAATATATAGTTGTCAAGTGTAATTACGAGCTGAATTCAAAAAGTTAAAGTAGTTAAGAAACTATGCAATAAATTTAAGGATAATTTGTTTTGAGGATTTAAAGTTATATTATATATGTTTAAAGAGATTTAAAGTGAAAGAAAAGGTTTTCGGGATTCTTGTAAGAACTTCAATGCTTGGGGGGCCCTTCTGTTGTTTTAAGATTTATTTATCAGTATTAAATATTTAATTAATTATGTTGAGACACATTTTTGAGAAAACTAATATGTTTAACTTTAAAGTCAACAAATTAATTTAGTTGAACTCTAAAAGGTTTTAAATAATATATAAGTACATTATATTTAAGGAACAAAATAACAGTTAGAGTAGTTGCAATTATCATGAATTTGCTAAAAATCAAATAAAACGTTTAATCAATCATCTCACAGACAATAATATTCCAGCCATTTTATTTTAAAATATGTAAGAAGCAAGTAATTTCTTGTAAGGTAGAAGTAATGTGTGGTTTTTACATTTATAGAAAGGCCACCCAAGCATTGAAATTTTTACAAGAATCCCGAAAATACCTTCTTTCACTTGTTAGCTTTGAGCTTTCCTGATTAAGGGGTCAGAAGCTATTCCAAATTTTCTTAGAAGTACAAATCTGGAACTCTTTTTTTTTCTTCAGGTCATAACTGTTGGACTACCTATTTATATCGGTTCAAACGAGAACTTCACTGTGTTCATAGTGTAAGGAAGATCAAATTTTTCACGCCAACCTACTCGACTCGTACCTTGCACTCGTAATTTTAATTTGTACTGTTCAGAGGTATTGGAAGTTCAGAGAACTAATGATGCTATATCCAATTTTCTGGGAATTTGTAAATAGATAAATAATTGAAATTGAATTTTTTTCAAATACATATTGCTTACATTCGGAACATGCTTTTAAGAATTTGCTCTTGAATAAAAATCGGCACTTTTTATTTTGAAATAGTTCAAGATTTTCTGCCTCAAATTTGAAATTAATGAATTACAACAATTGTAATAATCATAAGTAATAATATCAAGTTCATTTAAATTATGAATGATGTCTGTAATTTTTTGATTTATTTAACATAAATTGAAAAACGTAATCAGAGAAATGCAAAACATTTTCTAATGTTGCAGATGTATTCAAAACAGTTTTAATAATTTGATTTTGTATAAAATATTATGTTTCTACAAAATATTTTAAACTGTTTTTAATTTTGTAACTAATAAATTACTGATAAATAAATACTTATAAATAAAAATAGTAAATTCTTCTCAATTTTAGTACATGATTGAAAGTTTCGATAACTAAGAAAATATTTATCAAAAAGTAGCAAAATCATTCTATATCATAGGATATCACAACACAAATTTAAAGCATTCATTCAATAGTCACTTGGATAAACAAATTTATTATAGCTACACAATGAGTTAAAATGACGTTCGTAATAATAGTTAACTGGAAAATAAGTAAGATATCCAGACTATTTGTTTTAAATAATAATATTTTCTCCTTGAACTCTCTTTCCCTCTTTATATTAATGAAACAGTTTAAAACATTAAGTAACTCCTATTAAATATTCATTTGCATAAGCATAATATGTTTGTTGTTTTTGTGAAAACTATTAATGAAATATGATATAATAAGAGAAAAATCTTGAATAAACATGTATTTTTCAATTAAAAACTAATGCTATTAAATAAATAAAGATAATTCATTGCTATTTGATTGATATGGTTATGTATTTATGAATGTAGAACTTTTAAAATCTGTATTGAGTTTAGCTTCTTTGCAAATTTACAATTTCTCTATGTAAATTATTTTGGAAAGATAGAAAAATTTCTGCTCTCTTTGAAATCAAATAAAATCTATACAATTTTAAACTTCTATCAAACCTTTCTTCGGAAAACAATTTCCATAAAAAGATTTGATGGAAAAGAATAAATATGGAAACCATTACATTTAGATGTTATTGTTGTTGTTGTTCTCGTGTGTCATCTAGGCTGGCAAATTGGGGTGCGCTACTCCACTTTTCCAACTGAACCGTTCTTTTGTAATCTGCTCAATTTGGTGTGGAGTCTGACATCTTCAGTACACACTCGTGCCATAGGGACCAGTTTAAAGGGTAGCAACCATTCACACCTCATTCACACACAATAAAAGGACAAAGACAGGATAGAGAGAGAGAGAGAAAATACATCCATGCCTGAGCCGGTATTCGAACCCAAGACCTCCCTATCCATAGTCGGCCCGCTGACCACTAGACAAGTTACATTTAGGCATTACATTTAGATATATTCTAAGTACAAATAAATTTAATTCATATGGATTTTTTCACTCATGTAAATACAGGAAAAAGAAATTCCAATTTCATAATTTTTTTATCCTAATTAATACAGGAAGTTGAGAAATATTCATTTACAGGAGAAATTATTATCTAATACAGTTATCTTGTAGTCAAAAATTTATGGTAATATTTAAGATTTATACTTTGGTCCTAATTACAACATTATTTTGTAAAGCAGTTGTGCTGAAAATTGCTTTTGTAATCTGCTCTATTTCGATTGTTAACATTGGTTTTATCATTCATTCTGTTATAATGTATAGCAGTGCTGTACCTAAATTTCTTTCGTAGATATTAGAAAGGCAGAAAGCGCATCAAGACTCTTTGACAAACAGTTACTGTGAACGGTTAATTAGTTTTTGTTTGTTTCACCTTCAGCATTCTTATCTGCTTTATACGCTGCTCATTTCCTGTTTTTGGATTTGCTATCACTTACTTGTCAATGAACATATTTTCAAGAGGTTATTGCAATAATTAAAAATTAGAAAACATTGATAAACTTTATTTTTTAAACATGTTATAAAACTTTAATATAATTTACACTTTAAATATTGTACTTCATGAAAAATTAATGCGGTTTTAACAATAATAGAATACAATTTCATTATTCAATGGTTATTTTATTACAGGGAAATTATAAATGTTATTATCTAATAATAGGAAAATAAAATTGCTTGCAAAATACATTTATCTTCATATTGTAATATTTTAATTAACATCAAAGCGCCAGCACTATTAAAATACATACAAGCATTATTTTCTTGTAAATACGAATTTTGACTCAATTCATTAAAAAAATTGTTGTCCGTAAAAAATCAACATATTTAACGAAATTTTTGAGCTTATGTTTTACAAATAGGATTTTTATAATTTCAAAAATATTAACTAAAATATAAAACGTTTAATGTTGGCGTAAACAAGTCAATGGTCTTAAGATTCGAATGAGATTGTTTGCAAGTATTTTAATTATTAATTTACAATTCAATTAATGGAATTTTTAAAATTTAAATCATTCTTGCCGATTTAAATTAACCTTAAAGTGGATGGATGTTTAGCAATGTCTTTTTGATTTTACTTTCTCTGCTCTTCTATTGTCCATGGGTTAATAGGTTGAATCCAAGGTAAACGGGTTCTCAAACCAATGTTTTGCCCCTTGCATAAAAAATCTTATAATAAGCAAAATGAGTTTTGACGCTATTCTCAGACATTGGATGGTGAACTACGTCTTGTTTGCTGCCACTCGGAGAATGTGATTTGATGGCGGGCAGCAAATTCATCGAAAAGACGGATTTAGAACACCGTCTCAATGCGACGTGAAGTGGACGAAACGTTATCTGACGTCATGGATATTTTGAACCAATGCAAATGGAAAGAAATTGGCGTACTCAGGCTCACAATTATGAATGAATAAGCACTTTATGGTTAACAAAATCATATATATATATATATATGTATATATATATATATATATATATATATATATATATATATATATATATATATATATATATATATATATATATATATATATATATGTATATATATATATATATATATATATATAATCATATATATGACTCGAAAATTACCAATTAATCTATATTTCCAATCTGGAACTATTAATGTATATCTCTCAAACTACAACCTTACAGACATAACAATCTTGTTTATTCTGTTTAAACCCACAAACTTGAAGGCTCATTTGAAATTATTACAAATAAAATATATTTACTGAATTTCTGTGTACTCTAAATTATCACACATTATTATTATTATTAAGGAGTTTTTTCTTTTATAAATTAATTGACTGATTTATTTTGATTTAATATTTACTATTAATTTACTGATATTTATTTACTATTTATACGGATATTTAATAATTTACTAAATTGATTTATTAACTGATTATTATAATTTAATGAACTGATGGTTGTAGAAATTTATAAAAACGTTAGAATATATCACTTTATTGCATTAGATTTATAAAGATATCGCAAACTGCACTTTATTTTAGAAGCATCTCGAGAAACAAATTATTTTCTTATCAAGTAGAAATGCAAAAATCATTTCCATTATTACCGTATTTTGATAGCAATAAATCGTGAATTACAAAGGAAATGAAGTCTAAGTTTATGTTGACATTAATGTGATATACATTATGTAATTTATCATTCAAATTTCGTAATATTCAAATCATTCATAACTTTTACATCATCCCCTCACAAAAAAATTACCTTTATATAAAAATAATGGATATTATCATAACATTGAAAAATATGTGTTATAGAAAAGTATGCATTACAAAAAGTTCTTCAATCTGTATTTCTGAAAATTACAATCTTCAATCACTTTTTTGAGGTTAATCTTTAATTATTTTTATAATTTAATATTGCTTTGAAGTATCTTAGATAATAATGCTTTATTTCAAACAGAATTCGAAGAATAAAATCATGGAGTATTTTGTCTCTCGTATTAAAAATGAATTTCGTATTATTTATTCGTAACTGAGATCTACATATTAGAAAAACAATTTGGTTTATTAAAATTTTGAATAAATTAGTTCTACCTATATAAATTATGTGCATCCTTATTGTATAACGGGTAAAAAAAGTAGAGAAATGCTATATGAAAGTAAGAATGTAATAACTAAAAAGAAACAAAATATATCACAACATAATTTTTAATCAAAATCATGCACATGTTGGAAAATTATTTTTCAGAGCAATATAAGAAAAGTATTTATGAAGTCATGGTATTTTCGTATCAAAAAAAGAAATTGTAAAGTATCTTCAATATACATTAACGGGAAATTTAATATTAACTTTTAATATGCTCAATTAACTCAAATATTTTTATTATTTTAATTCTGTTCTATTGTTTAATATAATGAATATGTTTTAATAAAAAGACATTTTTAGATAAGTTTATGCACATATTGTAATTATTATTGGGCCTTATATTTTATTTCCTCATCCGATTAATCTAATATGAAAAATTTGTTTTATGGAAATGTAATGCATTATCTTCAAGTTTAGATTAATTTTAAAATCAGCATAACCAATTAAATTTACTATTGCTTTTGTAATAAGGCAATATTATAAAATTTTATTCAGTTTTTTAACTATCGACATATAATATTAATGACTCTATTGACCAATATATCTTTAAATTGTAAGGTTATTCAAATACTTTCTTCTCGATTTATGAGGTTAGCGTAACAAGATTTAAAAATTTCAATCTTATTGATTTCAGTTTATTTTGTTATCATCTAGATTGTTTTAAATTTATCAGCTATATTGATCCTGGTGAACAAATGACGAAATGATAAAACAAATTTAACCTATTTGTACCTTACCTGTGTATAAGGAAATTAAATAAGACTTTAAATCTTATTTAAAAAAAAAGAACTCACTCAAATATTACGACGAAAAGGTTGATTGGATACATTTAATTCCTAAATATATTCTCTCTAGAAAGTATTTTTTTATCTTTACAGATGTTTCTTCTGATAACCCATTTCTTGCTAGTGAAGTTAGTGTCCATCATAATCACCACTCTTGTGGTAAGGCTAATATCAAAAAATTATACCCTTATTTTAAACTATACCAGTGAACTGATTTCTGTTAAAAAAAAAAGTTCTTTATTTTTATGGCAATTTCGATGATTATGTGGAATATTTGGATTTTTCTCCGTCTTTAAATCAGCATTTGAAGCCAACTGCAATGTAAAAAAATAAAACATAGGAAATAAATGTCCTTTTTAGTCAAATAAAAGGCCTTGCATTTTTCAGTGGTCTCTTCCTACATAGGCATCAAGGTAAATGAGTTTACCGGCTAGAAGTTGAAAACCTGTACCTAGGCTAGTTGCAGAGTGCTTCTCTATACAGTAAAAGGTCTCGAGATAAATCTCACGCAATGTTGAACAACTGAGCATGGGTATGGAGTTTCTGACTAATGCATGTAGGTCTGTTGTGATGGGTACTCCAGATTTTTCTGTATTTCCTCCCTTGCATATCATATGAGTACTGTAAATATACTATCTTATTGATAGTATCATTATAAACGATGTCTATGAAAGAAAAAAATGTCTATGAAACATTGTCTGTTTTCATAGATTGTGTGCCTACTGGTTATGGGAATTTCACGCAGAAGGCTATTATGCGGTGGGTATAAAAAAGATTGTGACAGTTATTTACTTCGCAGTGCGTTATCATAGCATCAAGTAAATGTGTCTCATTTTCATGCAAATTCTCCCTAATGAAATCAGTCACCACTTGTATTGATGATGTTTTTCCTGAAGTCAACGTTAGTCATTTTGACTTTACATGTTTCATTTGCTTTACTAAAAGATTTTAATGAATAATATTTAACTTCTAAGAGACGGTGGTCGTCTCCCTGTTCATATAGAAACAAAATTTGACATATAACAGATTGCTGGCGTTTTAGGACAACTTGTTGGATTCCTAAGATCTCCTTTTTAAGGTTTTTACGTAGTACAAATAAAAACTTCACTCTCATTTCACAAGTAGGTTATCCCCTTGTGGCATCAAAATAATGTTGTATCTTTATCTAGTTTTTAGTTCATCAAATTCTTAGAATTTATATTCCTAGTTTAAACTTTTGCTCAAGGCATGATCTTAATTCCCGAAAAGATAACACTAGCTTTCATAAAACAAAACATTTATTAGTAACAAATTCATACGACCAACATTTTAACATCAGACGTTGAAGCGAGTTTGTAATTCCGTCAAAATTGACGTCAAAATATTTATGCAGTGGAAATCAGGACAATTTTAGATAATGCAGTTGCTGCAGAATAAAACAGAGGAGCTAGCGAAAATATTGTGTCAAAATATTTAGGCTTGTTAGTTAATACATGTTACAACCAACATTATTAGTTCTTTTAATCTCTATTTTGTATATTTTTACCAAATATTATGATTCAAAATGTCAAATATGTGTATTCAAATGGAAAAAATGGCTGCATTTACTAATTATATTGTTTTTATAAGGTTGAGAACTCACGTGCTTGAAGGTTTAGGTTTTTGCTAGTATAGAGGACTATTTTTATGATTATGTAGGTCTCATTATTGTAATGGTAAGATAATTACTGTCGTTAACGATTTTAAGAAATCTATTTGTTTAAAAACACTAGAAGTTTCTTCAAAATGTTGTGTTTTAAAAATTAAAAATGTTTTCGATACAGAAAGAAATGAATATGTTATACTAACCCAACAATCATAATCTCTGATTCTGAACAAAAGTTGAGATATATTCATCTTCATCAGTGCAAATTAAAACTCATTTTCGTTCTGGTTTTCTGAATATAGATACATGATTTTCTGGAATTGCATTAGGTTTACCATGTTTTAGAAAGATATTTTAAAAATATTTACTAGTAGTTGTGTATTTATTTATAAGTCTCTCTCGCGTTTTATTATTATTCCAAATATATCGATGCATATACTATATTCAAGAAAAAAATTTTAAAAGTTGGCTCATGATCAATAGCAATTCACGTATTATATAATGAAAGATGTATTTTCACTGTAGTAAGAAATTTTATTTATTTATTTTACTTATTCACTGCAATTAAAACATTAAATTACTTCTGATAATTCAAGAAGTTCAATTCGTTAAAAACGAAAGAGACTAGTGGCCTATTTCTACTTTCTGATATCGCCAAAATAATTTCTTTAATAATTTACGATCGCATAAGTTTTTTCTCACTTGTGTTAAGCAATAAAAAAAAACTTTATTTACAATCACATGAAACATGTATTATATTGAATATTTTTGCATTATAAAATTCAACACATTTTTTTTATGAAGAAAAATTCTTTCAACCTTCATTAAAGATTTGTGATGAATTTTTTTTATATAAAGTATCGAAATATTTTTATTACTCAAAAAAGGAAATATCCGACGATATTTTATTTTCCAAGAAAAATTATAAGTATACACTATAGTTTATAACTAACTAACAGTAATAGGATTTTAATAATTACTGACTTCAATTATTTCTCGGAAGTCTTGTGAAATTTGTTTATAAATTGAACAACTAATGAAAAAATATAAGTAGAAAGAATAAAGTACTTTTAGATTTTAGTAATATGTATTTAGAAAAAATTGAATGTAATTATTAAATTTTTTGAAAGATTTTTAATTTCACGATAAAGTTTGATGCTCTTAATTAGTTTAATTTTCTACCAAGAATTTATTACTGTAAACTTTTTGCATGCTATATAATGTTAGTATACCATGTGACGAAAAGATAAAAAAACTGTCCAGGAAGATGAAAAAGAAAAAAAAAAAGATTTACGCGTAATCACAAATTATCATTAGTTTATTCACACAATCTTCACAATATTAGTTAAGTCATTTTATTATAAATCTCAATTAAAATTATTTTTTAGTACTTAATGTTTTTTTGCAAATGAAAATTATTTTTTAGAATTATTTAATATATTACATCAATCATATTTGTTTTGTCTCGTATAAATTACGCTTCATATTCCACATTTTATTGGATTTAAAAAAAGGAAAATTTGATGAACTTATTTTTGAATAACATTAAAATTGTAAACTATTGAAGATTCTTACAAAAATGTATTGAAATAAATACATCAAAACATATGTAGCAAAGCAATTCAATGTAAATTATTGAAAATTGGTAATTATGTAGAATTCATTGTTAACTATAATTAAAAAAAATCACAAAAGACTTCATGATTCTTCACATAGTTTACGTTATATGTGTACAACATAATCACAAATACAATTTAACCATTCATTAAATTGTAAAAACCAATTACTTACATATTTATTATATAAAAGTTTTGGAATGCAGATGTATGAAAAAGTATATTGAAATGTACTTTTTATATTATGTTTTGAATAAAGCTCAATTAAAACGTTTTTATTAAATTTAACTATATTTCTCTATGACAAATATATCAGAATTTTATACTTTAATTTTTTTCTTATTCATCTAGAATATTGTGAGGAAACCAAAATATTTCTTTCGTTAACAAAAATATAAGTAGGCATTTTTCAATGTCTCAATTTGTTTGATTATTATTTTGTATTTAAATAATAAGTTTCATAAAAAATTTTAGCTCATCTGCATGATAACAAAATTATTATTTTTTTATCATCAATATTGTTCCTGGTGAGATATAAATAGCTGTTAATATATGTTTTTTTCAATTTTCATTTACAGACAAATCATTCTATAAAAGCGTAACTTTATTGGTTGGTTTGAAATGCATAAATCATTTAAAAAATACATATACAAGTCAAGCACATTTCTTACTATATATAACTGTTTGCTTGTCGCTCAACGGTCATTTTTTGGTACACGAGGGCTAATTAGACCGGGACCTACGGCTTAAAGTGGATTCCGAACCACAACAAACATCCATGCCCAACGTGGGATTCGAACACACGAACTGTTGAACCGAAGGCAATAGAGCTAACCATTCGGCTGCCAGCTTGGCTATGTATAACTGAATAATAATGTGATGATAATTAAACAAATTGATTAGTGATAAAAATTAGATGATTTCTCTATCTCTGCCATTTGTTTACAATTCCATATACCAAGAATTGCACTTTTGAGGACTAATTTTTATTTCTGCGGAAGAGGAATTTCTAGACATCCGACAATCAATATTTTTATGACTGAAGAAAAAAGTTTTCTAAGTTTTATGAAAGAAAATAATAGATAAGCAAGAATAATCCAAATTATTTCTGTCTTTCAAAAAGTCATTTTTTAAATAATTATTTCTCTGACAACACAGGTGATGATTGATGATTTCTTAAAGTCAGAATACCATGTATAAGAATATGAAAATATTTACTTTTTGCTAATTCTCTTGTGTGTCAGAGTTTTGCTTATCTTATCTTATATATATATATATATATATATATATATATATATATATATATATATATATATATATATATATATATATATATATGTATATATATATATATATATATATATATATATATATATTATATATTATATATATATATATATATATATATATATATATATATATACATACATAGATACATTTATTAATTTATTTACATTGTATAAAATGCTTTGTCATGTTATATAACACTTTATACCTTGAATATGATAAAAATAAGATCTGTCCTTTATATTTTACTGTAAATATGAAAAGAAAGGAAAATGAATTACATTTTATAAAATAACATCGTTTAATTTCACTGTTTGGTTCCAGGTCATTAAATTGTTTGATTATAATATCATAATTTAAATAAAATATTAATTTTAAATGATTTTATACTGCTATTATCCTTTTTCGAAAATTATAAATATTTATCTACATATATTCTGACTGATTAAAGCGAAAGATTTTAGTCTTTACTTTCAACATATAATTTAAATGTAAGTCAAAATTAAATTTGTGCAGTTAAGATCATATTATATATTAAAAATTTTATATTATATATAGATTGCAATGAAAAATTTTTAATATTAAAATATCCTACAATATTACATAATGATTAGTGTTTCACATATTTCATTTCATAGCTAATTAAATTCAAAAATGTTTTCCATTTTAATGAATTCCAATTAGTTAAAGTAAAATGAAGCTTTTACTTCAGTTCACTTTAATTTTAAATACAAATTTAATTAATGTAAAAATCTATTTTGTATTGATGTTAATACTCTTGAATAAAGTGTAAGTGATGAAAAGAAAAAAGTGCTTTTAGTAAAAATACCCTAAAGAACAAATTTTTCTTCAAGCTTGTAATGCATTCTCGCTTATACTTAACACATTAAGTTAACACCTTTTACTGTAAAACACTGATGAAACCGCTTGTTTTAAAAGAGTACTGCTTTTGACAGTGCATTCGAATGCGCATCGGACGACTCCACATTATGCCAAAAGCATGACGACGAAATTGCGTGCTAAGTGAGGCAAAGAATGTTTCCCATTCTATGGCATCGTAAGCCAGTGATGACAGTTTTTGGTGACCAAAATTAATCTCGCAGTTGTGTTAAAGTCACGTAAAACAATAATTACAAATGCATCGAAATGCTTAGCCTTCTTAAATGTGGCATGCATTATTAGCCGCTCGTTTCCCGCATGTTACGGCAAAAGATTGCTATTTGTTTCTTTTTTTTCCATCCCTGTTTCCGGTAAGCGGTAATTAAGGCTTTTAGAAGAGATGCGCCGAAGTGGGGAAAATAGTCATTTCTCAAAAGAGAGGAAATGCTGGGATTCATTCAAATGCTAAGACACTTTTCGTGTTAAGGAAAATGTAATGATTTTGAATGGTTATGTTGCTTATAATGACTTCTTAACTAAAAATTGGGTTACATTTCTTAGACTGCTTTTCGCTTCAAGGCTCTGGTATTTTTAAAAAGAATTCAAGTCAGCATTTGTGATAGGAATAATTAAACAGGATATTCGCAGTAGTTGATTGTCGATGAAGTACGAATATGGGATAGATGCATAAGTTAACTCACAAATAATGAATGCAAAACAAACTGTAATTTATTAATTCAAAATTAATGATTGATAAAGACAAGCAAAATAAAAAACAAGCAGATTATGACATTGCTTTTTTTCTAAGGAAAAAAGACATATATGTTGTATTAAGACAATTAAATCTAAGGATAGAAGAAATGCCTCTGAGAATGAAGATTAATTATTTTGTACTTAGAAATGTAACTATTAGAGTTCATTGCATGTAAAACAGATTTAATCTATAGCTAGTGAACAATAATTTCTAATAGAAAAATAAATGCAAGTGACATATAAATGAGGAATTATATATTTTAAATTAAGGGGATTATTAAAACTGAAGTTTCTGAAAAGCATGTATTATTCGATTTGTGATATTATGTTTTTCATTTTGGTTTGAAACATATCATTTCTTTCTGGCTGGTGCCTTAAAATCACGTTGAAAAAAATATTCTGAATAAATGAGACATTTAAAAAATTTTCTTAATTTTATTATTCAATATACATTTAAAATGTGTATATACATGTATACATTTCTTTAAAAAAGTTACACCATTATGATTTTTTGAATATTGTCCAGTTATGTATTTCAATATTTTGTAGATTTAAAATGGCTTTATTACTCTTATTGCACTTTTAAAAAGGGAAACTAGGCAAGTTGAACAAGTAACATCAATAATAATTCTTAATGCACAACACACACACAGACACACATATATATATATTCATATACATTATAATTAATGCCTCAAGGCACTACTGGAAAGTAGGTACAAGTAGTATTTTAATCTAATTAGAAAATATTTCATAATATTTTTTTCATATTATGGTTATCATTACAATAGTATGATCAAAATCATCTAATAGAATATTATACGTAGAGTTTATAGATGTCTATTCTTTATCCCTTAATAGTCAGCAGTTATTGTGAAAGTGTTACGTATTAAGTTTATTCTTAACTATAAGAAATGTGAGGTATATAATTAATTAAATACTTTACATTTCTCAATTTTAAATTAAATTATTCCCAAAGAAAGGTAAATAAAATTAGAATTTGCAGCAAAAGTAATACCAAACATCATCACATTTTACCATGTGATTTTATTTGAAATTATACCAAGTGAAAGTTTAAACGAGATAAAAAAATATATATCATAGAAACGGTGAACAAACTAAGATAAAAATAAGCAGTTTTCTTTAAAACTGTAACTCTACAATTGGTATGTATATTATCTAATCTACAGAAACCAATACTATACACATGTTTGCAAATAAACTAGTGGCAAAGAGTAGCCCAGAAATTTATCTCATTGTGTATGAATGCATAGGATATTGAAGAAATAATTTGACAAATTTAATTTAAATATCTTGTTTATAAATGTGTCAATTTAGTAGAGGAAGTAATTATTGAATGTCATTGAGATGGAGAATGTAATTCCTACATCTCCGAATCATAAATTTGAAAACGTAATCAGCCATCGTATATTGGAGTTGAGGCTGAAAGTTGTAAAAATGCATTTTATTGTTGCCCGGAATTATTTGAAAATGTGTCTCTTTATAAGATGATTGCAACATGGAACAAGATATTTTGTAAAGTTCAAACGGAAGCCACAGTTTTCCCGCTGAAATCCATACTGACATCATGAGTGTTATCTCTCACATGGACTATACAAGAATTATCCATCGAAATTGGGCTGATTGATCAGTCCATGTATCCATATTGTAGAGACACACTGTCAACGATAATAATTGTTAAAATTAATTTATTATTATTTAAAGAAGTCTTCCACTTAAAGTTATTTAAAGAAGTCTTCCACTTCTGATGTCAGCTGCTCAATATGAAAGAGATTATGAGGGACAAACATCTACTTTTATTGTTGAATGACCTCCATGTCACGTAGCGCAGATAAAATCTTTGACATGAGCACTGAATGATACAATGTGACTGTTACCTTGAGAATGGATAAAATTTCCTTCATACTGACGTGACATGAAACATTTTAAATTTGAAATCTTTCCTTGGTTAAAAGCACAATGCAGAAGTGTTCAATTTCCTCATTTCAAGCATTTCTGATTCCTGACTTTCAAGCATTTTGCAAGCTGCTGTTGGTATCAATAAACAATACAGTGCCAACGATTGCTCTATGGAGTTTGACTAAAAGTGTTTTTAATGTTTATAAGATTTTAAATTTTATTAAATAATCAAATCTTATAATTATTTAATTCTAAAAATCCATTAACAATAATACTCAAAAAAGGTTGAAATTATTTTACTTGCTTTACTTAGATTAATAAAAATATTACTATTAAATACTTACTTGCACTTTTTCAAGCTATTCAAATTGTGTTGATGCATGAGTTAAATAGCCTGCCATTATTGTGTGAAATGAGTGCATATCATTGATCATCAATAATATTCAATCATTCCATGCAGTATTTAACAAGTGACGAAAAAACAGCAGAATAATTAATAACAGCAGTATAATTATCGTAATAATAATTTTCGAAAGCATAATTTTAAACATTAGATAGGGTCATTGTGTAGTTTTTGAACTGTATTGTAGGGGAATGTGATTTCTTCCTTCTTAAAAGTTTCGTTTTTTTTCAGCTGTTCAAAGAATAGAGCCAACCAATTTCCATTTTTCTGAAAATCTTTTTATTTCATCCTACTTTTACGATAATCTTGTATCCTATTGAAATGAAACAATTGATTTCAATCAGAAACAAATTTGAAACGAAATTAGAATTTACAATAATTAGGATAAAATCAATTCTTAAAGATATAAAGGAACATTGAACATCTGAACAATATAAATGAAAGTTAAACATTATTTTTATTGACGTTATATAACAGTTTCAAGCTGCCACAAAGAGTACGTCAGCATTCGCTAATAATTCCTGTTTAGATGCTTAGTTATTACTATTATTCTGCGAAATCGAAAAGAAAATATTTGTATTATAATCTACATCGCTTATAAAGATAGATTGGCCGGATAATTTTATGAATTTGTCGTAACATTAAACCACACGATAATGTTTTATAAGTAATGAAAGAACTTTTTATTTTTAAATTATTAATCAAAATATTCAATACTTAATACATAAGGTATTTAAGATAACATGTTTACATTCATAACATCTTAAAACAGAAAGTACCATGTTTTTTAGGCTTTTAAATATGATTTAGAATTGAATATTGAGTTTATATTAAAGAGAAATAATCTAAAACTATAATTGAAAAATTTCATTAAATAGGTATGTATTAGTTATATGACGACAAAAATTTCTTTTATATTCTTAAATTAATGTAAATGTTATGGATGCGACGCATTTCATAGGTTTAAAAGAATACCTTAGAAAATACGCACTAAAAATAACAATAATTATTGGACATAATTATATAACATCATATAAACATACACATATCATATAAACTTAGATATTTATATTAATATTTCCATATAATCAACAGCATATCATTTGTTTTTGATTAAATTAAAATGGTGATACTAGATATAAGAGGAATTTTTAAATTAATTACTTCTTATATAAAAAGTTCTATTTACTGTTGCATTAAGCATGCAGTTTTGCACGTTTTACTTAGCATGAATCTAAGAACTTTACCTACCTCATTTTTATGCTATGCCTAAATATTTCCTCCGTACTTTACATTGATTTTTATCACAAAATTGGTTCGCACTCTAAATGGCCGCAGTACTTGGTTTCTGAATATTTACAACGAAAGCAGCTTGTTTCCTATCGAAATTCGCCTAATCTTTAAATGAGTGCTGCGGCATGCAATTGAGCACAGTCTAATCTAACCACAAGTGTGAGATGAATGAAGATTGATTGGTTCTTACTGAAACTTCAGAGAGACCTTATGCGTTCACTGCTATAAAATGAGTAAAAATGTTTTTGGGGCTTGAAATGAAAATTACATCAGCTCATTTACATTTGTCATCAAATTTACATATTCTTCACAGCAAAAATTATTTTGGACTCAGTAATGTGGGAAATAATGCATTACATTTTCCTTCTTCTATATTTAATATGTATTTATAGCAATTTAATTATAAAATTTGTATGAATTGTAATCATGTTGTTCTGTTATTTTGTTAAACTAAGCAGAATACTTTTTTGATTAAATTTCTGTAGCAGTTTTCTTACTTATACATTAAATGTATTCATGTTTTATGGTAGATTAAATTTATTTCATGTTAAGGTAAATACAGCACTGAAAATCATCTATGAAAACAACAAGTATGCTTATCATATATTATGAGTAATTTAAAAACATAAATGCAATTTGAAAATGTTTACTTTAATGTAATTTCGAAATTTAATTCAAACTTGGTAACTACCTCGGATTCTAAGATTTTAATAAAATTAAAGCAGTGTTATAAAATTTATGGATGTGACTTTGATAGACAAACAAAAAAATACTTTAATTAACAAATGTTATTAAATTAAAATGTTGTAAAAATGTTAGCAAATATATAATACTACTAATTACTTTGATAAATACTGAATATTAAAATCTGAATTTTAAGAGGGACTTAATATGACAAAAATTGTAAATATAATAATTGTTATATGATTGTACTAATGAGATGTATACATATGTAATATTTCATAATGAATACCTAATCATTACAATACATTGTTGTCAATGATTTTTCTGCAGACTAGTTTACTAACATGGAATGAATTTATTTACAAAATTATCATACATTGAAACCAAAATGTAGAAAACTTTTTATCTGCGTTATTAGATAAAATAAAATGAGGCTATTTGTTAATATCATTTATAGGATATAAACAAATAAACAATTTATTTATAATTTCATATTTTATTAAAAACAATCAGGTGAATTATGTCAGCTTTCCAAAATTCAAGAAAAAATATTTAACTGATGAAAACATATAGACTGAAGATAACATATATTAGATTTAATTTTATATAATTATTTTAAAAAGTAATCTGTTAATTTTTTATTAACTCACTTAGTTAGTTAAAATGTAATGAGTGTCTTAATATGCCAACAATTGTAACTATAAGAATAATTTTTAAAGCTTAAGGATTTAAGTTATAATGAATTATTATTAAAATCCCAACAAGATTATGTAAATTAATGTTCATTTTTGCATGCTTCACAAAATTTAAAATGTAACATAGATGACGCAAGCTTTTGATCTTATTATGAGAAACTCATTTAAATTATTAATAAGGAATTTTCGATGAAAAAATAAAGCATATTGAGCAATTTCTGCATAAAATACATAAGCAAAATAATATCTAAAAAAAAAATTTCCTACTGTTTCTGAATTTGTGATATATTGGGAAAATTATTTACATATTTTTCTGTAATACGAACTATTATGTATTCATTATTCATTACTATAAATAAATGTATCCAATATTATTCCCGAATATATATATGTATATACATATATTATACACATATATATATATATATATATATATATATATATATATATATATATATATATATATATATATATATATATATATATATATATATATATATATATGAAAATTTAAAGCGAGGCTATAAAACAAATTCACTTTACAGGCTGTTTTTACTCATGTTTAACGTGTTCATTTTTCTTCCTTGGAATATTATTTTAGATGTAACTATATTAATCGAAAATGATAAATGTTAGCATTAATTTTGAAACCGAAATTGCCATTGAATAAATTGTTGAAATCCTTCGATAATGTTTAGTTTTAAATGGATTTTATCTCCTGAATGCCTCTTTACTATTCATTAAATGTTTGCATTGCAATAAATTTAATTTATAATAAGTTAAACGGAAAATATATAGAATAATCACTCACATTTTCAGTTTTGTAAGTCTAATTTACCAACTTATTTTAAAGGTTTACCGTAAGCTGATTAATCTAGAAAGCTTTTAATAACTATAGATTTTCTCTTTTCTTGTATTGGGATTTATTTTAAAGGTTTGATAAATACATTGCATTAGTCGAACTAAATTAATGTAAAATATACCTGTTTTGAGTTACAAGCAAACTGCTAAATATTTAGTTAGAATTGTTAGATTAGTTCCACTATTTAATTGTGCTTGTTTCGGGATCACTTTACTTTGGAAATTAATTATGCGAACTCAAATGCTTTGTAAATTATTAAAATCATTTAACAGAATTAGGGTTAATGGGTTGGCCGTCTTTGTAATTGTCCCCGAGAAGTGCTTCATTTATTTTATAAATCCCTTCAATGGCAACTATGAAGTTCAAAGCATAATCTGAGCTATAAAATCATAACTATGTTGCAGTCTTTCTCGATTCTCATCACAAGAATACTTTGATATAGACAGGTTATAATTTGAAAAGAAATCAACCAACTTTCGACCAAAGGTGCTTTAACTCAATATTTTTTGATGGTGTGATTAAGCATCTCAATTATACGTCACACAGTGCTAATAAGATATTTTTTATCAACATGGCGATGCATATTTTTCACTAATCGCCATTTTAAAAATAATTCGGCGAATGGCAGCGAAATTTTAAAAAAATTTCGCTGCCATTTTAAAAATAAAGATTTTTAGAAAATAATAGTGAATTCAAATGGATAACTTTCTGCTAAGATGTCTTTATAATATCATTTAATTTGTTATTATTTAGTTTATTGTAATAAAGTTATATAATTTGAAATGGTTTAATTTTTGAAAACGTACATTTATTTCTTTTGAGATTTATCATACGTTTTTATAATAAACTAAAATTGCCAGTTCTGTAGGTAAAATTAAAACAAATGTCATAAATAACTAAAAAAATATTTTAATTAAATTCAAAGGATAGTTTTCGTATGGTCAGTCAATGGAAGAAAAAAAATTGTGCAAGGTTTTAGAATTTTATTGCAAACTTTGTTTCTATTTAATCTGTGGATTGTTTTATGCAAATGCAATTCATTTTTTGATTTCCTTTGCTTCATGGATTGCCGTGTAGTAAATTTATGTAGGCTGCTTAGAATATTTACGAACACAAAATATGCACCTATATATTTTAAATCTAAACCAGAGTGAGAGACCGGTAGGTTAGGAAGTTGCCAGTTCTGTATTCGTTATTGGAATGTTGTGAGTTAGAATCCCGAACCAACATAAGTTCGCCCAGATTTGTTAATACAGTCTGAGAAACGTTAAATAGGTCGTGGATGTAATTTCTTGTAAAATGTTATCTTGTAAATACTATGTAAAATGTTACCCCTAGGAGGGCACGGTAAGTATGAAGATCTTTTTCTTGGTCTCTGCTTTTAAATTTCTAACAGCACTATCGGAGCCACGATGGAGCACCCATTGGGTTTTATTTCATATAAGGTGCCATACTTTTTTTCAGTCATTGTAGGGCTGAAAAGTAAAAATTCCAGTACTTAGCCAAGCTTTTGAAATAAAAACTCTTTTTTTGAGACAAAAATGTGTGTAGAAAACATTTATTCATCATAAATTCAGGGAAACCAGTTTACTTTTTTAGTTCTTTCTTACTTTTGTGTTATATATCTTAATTATAGTGTTGTATTGATCAACAAAGTTGAAAGATCTAAAACAAATGATATAAATTATATTATTATAATTTATATCATTTGTTTTAGATCTTTTAACTTTGTTGATCTCTACAACGCTATAATTTAATTCAGTACATAAATATTGAGCAATATTTAATTTTCTCACGTCACATTCTTTTAGTCCAGATCTTGTACTGATGCAAGTTTTACGTGTTGACATTATGATAATTACAATTTCTTTCCAGTATTGCATTTCTTAACTTGCACGATGCAGTTTGCTCATTATTTTCAAATTAAGGATTTATGACCTGGCTTAAAATGCAGCTTTATGAGGTCAAGAACCTAGAGGTACCAAAGGCTGACATCTGACAATGCCTCATGATTGTACTGCACTTAGCTGAGTATAATTTGGAATGACATTCACGTTTTGGGTGCCATTAACAGGGACAATACACTCCTTACGTATTTCACCCATCCTTCTAGGAACACTCCTCCTCCACGATGAGAAAACAATACAGGACTTTGGGGGAAGATAGATGTATGTTCTTATTAGATAAGAACCACGTGCATGAATGGTATGCAGAAAATCGCTATGGTGCTGTTCTAATTAGGGTTGGAAACAGGTGCAATCATTCAATTCTCACGAGATTTTGAAATTTGTTCCCTGTATCCCAAATGCAATGCTGTTTCTGCCCATATTTAGGTCTTCATTATTTTAAATAAAGGCCAATTATTCTTGAGTCCTGATGCTGTGCTCTATTGTTTGAAAGCCTTCGGGGCCATGGACCTGGTTTGTTGTTGCTGTCAACCAGGAGGGATAAGCCATAACACGCAATTTTTTTCTTCCAGTATTTGAAGATAATATGGAATTCGTACATTTCATTTTATTTATATATGATTAATAGTTTGTTAAAAACCTTCCATTAAACATGCATTCTCTTCCGCTCCTTGTTGTGCTGAAAATTAGAAATCCCAGTAGCCGGGCGACACATAACATCGTATAATAAATCTTATGCATCCAAACATACTTATGTAAGCTAAATGCAAGAACAAATTAGATGGTGAAAATACGGACTTATAGAATCGGATATACCTAAATAAACATAAAGCCCATTTACGATAAAATGTCTATAATACTACAAATATAAATGTGCCTTATATCTAATAGTTTCACCCAATAGTTTCTTCACACAATATAAAAATTTGACTCTAATAACAATCATTCGATTAAACGATTAACTCACTGATTTGTCAAATGATGCATAATCCCATCATTTTTTTTATAAGCAAAATTTAATTTTTAATGTTAAAATATAATTTTAACTAAAATTTAATGTGAAAATTCCTTTCATTTATGCACTAAACTTTACATTTTTATGGATGTAATTTAAGCAATTTCAATGAAAATATAACGCATATTTTATAAGGTTTCTACGCTAGGACTAATATGAGTTAAAGGAAGTATATGTAAAAAGAGTATTTCATATTAACAATAATAGTTCATTAAAAATGAAAAATATTATAATTTGCTAATAAAAGAGCAAAATAATGTGATATGTCACTAACGTTATGAAAGAAATAAAAAATTAAAAAACATGGAAAATGAAAATCTTGGAAAAATATTATTAAAAAACAAGTATTTACTCTTTGAGTTTCTATCATCGATTTTGAGGTTTATTTACTGAAATATCTCTCTTCGCTATATTGAAAACACTATCAACTTTTTAATTAAAGTATTTGCCGACAAGAAAGTTAAAATAAATATTATAGTATTTACTTAAACCTGTTACTGATTATTTTTTTTACATTCAAGGCAAAGTACTTCTTTTTTTTCATACTGCTTAAGTTATGGTTGGTCACACAGAACCACAGAAAATTTCTAAAATTTTGAAAGGAGAGGAAGAATTCAATATATAAAAATTATAAGGGAATCTTTGCGTATGAGTAAAAAAGACTGTCTAATATAAGAATGGCTGCATTACTAGAATGACGTTTTCATAAATATTTACGACAAATAAGTGCTTATGAGTCAGCTATATTTGTAATGCACTGAGTTCAGGCCTTAAATGCAATTAAATTAAGTTCAGTTTCAATATTTGAGCTTAAAATGTTGATATTCATAAATTACACTAAGAGAAATCAAATATTTACTTAGAGAAGTCCTAGTTCAATTATAAAAAACCTTCAAGACTAACAAAAATTTCTTGCTTGTACTTATATAGCTATTTCATCTTATTAAAAAATTAATTCAATCATTACTTTTGCAGTAAAGGTTTGCTTAAAAGTATAAATAAAAATCTGCATCTCATCTATTCAGTGCTAAATTTGTGCGCAAATCATAACAATAAATTTTTCACATTCTTTTAAAAATTGAATCTTTTTTTAACATACAGTTATATTTTAACTAAATATTGTTTAACATGAAAACCAATTTTGCACTAACTCTGAGGATAATTTCTTCCGAGAATTTTTTCAAGAAAAAGCGAAGTTCTCTGCTTAAAAACCAGGAAAATGTTACCATAGCAGTATTGTCTGAGAGATTATTTTCAAAACATCTAGTCATATAACGCTCATTTCAGTTGTGGGATGTGTAGTAAAACATTTTACAACAGATTTTTTTTGAATTCATTATATATATATATATATATATATATATATATATATATATATATATATATATATATATATATATATATAAGATAAAACATGAAAATATGAAATTGGAAAAACAGTGAAATATAAATAAGATAAAACATGAAAAATGTGAAATTGGAAAAGTACTGAAATATATGAAACAAATGAAAAGAAGAAGAAAGCATAGGGGCCACGTCTTCATCAGGAGGGAGATGGCCAGCTATGCAAAAAGAAAGAACACTCTTTTCTGACATGCTCGAAGGACAAATGTCTAAAGATCTTCGAGCAATTCCCCCAAAGAGCGTTCTTATTCAATGAACTTAGGTTAAAATATTTGAATAAATATAAATGCAAAAAATTAGAAATACCAATAAATGAAATATAAATGCAATTAGAGATACTCATATAAATGAAACATACACACATACAGTAAAAAATTAAATACATAAAGCCAAAGTCAGCAAATCAGATGGAATTTACATATAAAAATAGTATGAGAGTTGCCAAAAGTAATTTTAAAATTATAGTAAAGAAGTGTTGCAGTTGTAATTAGATTAAATTTAAAATATAAATGTAGGTGTTTTCAGGATTCTTGTAAGAACTTCAATGCTTGGGTGGCCCTTCTGTAGTTATAAAAACTAGATTCATGGTTGCTGCAGATATTATAAATGCGCATTTATAATATCTGCAACAACCATGAATCTACTAAAAATCAAATTAAACGACTGATAGATCACTTAAAAAATAATAATATTCCAATTAATTTTATTTTAAAATATGTAGGAAGTAGGGAATCTCTTGTAAGATTGAAGTAATGGGTAGTTTTTATAACTATAGAAGGGCCAACGAAGCTTTGAAGTTTTTACAAGAATCCTGAAAACACCTACATTTATATTTTAAATTTAATCTAATTACAACTGCAACACTTCTTTACTATAATTTTAAAATTACTTTTGGCAACTCTCATACTATTTTTATACGTAAATTCCATCTGATTTGCTGACTTTGGCTTTATGTATTTAATTTTTTACTGTATGTGTGTATGTTTCATTTATATGAGTATCTCTAATTGCATTTATATTTCATTTATTGGTATTTCTAATTTTTTGCATTTATATTTATTCAAATATTTTAACCTAAGTTCATTGAATACGAACGCTCTTTGGGGGAATTGCTCGAAGATCTTTAGACTTTTGTCCTTCGAGCATGTCAGAAAAGAGTGTTCTTTCTTTTTGCATCGCTGGCCATCCCCCTCCTGATGAAGACGTGGCCCCTATGCTTTCTTCTTCTTTTCATTTGTTTCATATATTTCAATACTTTTCCAATTTCACATTTTTCATGTCTTATCTTATTTATATTTCACTGGTTTTCCAATTTCATATTTTTCATGTTTTATCTTATTTGTATTGGCAAATCTTTCTTTAGCTGCTGGCTAGATTTCCTATTATATTGTATATTCTGTATTGTATTTTTATACATATTTATATTTTTTGCTTTATATATATATATATATATATATATATATATATATATATATATATATATATATATATATATATATATATATATATATATATATATATATATATATATATATATATATATATATGTACAGAACAAACTACTACTTTGGCTTTTTGGACAACACTGTTTTACACCACGAAATACATTAGCTAAAAACAATTCGAACGAGAAGTTGAACGCCACTATTCAGTTGCAAAATTATTAAATATCCAAATCATTGTTCCTTTCTTTTGTATTCCAATGCATTTTAAATCGGTAGCTTATTAGGAAAATCGAAAACACGCTTGCTGCGTTGATCGGTAAAAATGCTTTTTTCCAAAAAGAAGAATAAAAATGAATTGCAGAATAAATTATATTAAGTGAAAGACATTTGATGCTATATATATTTTCCCTTACAGTTTACTTTAAGCACATGGATAGTATTTTTAAGACAGCGGAAATAAAAATACGCTTTTAATTTAGAGGCTTCCAGAATGGTATTTCAGGATGGTATAACAGAACTCCAGAATGGTAAGCGTTGTTGTATATGTAAATTTACAGTGAGTTTGAACCGGCCCCATTTTGTTATAAATTATTTGCAAACTGCATAATGTAAATTGCGAAATGAAGCATATTATCTCTTTAATTAGTTGGAGAGCAACCTTCTGACAGAAGTTTCATTCTCTTCCTACAACTACACACAATTCAATCCCCAATTTATGCTTCCAGAATACGCATAATAAGGACATTTTCCATATCGGTTCCTTAAAAGGGTTTTAGGGTTATAAACTTTATAGATAATTTTTTCTTAACTGTATTTAAAAAACAAAATTGAATGAAAACAGAAAAATTTCTTATTGAGTTAGTTTAAATCAGTCATTATTCAGTTTCCAGAAAATTTAAATTTATTGCAGAAATGGATTTTTTTTGCGAATTAATAATTTTAATCGGAAATAAATATTTTAATCCTTTTACTCGTTCATGAATTAATATTCTAAACTTTGCTATTATTGTATAAATAAATGATAAAACAAAATTTAAGCACTTGCAGAATTTGGTAGATTTTAGCTATTATTGAAATGTGAAATGTTTTTGAAAATTTATATTCATAAAAGTTCATGATAATATCGTATGGAGTGACTTTTAAAAATGCAATGTTCCATTTGTTTAAGTAGTTTTCTGAAAGAAAATTAGAAACATAATGAATTAAACTTTATTTATTCATCTAATTAGATTTATTTAGATATATTTATAGTTTTACCAGAAAAATATATCGATTAATCTGTTATATTTAATTTATTTGAATGAATCTTGAAATAACACAGTATCATTACTTATAACATAACATAATTATAACCAATGCTATGTTGTCCATAAAAAATTACAATGTGGAAAATTATTGCAAATCGAATTTTTTATAATTGATTAACATAATATCTGTGTTTATAATTTTACATATCATTCTTCAATTAAATATTTATTAAGATATTAGAAAATTTATGTAAATCATGAATAGGAGCTATGGTTTTCTGTTTACAGAAAAAGATTCTGTTATTATGATCGAGTAGTTAAATTTTGCTTCTAATGAAGTAAGTATGTAAATAAAAATTTACTATTTAGAGTTTTCAAGTAAATATTTAACAATTACTATGATTACTTCAGAGAAAATAGAAATACAGTTAATGATTTCTTATTAAAAAATTTGTAAATGTTGTCATAAATTTTAATTTTGGATGTAATAGAAGCTTCTATAATGCTTAATATGTTTTCGATAAATTTAAGTTAAAAATTTTATTGAAAAGAATTAAAATTTGCTTCTAATATATATAAATTGAACATTTTAATAGAAGAATCTTTTTAATTTGAATAGCTTTTTATTTTATTGTTATGCCTCTTGAATGGGAAACCTCAAAATGATTTAACACAAAACTGAGGAAGAGAATTAATGTAATAGAAATCTAAGTTATACATAGATTTCATTCGTTTCAGTTTTAAATTAGAAAATTTCTTTTATCGAAAATAGTTTCTTTTACATGGAAGTGCTATCAGTTATAGTGGTCGTCATTAATTTTCGTTCATACTGATGCATTTTCAGCTAAACAGATAAGATAACATTTACGTATCACTAAATTAAGGAAGTCCATTAATACAAATAATACAAATCTAAGTAATGCATAGATTTCATTCGTTTCAGCTGAACACACACACATTAGTAAATTATAATATAAATAAATAATATATACCTTAATATTTGCCTATATAGATTTTATATAATTTTCCACATGCTAAAGCAATTATTAAAGTAAAATAATTCTGTAAGCAGTTACACAAATTATTGGAATCAGTGTTATAAATATAAAAGAATAAAAAATTGTTTTAAAAAATATTTGGACTCTATATGGGACAAGTCATTTGAATATTATCAAGAATTAATGTTAAATTTGGGTAAAATTTTAGATTAAAATGATTTATTTAGAATTATTTAAATTTTTAATGATTATTAACAGAATGATTTTAAGACTGAAAAGGTTTTTGGACAGGGAAATGTAAAATTTTATGAAAATTATCGAACACATTTAAGCCAATCATGAGAAAACCACAATTTAGTTAATATGCCCTGTGTATTAGCTTAAGCTCAATAGATTTTCCTTATAAGAAAAGTACATTGCTGACACAAAATTTTAAGTATTTTGCGTTAGTTTATGAAGAATGTTGTTTTATTAGGAAATGCTCTTGTTTAAGTGCAATTCAACATTTCCTGGTTGTTTACGTGCATAATTAATGGTTAGTGTCCTCTTGACTCTATGGAAACATACGAAAAAGTGTGCATAGCATGTCAGCAGGTAATATAAAAAGTAATTTGTGGATAAATAATCTAGACACCATGTGTGTTTGGAAAAGATTGTAGCTCCATCTGTCGGTAGTTGGATTATCCCATGAATATTGTAATACAGAGAAGCCTCTTGTTCAGGATTTCTTTGTGTAGTGATGTATGTAATTTTATATGCGTTATTTGAAGTTCGTATCTAAAGTGGGCTCTTTTAATTGTAATCAACCAGCTAAATTCTTATTGCGCGTAAGTGAACTTTGGTCTATAAGAAATGAAGACCATTTTTGCAACTGAGAGTCTGATTTTGGATGCTATGCATTATTGAAGATTTATGCTATGGCCTTAAATAATGAAAGTAACACCGAAGTACTGTCGGTCCAGAGTGTATCATCAGTAAACTCAAAGGTATTCAAATAGATAACTAGTTGAACTATCAGAAATACGTGTTGCTTTTCTTTGTTCTGCATGCACATATTCAGAAGTAGATGTTAATGAATATTACCGAAACTTTTTCTTGGAACATGAGAATACTATCAAAGAAAACCTCTGAAAATATGGTGCAATTTCTAATGTTTTACAACAATTTTTGTACGTTAAACGCGATTTCAAAATAAAAGATGGCCACTTTTCGTATTAAACAGAAAAATGATAATAGTTTTGGTTTCGTTTGGTTTCTCCCTTTACAGATAATTTTTACGTACGTTAGTAAACCCAATCTAAATATGTAGCCAAATTTAAATGAAACTTGCTTATTTTCTGATTTATTTGTATTAATATTAATAATGAATCCTATATTTTGATATAACTAACAATATCCTCAGCTCTTTGGTTAGGAAAGCCGTTACTATTACAACCGAAAGGTACTGAGTTCTATACCAACCAGACTATGATACCTCGTGTTCACTAGTGGCGAGTGAGACACGTAAACTAAAACAAGGTTCAATGTCCTCCAGGCAAAATGATATCTCTGGGAGTGTAAGGCCAATTTTTCGATACATCAGCCTTATCTCTATTTCTAAATAACGAGAATACATTAAATTTCGGGGTTACGATGGAACCCTTACCCAATGACTCACTGTATAAGATCCTATATCTTGTAAAATGTTGGAAAAGTGATAATTTCTCAATGTTAGGAGTTACAAAAAATACTAAGGAAACATATCCGTTATCACAAGATTCCCTGAATTTCGTATCCATCGTCTGAAAATTTAAATTGATAGACCAGCGCTCTTTGGACTACTAGGTCCATTTTTCAAGTCCAGTCATTGTTGAGCAATGGGAGAGGGATGTGCTGTGTGTGTTTCTAACTTGTGCTTACACAGCTTTTAGGGGAGGCCACGGTGGCCTGGTTGGTTAGGGCGTCATTCTCATAATCGGAAGATAGTACATTCGAATCTCGGCTTGTTGATGATGGCAGCTAGGGCACGTTGAAACGGAGTATGGTAACAATGTAATTAAAGTTAAATTACACATTTGGGGGTGAATGGCCAAGTAGTGGGGCTCCTGCTTAGTCCCTGCTTCAAAGCCCTGAAGATTTCACCCTACTGCTTCTATATAACTGGTAGAACGCAACTCAAAGCTAGGTACAGGGAAGCATGCTTTTTCAACAACAACTATCTGTTCGGGGGCGTTAAATGTTTTTGGGGTTACCATGCTTGCGACACGTGAATACAGCACACAATCAACACTTTATAGGGCGGTTATTAAAATGTCTTACAGCGGCCTTTGGTCATTAATATGTCTAATACGCTACGTCAAAAATAAGCTTTTTGGGACTATTTCAGAGGCTGTAGATTTAAATGCAAAATGGACATCAAGAATGGGATTATAATAATATCATTAATAGTCTTAAAACATTTTAACATTAAGATATATATACCATAAGCTGATAAAATAACAATACTTAAAATTACTGTCTATTTTTAATAGTTTTGTTTATATTGTAATAAATTCTTTTTTTTTAATACATTAGTGAGAATTGTAATAAAATAAAATCAAGGATATCTAAGTTGTTCATTTGCAAAAGAAAACCTTAATACAGCCAAAGACACTCGTGAATATTCAATATCTGTATAAATAAAATTCTTACTCTTTTTGTTCGAAGAAATTTTCTGGCTTCATCCGAGAGTGCTACTTGGAATAGACTGGATTTTACAACAGGATATGCCTCCGTGGAGTCTATTCCAGCTTTCTGCTCATCGCAAAACAGAAGTATGTGATTCCTGCTTACTTTTTAAATTGTGTATATGTAGTTGCTTGGAGTAGAGGAATAATGTTTATAATTCTGAACCTCCGTATTTGTTATATTTATGCAAAATTGTTTTTTTAAATAAAGATACTTAATACCTTTGCCAATTTGTTTTGAAAACTTCTTATTATTATCAGTTGCAGAGAACGCATGTTTTTTTTCCTAATAGGCCACCATTCACAATTGAATTAAAATGCAAATAACAGCACATCCCTAAACTTTAAATTTAATAACTTAATAAACAAATGTATTTCTGAGACATTTTCCATTTCATTTTGTATTACTTGACCGAAACATGAGAATTTATTTCTTGATCCTAAATTGTGTTTAAAAAACTATAAAATGTAATCGAGACTATAGCTTTCAAGTGAAAAAAGAAAACTGTTTTTATTTTTGAATTTGGACAGCACAAAAATTATATTATATATTTCTTGCCTAAAACAAATATGTTTTGCTCTTTAACAGATATAAAAAAATAATAAAATAAATTATATGGAAAAACTATCAAAAATATAAAAAAACAATGAAATAGTTTTTTTTTTCACCTTTTATAACTGACTATTCCTTTTTATAAGTTAAACTATTCTTATCGATATATTGACATAAGCGCAGCACAAAAATATCTAGATTTAGTTAAGTAAGGCAACATTGATTTCCTCTGTCATTTTATTACACCATAATCTGACTTCTAGGAATTATCCAAGATCTTGCAAAGATTTATGTCAACAGCCTTCCTTTCATCGCTGTGCTCTATATCTTTATCTGCCATGATTTAACGACGGATGATAAGTAATTGTAATAAGTGCACACATTATTTATATCGACATATTTGTAACTAAAAAACTTATACAATAAATGCAAAATAGTACGTAGAAAAAGCATCAGAGTAATTTACAAAACTTAATTAAAAAAATGATTATACATTGCAGATGAAATTCTAAGGATATATGTAAAAATTTGAAATACATAGAAAGATACTGACATAGGTCGATATTGATTTCTGTAATATTCTATTATAAAGGACTTTTTACTACAAAGATCTTATATTTTCCTACAAACTTTTTCCACGTATCATAGGAATATACCTCTCCTTCTCCAATCTAAAAGTTCTTATGATTTGAAAACTTAATGGTTTTGTCATTTCTAGGATTCAGGCAGATTTTAATAACCAATAGAGCCTATTTTCAGCAGCATGGGATTCAGGCTTTCACCTCGGCAACTGCTTCTGTCATCTCCAACTCCAATATGTCTTCATTCTTATTACATCTTCTTCCTGAAACCGGTTTTCCACAAGTTCTGCGGTAACCCTAGCGCAGGACTTGTGAATTTTTGTCTATTTTGTAGAAAGGGAAGAATGAGGAATAATATGGGATGCAATCTTACGGGAGAATGACATATAAAAAGGGACTTCCAGTCAGGGACAAAACGGTTAATTTAATTAATTTATAAAAATATCCAGGCAGTGTATACAAGACTTGGAAAAAAAACAATTCATTAAAAATTATATATATATATATATATATATATATATATATATATATATATATATATATATATATATATATATAAAATATATCTAATAATTTATTATTTCATTCAAATTACTTGATGAGAAAGAAGAAATTCTAAGAAGCTGATAAACTGAAATATAATATATCATCATCCACTGCTAAATTTATAAATGAATTCATAGAAAATTTACTTATTGCAAAGTTCTTTTCGGAACTTTATTGGCTTGAAGTATGGAATAATGTAAGTCAGGAGGATAGAGCCTTTTCGATATTTATCTATGAATAATCAATTGGAAAAAGAAGAATAGGCGAAGTGGAGTTTCATATTATATCTCACATTGAATTCGCTTGTAAAAATTAAACAAATTATATGTAGGAGGAATTTTTTGAAAATGTTCTTTTGCGCATTACAGCTAACATGTTTTTACCTTTTCCAATACATCATAGATCAGAGAATGATAAGAAATTAATAATAAATGGATGAATCAATATTTAATACTAACGTGATTAAATATTCTACATCTCATTCAAATGTTTTCTGATGATCTTATTCAAAAGAAATCATAACTGCTAATACAAAATTGTGCTTCGAGCAAGTGTTATTATTCTAGTGTGTGTTAAGCAACACATTTTTCTCCAGATCAAATAAAATTTTATATTTTCTTTTGAAAGAAAGTATACAATTTCATATAATTATCCTTCGTTTTCTATTTGGAAGTTTAAATGTCTATCTAATTATTCATTAAATTATGATAAAAATTAGTTCAAAAGAACCATGATGTTTTGCTACTAAAACAAATAATAATGATACTTAAAAAAGGAATTTTAAAATAAAATATTTTGTTGTTAAGTCCTTCAAATATTCAATATGTTTATGCTATGAGGGGAAAACAGGAAATATTATTAAGGACACTTAATTAAAGCATCATATAATGCAGTAACATAATACATCTAATATGAAAATAAATAAATTTCATAAAAAAAACCTTTAAATATTCAACAAGCATTTTCAATTATATAAATAAAACCCTGTTCTTAAATAATAGCATCTTACAGTTTAAAATATATACTTGCTTCTTAAAACATAGAGTATTTTTTAAAATTACGTTATAAATTAGAAATATTAATATTTGATATTATGATGATAATCTCTCGAATTTATTCCAAACAGACTATATTCACATAATATGCACATCTTGCAATGCTGAGATCTTGTAATGTGAGTATGTTTCTTTCCTAGAAAGCACACTGAGCGATTCCTGGAAATGAATCTGTTGATTTTTTGGTAAAGAAAGACTCAAGGGTCCTTCTGAGACTTTGAATAGCCTTTTCTTTCCATTCTGTAAGGTTACTGACTAAGAGAAATCTTGCCGTTAAAATAAAGCAGGAGGCATTGGGTGAGTCTGCCAGTACTCACTGAGTCTTCTGGATTAAGGGAAGAGGCTATTCCTGATATTCCTAGAAGTACAAGTTCTTCACTTTTTGCCTTTCTACATGCCCCGACTGTTTGTTGGCATATTTGTATCAACTTAAAATTTGGAGTTCCCCTTTGTGAAAAGATCAACTTTTTGACCCGAACCCTCTTGACTCGAGCGCTGCATTTGTATTTTTATAACGTGCAATTCACAAGTATGGGAAGGGCAAAGAACTAATGGCGTCCTAGGCAATTTGCTGGACATTTGTAATAAATTAATAATTAATAATTATATATTTTTATTGCAGTTACCAATAACACAAGACAAATGCAAATGACAAATTCTTGCAAAGATTTTCCTTCAAAGAAACTAAGCCTAAGCATCATTGAATCATACGTTATTATTTTACTGCAACATGGAGCTTCTTCACATTTTTTTAAAAAAAATAATCTTGCATTTGTATTGAAAACAGATAAAGAAAAACATAATTCAGGAAATGCAGTTCATTGGATTTTATTATATTCTCTAGTAAAGCAATAAACTTAAGAAGTTGTTAATTTTAATTATAAAGAAATATATCTGCTTTAAAAATATAGATAAATATAGAACACGTCAAATTCTAATGCTCTAATTATACATTTTCCAGGAAATTTTAATTTAATAAAAAAGAATTTTTAAAGATAACTATTATTTTTTAATATAGGATTAAGTATTTTATTTATATGGAAATAACATAAAAATTAAAAACTGATATATCAGAATACTGTGAGAGACATAAAATTTCTCCCTTACTGTTAATTTATCATTTCTTTATTTAAATAGAATATATAAATTGAAATCTTTATTCTATTTCATATTAAGTCTTATTAACTATACCATTATAAATTGATTTTAACAAGTATTTATTATTTTCCTTCAAAGAGGGAAAGCAAACCTTAATTTTTATGAACAATTTTTATCTTCTAATTGTTAAGAGCATTAATTAACTGTGTTTTTAATTAATTTTGCAAAGTGTAAGGCAAATAAATTTCATAAAAATAATGAAATTAACGTCATCCAATAAATTAGTATCCTAATAAATTATGTATGTCTACTAATAAATAATATATGTGTGTGTGTGTTTAAAAAAATAAAACTTTCAACCCTTTTCTTTATATTTGGAATGTTTTAGGCTTATATAAAGAAGAATTTTCATTTCATATTGGTCACAAAAAATAATAATTATTAATAAATTGGTGCATCTTTCATCCTTTCGCTAGGCCTCACTTTCAATAGACACCTTCCTATGCTTAAACATAAGGTTAAGAGGCCATATGATATTTTGTCTAAAGTAAATGCTGGTGAACCCATTAGACATACCTGAGTCACCTAATTATTTGGATGCATTCTCAATGCCTAAAAATGTTGTCAATGTTTCTTAAAGAATTCCACATGATTACCAAGGGAACCAGGGAAGGTGCACTGGATCCGCGTTATCACACAAGTGTTGTCGGCTGCACCGGATTACCATTACCAGGCTTATCAGTAAACACTTGAGATCTGTGTCCTATTCTAACGAAAAAATATTTTATCAGTGTTCTTTTATTTTGTTTGAAGTGTGCTGACAATCAGCCCACTCCTGATCATATTTTAATGTGTCTGGGGCTTCTCATAAGCACAATTTTAGGGTTAGATTTTCTTAGAGTGACAAATTTCATAGATCTGATTTAGCATTGTTAAACATTGGGAATATGCAACAAAAACAACAACAAAAAATTAATAAAATTTCTCAATCCAAGAAACCTCTTTCAAATTGGATGAGTCTTCTTTGGTGTATGTGTAATATATAGATTCATTTAGAAACAAATATTAATAAAGATGGCTATTGCAGTTAGATTTTAGCTTCTTAATCATCAATCGCACAAGGATGGTGATTAGAAAGGCTGCCACATTTAAAATTATACATACCAAACCATTACAAATATCATGACACTAAATAGGAATTTTGTAGGCCACAAACCATTAAGCTAAAAGCCAGAGCATTCATCTGTAAGCTAGTTAAGTACTAAGTATGAGAAAATGTTAAATTCCCCATTTTGAAAAACTTAATCTATTTCATTAGGGAAAAATGATCCATTTTAGAACATTCCTGAGGATAAACATACACCTGTAATTACCAATCAAATTATCTTTCCAATACACTGATAAGTTTCTTCCTATTATGCTAAAACAAAGATATTATTTCGAATGTTTTAAAGTCAAAATTTGCTGAAATACGTGAAATTGATACCACAGAGAAAAACTTTCCTGTGAGCTGCTTCTTAAAAATAATAAAACATGATTTAATGTTTTGAATATTGGGATTTCAAGCGAAGAATATTTTTATTTTTAGTAAAAGACAAAATGCCAATATCAGTTATTCTTCATGTCTCATTTTTTGAAATATGAATTGCAAATAGCATTTATTCCTACTTTCATAATCACAGAATAGAATAAAATATTCCTAAATATTTCACATAATGTTTCATAAATATTTAAATATATATTCTTAAAAGATGCAACCTAAATATCTAATTTAATATTAATATGCCAAATGCATCTTACAACATATATTTATTAAACTTACTGTATATAATACTTTATTACGTTATTGTTAAGTTTAATACGATAACCTTCTCTGGGACTTCAATTTTATTTAATGTTCTTCGACTTAAAAATGAGGGAATTCTAATATCTTTCAAAAGTTGCTTTCTGTAGTGATTTCCGAATAAATGATTATAATAATGATTAAGGAAAATTTATATAAAAAGTGTCATGAAGAAAATATCATACGTTCCACGAAATAAATATGAGGAACTTTGAAAAGGAAATAGTTTATAGAGAAAATGAATTTGATTTGATGTGTAAAATTATATTTACAAAAAATTTATATTTTTAAATTTGAATTAATCACTGTTTTTCTTGAAGGATTTCATCAGAAATGTACTCGATTATGTTTTTGCCCATAAATATAATCGGATATTATGTAATTGGCTTCAAGAATTAATTAATTTTTATTTTAATTTAAATGTACTCATATATTCCTTTGATTATAATAAAAGTCCATTAACCAAAAGACTGTTTACGTTATGAATATATATATATATATATATATATATATAATTTATATATATTATTTTGATTTATTTATTTTTGCAAATGTTACGTAAAATAAAAGAAAAACTTTTTTTAACTATTTTTCTATGTCAATTTTCTGAAATGCTAGTGTAGATATATTTTATGGAAACGGATATTTGAAAATCTTTTATTATAAATTACCATTCTCTTGAGCTCAAATTTATGATTAGACTCATTGTAATTAGTCTTTAATAATAAATTATAGACTTTATAGCAAATAAATTATATTATTTTGAAAAAAAAAATAGACAAGTAACAATCGAAGTTTTATCTCTTAATATTTTACATTTCAGAGTGTGAGAAATTTTAGCATTTAAATTTTATTACAATATATTTTTGGAGAATTTAAATAAAACAGTTGTGTTGTAAAAAGTTTAGTGCAAAGTATACAAATTCATACTATCTTAAAACTAATGTAAATAAATATGTGTAAGTGTTTGTGTATGTGTGTGTATTTAATTGCTTGTATTTAATTTAGGAGTGCTTGTATTTAATTTAGTAGATTAATTGTATGAATTATATATATTAATGTATGTTTTACAAATTAATTAGCAATTATTTTCCAGTCATGGTATAGGTCAAAATAATAATATACATTTATTTTATTTTCAGGAGATGATCGAAATCGTGGTATTTCAGAGGGACCACCACCACCACCATTAGGAGAAAGAAATCAGTTGAAAGTTGAATTTTTTTAGAAGTATTTATCAGATATTTGAGAATATTCCGAATGTATTTGGTCTCATTTTTCTCTATAATTTCTGCACATTTGAAATATTCTTTCATATCTTTCAAGGCCATATGGCAATATCAGAGACTTAATGTTGATCTACGTTTCTCTTACTTAATACAGGTATGTTATAAAACTTCTGACGCTTATTTTTATTGAGCAAATATTACTGATAAGGAAAATTATAATGATTTGAAACAAAAGAAAGTATCTCCTTATTTTCCTGAATTATTATAAACTAAAAATAATGATGTATATGCATCAAAATTTGTGTTCATGAACGATATTATATTTGTACCCGCAGTAAAAAAGATTTTTGGTTTAAGACTCTTGTCATTCTTAAAAATGTTGTCACAACAAAATCAAAAATTATGCTGGAAATTCTTAACATTCTATCAATATGAAAAAAGCACGAAATGTGAAGGAATAGGAATAAGTGGCTTTTCATTGTGTTTTTAAATGTTGAAAAAGTAATTTTAGCAGTGAATGCATACATATATTTCCTGTTGATGAATCAAGATCGGAGAAACATTTAAGAGATGTCATAGCATTTTCTTTCAGGCCCTACTGATAAATTTAACATTAGGCTATATCACATATTAGAAGAGTAGCATTCTAAAATAAGGAAAAAAACTGTGAGATAGTGAGAAATACTTAAAAGCAATACGAGGAAATAATTTTAAACTGTATTACACAAAAATCAATGTGCACCTATGATCACAACTGTAGAAATCGAAAAACAAATTTTAAAATGTGTTTATGGAATGTGGTTTAAATGAAGTAATGGATGTCTATGCAATTTAAAATTAAATCGGTATGTATTAAATGCAATAATTCAGTTCAGTGAGATTAATAATTTTTATATTGAAAATAAGTTAATATAGCATGTGATGTAGCAATAACTATATAAATGTATATAATTTTATTTATTTCTCTCGATTTTACATACCAAAGAGAGTTTTTAATCATAAAAAAATGTGTGTTAAATTTCTCAAAGAAAGAAAATTTCATTGTGTTTGCTTTTATTTTTTGTATCCTTTCTGAATGAAACATAGGTAAAATATAGATAAAAGTATATCATATATTTAATGTTTTCTCAACGATCACATGTTTAATGATCATGTCATATGTTTAATGTTGAAAAGATCAAAAAATCGCTGTATATGTGTATATAAAAATATAAATGAAAATTATTGTAAGGTAGAGAGAGAAATTATAACCTTTGTGTATGCATATTAAAAATGAACATGATAGCTTAGTAAAATACATGATAATAATAAATTAATTATTTTTAATGGATAATATTTGTTTTAATTAGTAAACGAATAATAATAAATTTCAATTAATTACTTAAAATATTTTTTTTAATAATAGACAGAGTAATAGAAAGATATTATGCATTTTGATATTGATTGTAATTCGTGAGATTTTTACATTTCTAATATGATTTAAACATTTCTAATATGAGCTAAAATGATAAAAAATATATAAAATGAATTATATTTCATTTACAATATAGTACAGAAAATAATATTAATAAAAATTAAAAAATAATATATGATATTTATTAATTCATGGAATGCATTAGTGATGTTCATTTCAGGATACCACTAAATTTTGAGAATCAGTAATACTGTAGTATAGTATTATTCAAAATATATTTTACTAAAGTCATGTGAATTGAATGTATATTTTTCTTTAAATTTATCTGATGTCCTTTATAGTCTTAAGGATTAAGAAATTGAGCCACTTTAATGAATGCATATCCGGCTCAGTATTTGAGAATATACATACTCATTTATATACTTTTATTCAACAAAAATAGCTTTCGTGGCTAACATATTTGAAATTAGATTTTTTAAATTGATTTGATGAATTTAAAAGTTTCATTTATTGTAATATACATTTAATAAATAGTTTTAATTTCAGTGGAACTACAATTATCCAATTTCCATCAAACAGAATCACTTTCAGAATTTAAAGGAAATTAAGCTGAAAAAGAAACGAAAAATGATAAAAAAGGAAAACTCTTAAGAAAAGGATAAGGTAAGAGAATTAAAAAGATTAGAATGATGTGTCACTTAAAGAATTCAGAAACATTCTTTTGATATATCTGGATGTTTAGAAGTTAGTACTAAACAAATAAAAATTGATTGTGAGTCGTACTCTAAATTTCAAACTGTAAACAATGATCATTTGATTGAAAGTGTTGACGAAGAAGATAATCTTAATGTCACAGCTGAAGTAAACACGAAAACATCGGATAGTGACACATTTGACTGCTTTAAAATTAGTTTGGAGTGGATGGAGTCCGAATGTGACTTCAAAATCATTCCGAGCATGAGTGCGAAATCTTAATGTCAAGAGGATGTGAGGCCGCACGCCCTGTAAACGTACATGACAGCGGATAGAGAGGTCCTGTGTTCGAATTCGGTTCATGGATGTACTTTCTCTGTCTCCACTTTTTGTCCTTTTCTTGTATGAATGGTTGCCAACCCTGTAAACCGAATAAGTTTGTGGGTAATATACCCACCGTGTGAAATGATTTTGTTGCTAAGCTTTCATAAGATCAGCAAAACCGGATGGATAAGTTGACGATGAATGGTAAACGAATAAGGTATATGAAAATTGGAAAACAGATGTTTTAAATTTATATCACTCTAGAGCAAAAACACAATTCCAAATGCAGATGGATAGTTATAAATGTGACCTGTTGACTGTTTAGGAAGTTAGATGGAAGGAGGGTAGTAACTAGAGATAAAGGCTTGTAGGGTATTAGGAGTAATTTATATTTATGAAAGCTCTATAAATGATATTAAAATTATTTTGAAATAAAAAAATACAGTGTCTCAGACATCTGGATTAAATGAGTGATGGAAAAGAGCAAGAATAAAGCATATAGGAAATATGGTAAAAGGAAATTGAATGTCTCAGAAAGGGATGGCTGGATAAGATCAAAGAGGATATGAAAAAGATTTTAAGGCTAAGATCGGTGAAAATGGATTTATTAGATAAAAGAGGCAGTAGAACAGTGTATGTGTGTGATAATTAAACCCTTTTTGGATGAACAAAATTATTGTTAGATTAAATGAGTTGATAAAATTTTTAGTATCGTATTTTATAATCAGTTGATAAAATGCTTATGTAGTTGATTATATTTTTGAAATAAAATACATATTTTTGCTGCGAATATTTAACATACACATTATATTAGTGTCAATCAGAAATGTTTTAGATACAACTAGGTTTTTAAAGTTATACTTCCAAAATTTTAGGTTGTTTCAAAGTAGTCTCTTCCAGCATCATTGCACCTTTGTAGATGAATTTTCCACGGATTAAATACTTCAATCCATTCATTTCTTGGAATGGTTGAAAAAAATGCAATTATAGCCACATCAATCTCTTTTTCTGAATGAAAACGACGTCCACGTAAGTTCTATTCTAAATTAAAGAATAACCAAAAGTCGCCCATTGCTCAATCAGGTGAATACGGTGGATGTTCGATCACATTAATTTGTTTTTGTTTAAAACATTTAACTGTTAATCCGGCTATATGTGAAGATGCATTGACTCTGTGAAGCATTAGTCCCCTAACATCCAGTTCTTGTAGAATTTCTGGAAGACATTTAGTGATACTCCAGTTTGCTGTAACTGTCTTCTGTCCTTCCAACTTGATGGCTTTGACCAATCCCGTACTTCTGAAGAAAACGGCACACATCACTTTTTTCACTGCGCGTTGTTTTTTCACCATTGTCGGTGTGGGATCATCTTCAAAGACCCATACTTTGCTTTCTCTGCGTGATGGAACGTCAAAAAACAGTATGTACGTTTCATCATCTGTTACAATTTTAGAAATGATGCGGTGGCCACCATCATTTAAAAATTTAAGAGTTTCTCTACTGATTCTGACACGCTCCTCTTTTTGAGGCTCAGTTAGATTATGGGGAACCCAACGGCAAACTACTTTTTTCATATGTAATTCTTCATGAATGATTTTGTGTATGGTTGCGGATCCAATGCTTAGTTCCTTCTGTATCATTTGATAGGTACAGCGATTATCATCCATTTACATTTTTTGTATGGCATGCACATTATCCGAGATTCCTGCCGACATCGGCCTACCAGTGTGATCCTCATCCTGAAGAAAATTGCGACCTATTCTAAATTCTCTAAACCACCTGAATACAGCATCACATGTTGGAGATTCATCACCAAATGCTAACTGCAACCGTTGAACGCATTCTTCTTGATTTAATCTTGCTTTAAAATCTTAGAAAATCATAGCGCCATAATGTTCTCGCGGCATCTCGATTTTCTCTTCTGTTTAAAATTTATTCAAAGCAAAACAAGTTGAAGTAAGTTAGTAAAAAATCGTCTTCTGTGTTAAAATATTTTGTATTTTTAAATTAAACCGTTATTTTTATTTTGTAAATTCTCGTCTGCGTGAATCTCCAAAATTTCAGAGTAACCCTCGTATAATACAATTAATTTGACTTAAATGATAAATTTATAAAGGCATTTGTTAGTGATATGGATTGTAATATAGAACCTCAAAACAAATCATACTTAATTTTTATTTTAATATCCTTAGAAAACGTTTGCATTATGAATTTTATTAGTTCTTTCCTTATCGTTAAAAGTCTACAAAAATTTATGATAATAATTTAAATAACTTGAAATCTTTAATTTTCCAAATCATGCTCTATTTTCTTAGCATAAAAAATTAAAGATGATTATTTCTTTTATTACAACTGAATACTTTTCATTTAGATTAGTTCCTACCATTTAAAATACAAAAACAATAAATATCAGAAATTATGTAAAATAAATTAAGGAGAAAATTGTTTACAATCTAACTTTCCATTCACATATTAAAAGGTTATGTATTTGTACAATAAATCCCAAATACTGGATTTTCAGCATAAAGATGTTTTCTTTCGTGAGTACTTTGCCATTCTTTACAATACAATCAATATTTGGATTTTATCAGTCATTTGAAGAGAACGCAACAAAATAGTCTATAAAAATTGTGATTCAGAAAAAGTGAATTGAAATAGGTTAACGAAACTAAGGTGCAGAAATATATTCTGATTAATGAAAGCTCCCCGCTAACAATTAGTGTAAAAAAAGTATTCCAAATTGCTTTTTTTAACAATTGTCCTTTTTATTGACTTTCAACGATAAGTATTAAAGGACAAATATTCCAGGATTTTTCCATTGGAAGATTCAATTAAATATTAAGCATTTGGAATGCCTAAAGAATCCTGAATTGAAATGCAGGTAATTTTGGAGACAAAATTCATCATCCTTACTTAATGGAAAATAGTTTGAGTGCATTGAATGACTTTCATGGATTATATAATTAATTTCAAAATAGTAAATGGACCCATTCTTTCAAAGATAGTAAGAAATGCATGAATGATTTGTTAGCAAAAAATTGATAGTGTTTGTCTTTATGATAGAACTAAAGTAATAATTCAGGCCTGAATTGTCAATTTTATTATTGATTGATGTAGATTAATGATAGAATATTTTATAAAAAATTCAAATTTTAAAAGGAAGAAATGCCGAATAAAAAATTAAAAGGAAGATGAACAGAAAATTTAAGATTTAAAATTACTTTTTCAAGAATTAGTTTTTACCTGTAAAAATAACCCATGCCTTTATAATATATAATAATTACTTTATACTTTATAATGGAACTTTGAATTAAGAAAATTATCATATTCAATAAATATACACTACTAAATGGAGAATGCAAATTTTAAAAACTCAGAATTGAAAAATCCCTTACACAATTTAGAAAATAAAATTAAAAGATAATTTTATATTAAATATTTTAAGTTAAATTAATTATAAAATTACATTATTTCTTCGAACAATTTTTTTCAAAATTCCTTGATTATTTAATCATGGAATTTTAAATTTTAAAATTTAAAAAGAAAACTTTTATGCGTGTGTGTAATTTTAAAATAATTACATTATTGTTGATGTTTGTTAATAGTTATCACAAACAATTTTAAAACTGTTGTAAATACAAAAGCATGCAAAAAACATAAAAAATTTAATTGATTATGCGCAACACATGAAAATTAAATAATAGTAAATATTCCATGTATTTCAGTTCTGAAAATAAGATGCAATCTTGATAATATGAATTTAGGATTAATTTATTAATGCGAATTGATTGAAATAGATTGATGTAAATTTTTGTTTTTGTTAACAAAATATTAGGAAAAAAATGGTTTTCTTCTATGCTTAGTGTATCATGATTAAGTTTCTCCGTGATCAATCAATATTTCCCTACCTTCAATTTAACTTTATTTTAATTATTAACTAAAGTTATTTTCATTTTTATTTGCTATAATACTAAGAGAATTGATTTCAAGTTTATTCTATTTTGTGTGATCATAATTTTATTACCTCATAGATTATATTTACTTTTCTTTCCCTATTTATTTAACAAAAGTATTTCATAATGCATAAGTTTTTTTACGTCATCTATTTTAATACTGTATGGAAACATATTGATTTATTTGTAACGTTAGAATTTTCTCAAAAAAATGTGATTGATTTTTGTTATTTAAAAACTTTGTAAAGGCTGAAAATGATTTGAATGTAAAGTATACATGCAATACATATTAACTAAAACACAATGCTAAAATAAATAGTGAATGGATTTTTGTTAATATATAGAGTTAAATTGAAATACTCACATGATTTACAAATAAACTTATAAATTAAACTTTATTTTGCCAAAAATATATGCTTTAAAATTGTTTTATATGAAAGTGACAAGTTATTATTTCAGATAACTAAGATATATTTTTAAAGGAAAAATAAGAATTTTCCAGGGAAACAAATTTATCATTAATCCTTATGAGGTATAAACAAATATTTATTCTTAATAGGCGCATTGATTTATTCATCATCTTCAAACAAGTAATTTATAAATAGAAAATTGTGTGTTTAATATATAATATTCTGATCCGCAAATTTAAAGCTCAATTATGTCTCTAAATCAGTTATACTTTCTTTTAGTTTTGTTCATAAGATATTATTTTATTGAATTTATCTAAGATTGATACAATATCGACTTGATGTCCTACTTTATAAGCAAAATCTTTCAACCATTACTAGTTTTAAAAGCATTTTGCTACATTATTACTAATTTATTGAAAAAAAAAAACTGCTTTTACCTAAAATTTAAGGAAATACCTGGTTAATGTGCAGCGAAAGAAGATTTGGAATTTTTAATGGACCAAAAATTATTGCAAAAAACAATAATATTGTATTTTGTTATTAATAATTAAATATTTTTAATAATAATTTTTAAATATTTATTAAAAATAAATATCTAAAAACTTATGTAAATTTTTAAATATTTATTTTTAATAAATATACCTAATTCAATAACAATATATAATGTATAGAGCACATAATACATAAAACGCAGCAAATATAAAAATTAATCATATTTTTATTTTATTGTTCAAGGTAAATCCTAATTTTCGATGAAAATCAAATAGAATATGATTTTTAATTCATTAGAAAAATACTATTTTTATAAATAGTTTAACTGATCTCAATGCATACATTTCTTAACTACCTCAATTACAATTAAAACTTCTACCTTCTAAATTAAATTTGAAATTAAATAGTACTTTTCTTAATGTATTATTAATTATTTTATACTTTGGTAATAGTTTAATTTAAATAATAACCTAAAGAATTTATTATCTATGGGTAAAAATATTATTATTTATACAGTTTCTAATTACTGAATATTTGTAGTTTGAATGTTTAATTTAAGGTATGTTTTATATATAAAGGTATATCTTTAAATAGTTTTCGCTGACTTCATCATCTTCTGCAGCTGTTAATTGGGAAGTTTTGTGTAGATGGAAATGATAATTAATGAAAGATATACTTTTATTAAGTTCCATTTTTATCAAATTAAATATTTTTCTTAAATGTGAAAATAAAAAAAGGTATAAATCTATCTCTAAAGGCAGCACAGGCCTTATTAATTATTTTATTTAAATTTCAATTCATGAGTATTTAACGTTAAGCAAGTTCAACTTTTTGTAGCAATTCAGCAAAAATTAAGCAAAATAAAACGCAAAAAGTTACAACAGAAGGCGTGTATTCTATTCTTCATTACTAACATAGTTTTCATTTCAAATTGTTCTGCTGTGATGTTTTCATAATATTTATAGCATTTTTGATAAATAAACTTTTCTGCCGAATCTTGAAAAGTTGAGGTAGTGTTAATACGTAAGTTGTAAATGATTTAACTTGGTGATATTTCATGACATCGAATGTCTGTAAAATTTGCAAATTTTACTAGGAAAAATGAGATAGAAAATGAGACAGAAAACCAATTTCTTTTACATTAACAAAACCAATTATAAAAATATATTAGGTTATATTAAATGTTTATGAAGTGGTTAGGATAAATATAAAAAGTTTGTTTTTAACAAGAAATTTGTAGTTAATTTACCTTTTTTTTACATTCTTCTTGTAACATATTGGAATTTATAATCTTATACAGGTTTAGCTCTTAAGTTTATATCTTTTAAATAAATATTTTCCATTAACGATAATTTGTTACTATGTTCAATTAATGTCTAACAAAAAATCTTAGCAAAATGTTTCAGTTTAATCAGTGATTGGAAAAAAATAAACAATACCCTTTGCTCTTCTTCTATTTCTTTATATTTTTTCTCGAGAACTCTTTTAATTACACTTTGTTTCCCTGAAGCTTACTTTCACATCCTGCTGACAAAATACCGACACAAAACTTTCTTTGTTGAGCTCTGAAGCTATTCCCATGTGATAAACTCTGAAAGTCATTTGGGACATTTTATCTCTAAACGTATATTACTACTTTAATTGAACAGATAGGAAATGACGGAAATAAAAATTAATTATTATTTATTTTTATGATAATATTTTTATGCCATAGAAAATTATAATTTTATATAAAGTTTATATTATGATAAAATCATAATATAACCTTTCAAGAAATTTTATCTTGTGGAAAAATATTAATATTGGCAAATATAAGTAACACTTGAAGAAATATAATTAGTATACATTTGCTGTTTTCACAACAATTAGCTATTTATTATTAAAGCTATTTTCTTTTGTAATTACTTTTTTTGAAAACTTAAGCACTTTTTTATTTATCTAATTTAAGCGGAATTTTATGATTGTCAAATTTTCTCTTTCACGTAAATAATGTGGCATTAATAAAACACATAAATATTTAAGAATTAAAGCCAATAAAATTCTCAATTAGATTTGTGATTTTTAAAAATTAAAAACTAAGAAAATTTCCTTGAAAAGATTAAAATAAGATACGTGGAATTCAGTCCATAAAGAAAATTTTCAAATAAATACGAGTAATGAGTTTTAAAAATAAAATAATTATCTTCCTTCACTTATGAAAAATAAATCCTAAAACCTCGTCAAAATTGTAAGCAATACGAAATGTATCTTAAGAGCAAATAGTAAAAGATTAATACCATGTTGAAAATAATAGTAAATCAATTAAAAACAGAAATTATTTTTCAAACAATAAAAACTGTTTTTAAAAAAAAACTAAATAATTACTCAGAAATAAATTGCTTTTGAAAAATAATTTAGGAATTCTGCTCAAAATCTTCAGATTTGCAAAAATATGATTTCTCATGTTGAACCTTAAATGGAACAAAGTGCGAAAATATCGATTTCCTACTTCAAAATGATACATCGTATGAAGAAGTGCAAGTTTCATTGCTAAGAATTGCAATAATTACTTTACCTATTAAATATTTACATACTAACAATGTAAAAATAATATAACAGTTGATTTTAACCTATCAATTTTAAAAATTTACCTTTTGAATTTTATATAAAAACTGAAATAAAAAAAGGGAAGATTTTTAATGCACAAATAAAACATCTGCTTTAAATAGAGGCTTTAAGATAATTGTTGTTGTTGTTGGCTTATCCTCTTGAAAGATCTGACATTTGTGAGATCAATTCCATTAAATTAGTGACAGTTAAAAAGTCAATGACTATCAAGGGATTTGAGGATAAATCCTCCCGTTAAAGTCCGATGCAATCCGGAATATGTTTCGGTGTGGCTGGATAATAACAGCATTTTTTACAAGTGGGATAAATTTGTGTACCACGTTCCAATTTTAGATGTCCACTTGAGAATCTGGCCAAGGTAGTCTGAGATTTTCGGTCACATTTTGTTTCCAGAAGAGTTCAAGGAGTCATTCCAGAGTACCATTGGTGTGTTGGTGGAATTTGCCAGATTGAATGAAGTCTAAATTTTTCATTAGAATAAAGCTCCTGATATGTAAGTGATGAATCAGTAGGCGTATCTTCCTCACTGTCTTCTTTGACCAGTTCATCAGCGGTCTCATTACATGGATGGAATCCATTGGAGATGTACATCATGGTCTTGGGAGATCATTTGCGATTTCAGCAGAATAAATAGACTTGTTTCATCGTTTATGGAGGACCGGTCACTGAGATGTTGCAGTGCACTGCGGCTGTCTGAAAAATCCAATGTTTACCAAAATCACAGTTGCTTGAAAATATAGCAGCAAGTCCCACTTTAACCGCTATTATCTCACTTCTGAAGACTGAACACGTGTTAGGGTTACGTTGCTTTAGCGTGATTTCAGACTGAGGGGCTCCCCATTACGACTCCTCTCCCATTACGGTCCTTTGTACGACTACCATCGGTATATATTTGCACTGCATCGCAGGGAATACAATTAATAATTTCTAGTGCTAATTGTTTAAGCTGTTCTCCGATGTGAGTTTGCCTGTTTGCAGTGATGAAAATTTATAGTAAAAATATCAGTTAAAACTTACTTTAGAAAAAATACAAATTATATTTAAATATCATAATTTATAACATAAATTATATGAAAGCATTTTGTTTTGGAATTATAAAGTTGTTTTTTAAGGACTTATGAAAAGCATTGAAACACAACCATAGTTTTGTGGGAAGAATGATGCAATAAAATGTCTATTTTCTTATTTGTCTGGTTCTAACTGTATAATTCTAACTTTTTCCAATAAAATCCTTTTATTCTATTTTGAAAAACACACACAAACACGCACACACAAACACGCACGCTCACACACACACACGCACGCTCACACACACACGCGCACGCTCACACACACACACGCACGCTCACACACACACACGCACGCTCACACACACACACGCACGCTCACACACACACACGCACGCACGCTCACACACACACACGCACGCTCACACACACACGCACGCTCACACACACACGCACGCTCACACACACACGCACGCACGCTCACACACACACGCGCACGCTCACACACACACGCGCACGCTCACACACACGCGCACGCTCACACACACGCGCACGCTCACACACACACGCGCACGCTCACACACACACGCGCACGCTCACACACACACGCGCACGCTCACACACACACGCGCACGCTCACACACACACACGCACGCTCACACACACACGCACGCTCACACACACACACGCACACGCATTTTAATATCAAATAAAAAAAATATTTGAATCTAAACTATCGAAAGATTTAAAACATTCCAAACACATTCATGGGTTTAAATAATTTTTGTTTATATTTATCTTAAAATTGATTTATTACATGGATTTCATAGCTTTTCCATTAATTGCGATGCTAAATCGTAAGACTTTCACATATGAAAGTAAATAAAAATATTTTTGAATACCTTTTAGGAAAGTATAAAAAGGATACTTTATGTCATAACAAATAAGGTAATGATACATGAAAACTTCTGTTAAACACAAAGTGAATGTATGCAGCTTAGAATTAGTAAAAAAATTTTATTTTTACTTATGGATAGTAAAAATACTTAATTATTCCCTAACGAAGGACTACATTATAAAGTTATAATAAACATACGCATACATAAAAACGGCGAAACAATTTTCCTTATATAATCAAATATTAATATGGAAAATTATAGGTTAGGTTTAAAATGATAATAATGGGAAATTCCAACATATTTTTTTGGAAAAAAAGAAGTGTAAGCACAAAAAAGCTCACAAACAAATCTTCATTTTCTAAAAAAAGCATCCCATATTTTTAAATCATTTATGCATTCACTAATTTTTACTCGTTTAATTAATTTACGTTTTCAATTTTTGTCCAGGTTGATTTTAAAAGACTAATGTAATTATCATAAAGATCATTTCATAAATATCATAACTTCTACGCATTTTTTAATTCATCGAAGAAAAATTTTTGTCCGTAAAAGTGTGTAAGACCCTATAATTTAAATAATATTCTCAGAGCTCAAAAATTATATATATATATATATATATGAGTGTAGTTTCTAAAGACAGAAATCATGAATTCAATTAGTTTTTGAGTATATATTATAAAAACACTTTAGCATTTTGTACTGAGAAACGTATTAATTAATTTTCAGCAAGCATTGTTTAAAGTAGAAACATATAAAATTAATTTAGATTTTTTTTTAAATGATAGACTTTTAAATTTGAATAGCAGAAACTTAATTAATTACTATTTATATTTCAACATTAATTAGAATATTTAATTGATATTTATTTTTTTTATATTAATGAAATGATTTTAAGTTTTGTAACATTAATTGAAAATAACCAAAAAGAAACGTTAAGACATTTTTAGGAATTTATTTAGGTTGTGACTAAATTCAATATAATTCTTTAAAAAAACCTGTTTTAATAACATTAACTTCAAATTAATTTATTAATTTTAATTTTCTTGTTATTTAAATATTTATAATTGCTGTTCATTTTATTAGAAAATCAATGCATATTTTTTTTATATGATATATATGTTTATAAATTTTTATTCATTGGTCGTTTATATACTTACAATGTTTGTTCATTTTATTGTAAAATAAATGCACTGTCTTTATCTGATATTTCTCTGAAATAATAAAATATATCAGAAATTATTTTCGCAGAAAGGAGTAATATTTTTTTCTCAGCTAAAGATGAAGCAAAATATTTTAATCATGCAGTGATAATGTACAACTTTAATAATTTTTCTTCTATAGTACTCATTGTGGAGTTCGAATGGCATATTATGCTGACGGTAAAAACTTAGAAATTTTTTTTAATAATTCCATCTTACTTTATGTATAATTTACATAACATTACAAATGATTTAATGTCATAGTTATTATGCCACTCTATACGAATTGGGTCAAATATTTTGAAATTCTAGTATGGTAGAATAAATTTTAACATGCAGGCTCTCACATCAAAGCTTGGATTAAAAATGATTTAAAAACTTAAATATATTATCTTGTCTAGTAAATACAGTAGAAAACATTTCATTTCCTTTATTGTTTTATTTAATGTTTTTAATTACTTTACAGTATTTTTTTGAAAAGTTGAAAGCAACACTTTTAAGCAACTTTGAAAGTATAAAAAAAGAAAACACTACCAAAGGAAGTATATATATTTTTTAAATTTTTATCTTTAATAAAATTAACGCAAGAAGATTTGAATGCACGTAAGAAGATTTAAACTATCATAAGCATATATTTTAATTACAAATATCTTTTTAAAATTTTTAAAGTTTAGGAATTGATTTAAATAAATGAAAAGACTCCACATATTATAATAATTAAAGAAAAATATACAAGAAGGATAAAATAAATGGGAGTGAGATGATAAGTTCTAAAGATAATAATCCCGTGGACACTCTTCTCCGATTACGTTCAAGGCATCTGAAACACTTTGTCTATATCGGAATATTTAAACTAGGATAATCGATACAGGGAAGGAAGTCACTTCTCTGTATCAATTACCATAATTTTACACAAGAGCAATTTTCTCATCAAGAGAATAATTTTTCTTGAATGTGTTTATGCAATTTTTTATATTATTCGTATAATGGTAATTTCACTTGTCAAATAAAGTTCAAAAGGAAGTCGTATAATCATTTCGTAATGCCAGTTAATTTAATTGTGAGCATTAAAAATTGAATTATTAATTTTATAAACTATAGTAGAATAACTTTCATTTTCCACAATTTTGTTTTCTTATCTAAAAATTACTTGCATACAAAATATCTTACATTTGCATATTTTACCTAATATTTTTATTAAAATTTATCTTCAGATTCATTTCCAAGGTATCCAGGTTATAAAATTGTAAATTTGAATGACTTCTCTCACAAAATTAAAGATTTATCAGAAGAGCAAAACCTGGCTATTCTGCAAAATTTATAATTTTTTTTAAATTTTCTCAATCACTGGGTAGGGACTGTAGAAATAAAAAGTTATTGTGGATAAAGAAATATGATTTTTGTGCATTTAAAATTTATATTATCTGATTCAGAAGTTTCAATTAATGTATACATGTATTTTATATTTTGAGATTAAGAACACTTTTCATGCTAAAAATGAATTATGTTTTTATGAATTTAGAAGACTGATGATGATTAATGAGACCAAAAGTAGCATTTTTGAATAAATTGAAAACTTGAGGGTGAATAAAAAAAAGACTTTAAAAAGTGAATAAATTTTTTTAGTTTAAATATTTGCTTACATAAGAACTCACTATCTTACTGGGGATCTATTGAAAAAGTTTTCATTGCATTGTAATATAATGTAAGAAAAATGATAAAATAAAAGGTTTATAGGTATTTAATTTCTTCAACAAAAGAAACAATGTTTAACTTAAAAAATGTGAGATAATATAAAAAGGAGTTTTGATAATTCCGATCTATATTTTAGTTTAAAACTATGAATTGATACATTTAACCTCATTATGCAAATATTCACAAGCATTTTTTCCTGGAAATATCTTAACTCATAAACATACTTGTATGATTTAAAAGATATTAAGCGATTTTTCAAAATTTTATAAATCTTACGGAACTATTTGTAAATTTTATATTAAATAAAAATGCAATAAATTAACAAGTGATTTTATGTTTGGATTTACATTTAAATTAAAAATTTAAGTAACTTGAGTTTTGTGTAATGAGTAAATACTCCATTATATCAAATTTAATTATTCAATAGAAGAAGCCGTAAAAGCAATAGTACATATTTTAATGATTATATATCTTAAGTATATTAAATTATAACAAAAAATGATGTTTTATCATAAATACTTTTATTTAAGACATGCCAATAAATTTTTACATTGTGTGAAATAGTATTTCGAAGTAATATAAAATAATTATATATGAAATCATTAAAAAAGTAATTTTTAAAATGATATTAAAATGCTTTTTTAAGTTTAATACTCAGAATGTACTTTCTCATCGATCAAAAATTGAGATAATTCAACCTCAAGTGCAAGATTGAAAAAAATTATTCTTTTATTATTGCCGATTGAAGGTACTAAAATTAAACGATTTATATATTTATCGGTTGTATACAGTAAAAAAGTCTTGATTTAGAAAATAATGAAACATCGATTTTGATTAGGAAATAGTCAGTTTCAGAAATTTATCATTTTAGATAATGCATATAAGGTTTTTTTCAGCATATTTACAATAATGATTTTTTTTCTAAAAAAATATTTGTGTTTAATGATAAATTATAATAAAAATAAGAGTAACAATATAATTAAGTTGTTAAAATTTCTACCTGAGAAGTGAAATGAAGCAAAATAGATAATGTTGTGTCTCATATTTCTAATAAAACTGAAATTAAATACTACACTTTGAATATAAACTTACTGCACTTAGAATTAAACAAAATAATGTAGTTTGAATGGCTTTGTAGATATCACATATTTGGATATGAAGGCATACACTTGTAACAGTGTATTTACAAACGCAAATTAAAGCTACAGTTGACAGTTACAAATTGTAGCAAGCTTAGATCCTACATTAATTCTCAAAATGTGCAGGGAAGGAATAGAAGCATTCATCATTGAATTAAGCGTTATACATTTCAACACAGCTTTCACACACGCCACTGCATTTAGCTTTGAAATATTTAACTCTTTAAGAATTATGCTTTTTATTCACAGACCAACTAAAATCAACATTAAATATATGCCTAACATTTTCAGTTAAATTAAAAATATTAATAAATTACTGACGTTTGGTTAATTTACTTAAAAAACTAAAGTGCACGGGAAATTCAAGTCAAATTCAAATATCCATTAAAATATGATCTAAATTTACATGTAGTTGTATATAAGTCTAAATTAATTAAATTTAATTGTAATTGAAAGAATGAGAAATTAACAAATGCTTAGTTTAAAATATATAACAGTTTAAAATATATTTGTAAAATAGTTGAATAGGTAGATAATTTATGATATTTTTTTCTAGAATTTTCTACGATACATAGTATTTAAAAATGGCACTTGAATATCAGAGAGCAATTCTCAAGAAGAAATTATTTTAGAAAATTGTTTAATATCTCTTGGTATTAATTAATACAAGATGAATGTTTATTTAAGGAAATAATAATATATAATGTATACATATAATTTTACTCCTCTAAGAATATTAAATATATTTTTATTAATAGAAATATAATTATTTGCTTGTCAAATATGCTATTTTGTGACGAGTTATTTATTGTAAGACATTAAATTCAAATGATAATTTTCCGTTGTTTCAATTTCACTATGTGTGAAAGTTATATTAATCTTTGATAATTTATTATGATTTATTTAAACTTTGATAATTATTTATGATCATGAAAATTATATATAAATGTAATTTATTCTTATTTGCAATATAATCTACAGTTTAAAATAAAATAAAATTAAAAATAAGTTGATATCAGTTAAATTTATGCATGAAGTAATTACAGTAGAAATTATTTTTACTATTTTGAATTTTAAATACATGTATGCTATTATTAGAATTAGTTATCATCTCCTTCTAAACTTATTGTATCAAATTTTAAATAAATTTTGTAAATAACTTCTAAAAACAATGAATAAAAATATGTAACAAGTGACGATTAATAGCCTTATAAAATAATAATATTCATGAATTAAGTTGAAAATTTATAATAAGAATATTCCGGAAGTTATATCAATGAATTTTGACAAAATATACATGCAGAAATTAATATAAATAATGTATAATACAAATACTTATAATCAATTAGTGATTCATTGAAATTTTCTTTTTAAAATACATTCTACTATTATAAAATTCGTTAAGCATGTATGGAAGACATTTACTTTGTAAAGTCATTGAAAAAATATTTGAGAACGCAACCAAAAATAATATAAAATTATATTTCTTTCTGTTTACATTTACATTCCAATATCCACAAAACGGTAATGCATAAAAAATAATGAAAATAATTAAGAAAAATATTAATGTACTTTATTTATAATACAAATTATACATTTCTGAGAATTACTTAATCTTAAGTCACAAATTTTTAATAAATAATGTTAATTTTATATCAAAAATAAGAAAAATTGTGGATAAGTAAAAAAAAATCGAGAAATAATTTTAAAAAAAATTCTATCTTTGTTATGAAAATCAAGTTTATCATACGTATACTTGATAAGACAAAAAAGTACTCATTTTTTGATCATAAGATTTAAATTAATCTTTCTTTTTTCAAAAACTTCACTTCAAAAACACTTTTATGACCTAAGTATTTCATTATTTTTTCAAAAACGTACCACAGTCTTTCAGCAGCTTGTTTTGTATGTGGTCATTTCTCGTTTTCTTAATATCTAAAACATCATTTTTATTTTCGTTAACCTTTTTCTCAGTTACTTAATAATCCAATATTTCTAACGTAGAAATTACATGAAATGACTACCGTTTCGAAGTTCACACACAAGGATGAGTAATTCATCTTCACTTAAGTACTCAAGCAAATGCTTTGGACTGTTTTCAGTTACAGCAATTTTATTAATGAGATTATCTTCTAAAAATGATCTAAATATCTTTTTCTTTTCTGCAATTGTAAATTTATAAGTGCTTTGTGCTAACAATGCCAATTTCACGAGATGGTTACAAACCATTATTACTCGTTTAAAAAGTACCCTTTTTGTCCGGTCTCAGTACACAGAAACTATTGAACAAAGGCACTTCTGCTATTATATATTTAGCTTTTTGTGTACCAACATCAAATCTAGTCAAGTTCAATCTTGATATTTTCTGTGTCTGGTAGCGAGTACACCTTCTTATGAAATGTCTAAAGAGTTCATTTCTCCCTCGTTCAGATGAAACTCGATGGCAGCAGTACAAACCAGTTGATGGATCTTCTATTTTCGAAGCAGAAGTCGCAGGCTTTCATGTGAAATTCCAGAGGAATTCATTTGAACAAAAACATGGAGGACTTCGTGATCTCGGCATATTTAACGCGTTCCAATCACCATTAGAGAACCTAGTGGATTTTACGACGATTTGGAGATGGAAAGTCCACATGAATTGCTAAAATCCAAGATTTAAATATCAACAAAGTAGTTAATTAGTCAAAACTGATCTAATCATAATTGAAAAATTTATGATTTTCCAATTAAATGTCGATCTGAAAAATCAACTGTAAAATTAAAATAATTTTAACAAAAAACAGACCATAAAATTTTTTATTTTATCAACTTTTTAATAATATAAATTTTTAGCTGTTGTTGTTATTACTTATCTCTTGGATTCAGAAAAGCTAAACAAAGTCTATGAATTTACTTACTCTCACAAAAAGTCCAAAACCATGAATTGATTTCTATATTGATCTAGTCTGAAAAGCCCCAGACACTCCAAAATGTGATCAGAAGTCACCTGCTGTCAGCGATACGTCAAGCAGTTAGAAAAGGTCTTTTTTCCGTTACTGTAACTCTGAGATCTTAAATGTCTACTTTTAAATTCTGTAAAGGCTATCAGATCACTTCTGATGCACCGGAGTGACAAAATCCGCAAGGTCTCATTCCCTGATACCAGTGGTGCACCGGAGGGATGCTCCAGGAGTTATTGTCAGATTCTTCGAAGAAAGTTCAGAATAGGTTAAAGAATCAGACCCTCTCAATGTTCCCAAGAAGCCTCTTTAGACAATAAGTCTGCTGTTTTCCTTGTTTTCCTGGCATGTCTGTATGATATGGTATCCATTGAAAGCAAACTTCCCGGAAGAACGAGAGATATTTGAGCTTATTATTAATTTATTATTTATTAGTAATATTATTTTTTAATGTAGTTTTTATTTTTAATTGATTTAAGATACAGGAAAATGAGTTAAGAAACTATTTTTCAAGATTTCAGTTGGTAAATTAGAATAAAAATTATCATTGCATCTATAGAACATGTAATTAACTACTCTGAGCTAATGTTTCTTAAAATTGTAAGAGTTCGTTAATTAAAGGTTCATAAAATTGAGCACCTTCAGCTATATAGAATACATTTTCTTTTATTGACTGTTTTAATTTTAATGCGGCAACTCTTTTCACCTTGTTATAATAATATTAATATGCTTACTAAATTCATGTTCTTTAATTTTTTTATTCTTTCAACATCCAAATATTGCTGTCCAATTAAATAAAATTATTTCAGTATGAAGCATGTCTTTTCTTTTTTAAAAAACAGTGCAACAATATTCATTATCCTTGCACAGTTTTATTTGAATATTTACATACAAAAATTAAATGTCGATATATTCATTTTGAAATGATTTTATTTTTATTAGGTGTTTATTTTCAGAACATTTTTAAATGTATGTATTTATATTTCATCAAATTGAAAAAATATAATCTAGTAAATATTTGTGTAGATATTTTAGTAAATTGTATGGGGAAATGATTTTTTTTAAAAAAACCTTACGTTGACTCAGAATATTCTATTTTATCATGCCAATTGATCTTAACTCATAAAGTTAGTGACCTACAAAACTAGATAAAGTAGAGAGATTGTGAAATACTTTCGAAATCTTTCAGATGCATATTTTATAAAAAGCACTTATTAAAATTAAATTATATGGAACTGCTATTCCTTACCCTTTATCAAATATGAAATTTACGTTAAGATAGCTGTAAATTAATTATGTTTCATTGATTTTTGTGTAGTGTAATGATAAGTGATTTTGTATTTATATTTTAAATTAAGAATGAGCAGTCATTAATTTGCAATTTTTGTGTAAATAATCTATTTTATTGACAAATAATGAGAATAACACAAGAGCAAAACCTTTTGAAATATAATATTATTATTAACAGAAACAAACATTTAATTTTATTAATCGACTTTTTCATAAAATTATAGAAAGAAAGGATTGCATTCGATGTGACTCATATAATTCAAACATATATGGAAAATGCTAACTTTATGACATTCTTGTTAACTAGTAGCATAAGTATTCACACAATGTCTCTTTCAATAAAAGTGTATTACTTTAGAGTAAATTTTTTTAATATATGCAATGGTTTCATTTTTAACTGATTTTATTTCCATAGATTATAAAAAAGAAATATCAAACTTGATAGAAGGATGGATGCTCCATGAATCACTTGGAAAAGAAAGTGAAAAGTTCCTTTAAATTTTGAAGGAAATATTCTAAATGGAGGAGGATAAAGATAATAACAGCAGAACCTTAGTTTGAGGAATCCTGAAAGTGAAGGAAATTTTGCTGCATGGATGGCTGCATTTTATCTGAAAAAATAAGTTAAATTTTAACTTGCGTGTCAGGATTTTGTTATACGAAGAGAACATCTTCCATCATTTAAGCAAAAATGAACACAAAATATTCTATATTTGAAACAACAGCATAATTTTCACCAAAAACGTATTTCCTTACAAATTATTGTAAAAACATAAATCATTTATTTAAAAGTACTACAAACGTAACTAATAAATTATATGCCATACAGAAAAAAATCATAAAATAATAATTATTTTTTTCCAAGTTTGCTTCAAACAAATATACTGAGAATATAGCATCAAATCTTTTTTAGTTGCAAAATATATTAAATAAAATTCTTTTTCAAATTATTTAGGAAACTGAATTTAAAATTCAAAACAAATGTAAAAATATGAATCATAATGATTTTTATTGATTTACTGGGATGTGATAATAACTTCAAGGCAATGGCTATAGCAGAAAACAAGTAAGAAAAAATGTTATATTTATATTCTGAAAGGTGATAATTTGTGCATATTTAGCTTTATAATCTTTTATACAAATATCTGCTGAGATTTTGAAATTTCCCTACTATTCCCTAATTATTCCTTGTATAGAAAAATAAATTTGTTATTATTCAGCATAATTTTTGGATGGAAATTTTAATTGTAATATTTTAAATGAAATTTCGTAATTAAAATTCTGCATTGAAAATCCTAACTTTTGCATCTAATACTATTAGACAGAAATCACAAAAATGCCTTCATATATTCATCACATATAAACATTTGTGATTAACAATTATTTTTCAAATTACTTTAATTCACACTTGATATTATATTTCAATAAAAGTTACAGATATTTATGTATAACCAAGTCGACCATATCTGCGAAGAAGCCTATATCATATAATAATTCCATTTGGCATCACATAAATTACAAATATAATTTTTATCTATCCGTTACAATGAAGATCTATGTAATTCGGCATGTTACATCATATTTTCAAAAAAGTTATTAAAATTTACAAAATTAGTCGACATATTTTATAGCAAAAAAGTTTGACGGAATAATACGTAAGTACCAAAATATAAATGCAAATAATATTCCCTTCTCCAGTACAAGAAAAAAGGAATAAAACACTGATAAAATTAAGTCAGTATCATTCTATCACTTCGTTTTCATCAACATAATCTGGAAAAGTTTGTATCTAAGAATATTTTGAACTCGAGTGAAATTTCGCTATCGAATGCAGATGGATTTTCGCTTCCGAATATTATATCTAATGATATGGTTATTGAGACCTATCAGCATTCTAGTTTCAGAAGTTCTCACACAAAATTCCACTTCCTCATCCCAGCTGGAAGTAAGGAAGAGCTTTTGCTTCCGAATGGCAAATAGAGTAATGAGAAATGCGATTGAAGAATGTTACTGAACCCATCTCTTCGTGGAATTTTCGGTTATCGTAAAATGCATAAAATAGTGAGTCTCGTATATTATATTTGTTAATGATTCTTGCAAATGTGCAGCAGTTTTATATTTATGAATCCTCTATTTTTTTTCATCTGAAATTTCGAAGGATAGAAATCGAATAAAAGATATAAAATTATCTTCTCATTCATAGAAACGAAAATAATAACAAGTAAATGCATTGAATGTATTCTAATAACAACTTTCTTACCAGGAAAACTTCTTTTAAAAATAAATAGAATGCGTTTGGTTTTGACACACTATTTTAATTAATGGTTTTATAATAATTAATGATGTTTATTTGCTTACGATAGTAAAAGAATCACAAAATTCTGAATTAAATTGTTGAATGTAAACAACGTTCGGTAATTATAAGGAATTATTTCCTTTTAAAAATAACATATAATATTTACGCGTCGTTAGTATAACAAACAATATCAATATAACACTGTAGTTACTACATGTGTTAAAAAAATGTCAAGAATAACTACAAATTATCCAAATTTTATGAAATTAGTTATTCCTTTATAGAAATTTCATTCATTGTATCAAATCTAAATTTCTTCAATTTGTTTAATTAAGTAAGTTTGCAGCCTCAGAAACACACTGTGACGACGCATAGTTTAAAACTAATGAATTTAGTTTTATAAATGATATAATTTCAAAATTTATATAATTGATTTCTTAATATCTGAGCTAAGTTAGTTTTACTTTTAGATTTTCGACATTATTTCGCTGATAAATGATAAAACATTTTATAAAAGAGATAATCTAAAAGTTTATTATGCTCTTTAATATATCCTTTTTCGTTCAATATCTTTTTATTCAATAATATAATAAATTCAATAACATTTGCATTTGATATCTGAACTAATTTAATACGTTTAAACATAGTTTAAGAGTTGAAATTTGAAATAAGTTTTAAATAACTTATACTTCCCTATAATAATTTTACCTCATAATGCATTTTCATTTTTAAAAACATTAATGTTTAGATTTTTTTTATTCTAAATATACAAATAAGGTTTGTTAGTTTATCCAATAATTTGAATAATGAATACTTTTTTCATAATAAATGAAAAGTTTAAATTTTATTTTAACTTCAATTAGTTAGTTTAATAAGTTAAAATTCAACACTTATAGAAAATGATTTTCACTAAATTGATTAAAAATTTAATGAAGATGGTTTCACAATTTCCATGGAACAGATCATTGATTGCTTTTAAATACTGACTCTCTTCTAGGCTTTTGAATTTTGAAGTTGCATATTCAAATTTTTGACCTTTGGTATTTTGATTCGTTTCTCAAATTTAAACCGAGTGAATTCACCAAATATATCGAGTTAAGAGGCATTCAATTCAAGTGAACTTGATTTCAATTGAACCCCACTTGATTTGTACGAAGAATATAAATTAAATGGGGAAACATCGAACAATGTGACTCAATTACACGAAATATGTATTATTTAGTTCAAAATCCAAAATGTCAAATTTCACTTTAAATTTAGTTTTATGTTAAATATGCAAATCATTTCAATTCGTCTCTTAAATTAACATTTTTTGAATTGGATGAATTAAATAGAAATATATAAGATAATATGCATAGTTATATCCTATCACAATTATATTTTAGGTTAGGGTTAATTGTTATACGTCCCTTCATTTATAATCGTTAAATCATTTTGTTTATTTTCTTGTATACATTTGTTCAATGATTTAACTTACATTTCCTTAAAATGCAAATTTTAATTTTTTTCTAAAATAAGAAATATATTTTACCTAACGTTTAGTTTAATAAATATTATTGCGAAACATTTAAAACTGCTCATAATAATGCCAACAGAAAAAAGATTTTTTACTAACGTTTACTAAATTATGTAAAGGAGTTCTTTATTACCAATACCTAAATTTAGTAATTTTTTAGAATATCAATCCAGTCAATCAATAGCTATAAAAAATTGTGTATACATAAAGTATTTATACACACACACACACACACACACACACACACACACACACACACACACACACACACACACAATATATATATATATATATATATATATATATATATATATAGTTATATATACTACTGACCATTAAAATTGCTACACCAGGAAGAAATGCAGATAAAATGATATTTATTGGACAAATATATTATACTAGAAATAACAAGTGATTAAATTTTCAAAATATATATATTTGGCGCTACATAGATCCTGAGAAATCAGTACCCAGAACAACCACCTCTGGTAGAAATAACAGCAGTTATAGGACTGGGCATTGAGTCAAACAGAGATTGGATTGCATGTACAGGTACAGATGCCTATGCAGATTCAACACGATGGCACAGTTCATCAACCGTAGTGACTGACGTTTGGTGATGAGCCAGTCATTTGGCAACCATTAACCAGGCGTTTTCTACTGGTGAAAGATCTGGAGAACGTGCTGGCCAGGGCAAAAGCCGAACATGTTCCGTATCAAGGAAGGTACGTAAAATACTGGATACATGTGGTCGTGCATTATTTTGCATATATATATATATATACATATACATAATATAGATATACATATATATATATTATATATACACATACATATATATATATATATATTTATATATACTACTGGCCATTAAAATTGCTACAACAGGAAGAAATGCAGATAAAATGATATTTATTGGACAAATATATTATATTAGAAATAACAAGTGATTAAATTTTCAAAATATTTGGCTAGATATATAGATCCTGAGAAATCAGTACCCAGAACAACCACCTCTGGTAGAAATAACAGCAGTTATAGGACTGGGCATTGAGTCAAACAGAGATTGGATTGCATGTATAGGTACAGATGCCCATGCAGATTCAACACGATGGCACAGTTCATCAACCGTAGTGACTGACGTTTGGTGATGAGCCAGTCATTTGGCAACCATTAACCAGGCGTTTTCTACTGGTGAAAGATCTGGAGAACGTGCTGGCCAGGGCAACAGCCGAACATGTTCCGTATCAAGGAAGGTACGTACAATACTGGATATATGCGGTCGTGCATTATCCTGCTGAAACGTAGGGTTTTGCTGGTCTCGAATAAAGGGTTGAGCCACGGGTCGTAACACACCAGAAATGTAACGTGCAATTCAAATGTTCAAAGCACCGCCAATGCGAACAAGAGGTGACAAAGACGTGTATCCAATGGCACCCCATACCAACACACCAGGTGATGGGCCAGTATGACGATGACGAATGCACGCTGCCAGTGTGCGTTCACCACGATGCCGCCAAACAAGGATACGACCATCATGATGCTGTACACAGAACCTGGATTCATCTGAAAAGATGACGTCTCGCCTTTCGTGCGCCCAGGTTCGTCGTTGATCACACCATTGAAGGCACTCTTGTCTATGACGCAGCGTCAAGGGAAGCCGCAGCCATGGTCTCCGATTTCGTCGTCGAACTGTTCGTGCAGACACTTGTTGTTTTCCAAACGAACCCATTTCTTGACTCAAGGCTCATGACGTGGTTGCACGATCTATTACGGCCATGCGGATAATATGCCTGTCTTCTCGGCTGTTAGTGATAAGTGGCTGTTGAGATCCCGCATGGCGTTCCGTATTACCGTGCTGAACCCATCGATTACATATTCTGCTAACAGACATTGGATCTCGACCGACGCGAGCAGCAATACTGCGATAAGATAAACCGCAATCCCATTACGCTACAATTCGACCTTTATCAAAGTCAGAAACGTGCTGGTACGCATTTCTCTTTCTTACACGAGGCATCGCAACAACTTTTTACCAGGCAACAACGTTCAAATGCAATTTGTGTATGAGGAACCGGCTGAACAATTTCCTCATTTAAGCACAATGTAGGTGTCACTATTGGCTCCTGCTTTGTCTGAATACGCTGAAAAGCTGTTCATTTACATATCACAGCACCTTCTTCCTTTCGTATAAATTTCACGTCTGTAGCATGTCAATGTCATCGCCTTCTTGGTGTAGCAATTTTAATGTCCAGTAGTGTATATATATATATATATATATATATATATATATATATATATATATATATATATATATATATATACAGAGAGAGAGAGAGAGAAATCTATAGTAATGATTTGATGTTGAGGTGACTTTTAATTCTAAGCACATACATATTTTTGGTTTAAATGTAGATAAATATTATTTATGGGTAGCCAATTTAATCAAACTTACACCAAGTAGTTACCAAGTTACCAAGGATCCCACCAAAATTTAACGGAATTACTAGAAACGCCGCTTATAACGTAGAAACGAATAAATTGCATCTGTGTTTGTCCAGGATTTGAGTATTTCATATCTGTCTGAGATATTTTAAGACGAATACAAGTAATGTTTAAAAATTTGTAAAAATATTCATGAATTCTCGAAAAACAAAATATCATGACACATGACATTTATAAGAAGAAATTGCTTGAAATACATCACTATTTTTTTAACAACTAATATTTTTTTAAAGAAAAACGGAAGTCAGATGATTATAATCAAATCTAGAATATTGTTGTCACAGAAATATCTAAGGAATTACAATGTTCAACATCGTAAATAATTGGGATTTTAACACAAAAATTGCTTGTTTTTTTTCCTGTAAAACATGAAAATTAATCACTCTAAAAACTACATTATGATTTACTGCTATACAGAAAAATATTTAAAGAATTTATGTATTCGGATTGTAAATTATAAAAGTTTGAAGGGGAGTTTTTTCCAATTTTCGATACGTTTGTTCATTGGATGATTGTCAAGAATGTATTTTCAGAATATTGAATATGTACTTATATTTATTTAGTATTGTAAAATATCCTCATGACTAGCATTTCTTAACTTGTCTCGCAACACACGTGGAGTGTTTTGCTTAATCTCCCCCAAATATTACGGCTCAAGGCAGCTTAAAAAGGAATTACAGAGGTTTTCTTGGCATGAGTATTCCTATAATTGTCATGACAAAAACGAGGAACATTTAAAGTAACATTAAAGGAACATTTAAAGTAAGGTATAATTTTCCCCTGTTATTGTAATATGTTCTAATTTTCCGGAGAAAAATACATTATTGTCATCGCAGCCCTAAGTTTAATTGCCAATAATGTTGGCATGCACAAAACTGTGAAAAAATCCTCACTACTACATATAAAATAAAGATATTAACTAGTATAGACAAGGAGGAGGAAAGAGTATACTGATGCACTGGATTTAGTTTTTACATTGAAAGACATCCGTATATAAGATACTTAAACTGTTATTAAAAATAGATGTAATGATATTAAACTGTGAATAAAGAAGTTTAATTTTCTCTTTTTAAATCGCAATAAACTGTATTTTTCATAAGAACTTTGAAGTCTTTATTTCTTAAATACCTGATTTAAAGTGATTTATCAAATCGTAATTTAATTAAAAACCTAAATAATACGAGAGCCAACCAGATTATTAAATGCGTCTTCTAATTGTGAATTTTTTACTTGACCAAAAATAATTGGATCTACGTCTAATGATAAAATTTTCATTCATTTCCTCCACATCTCTAATTTTAGAAACTATGAGAAAAAATGATTCTAAAAGATTTAAATTTCGTTTTCGTTCCACCAGCATACTTCTTTTCTTTGTACCTAGATCAGAGTTGAGCTGTATCAGTTAGATAGAATCAGTCGGGTAGGAGTCTTTATAGTTTAGAAACAGGAATCAAGCAGAAGAACCACCTAATTCTTGACCTGTCCCATTCCTAGGTATCATTTCACATTTATGGCATTTTGACTACGATTTAATCAACGTACCTTACGCATTTATTGAACTTGATACACCTTTGTCTAAGCCAAGATGTGAACTCATTACATTATGAAAATGACACCCTTATCAGCCACGACCTTAATTGAGATACATGTACCTAGAAGTCCTGACAGGCTGAATGTTTATGAAACATGTAAAATATATAATTGTGTTTTCAAGAAATAACAATAATTCTATGTTTGCCAATTAAAGGGAACTTGACGATCAAATATCTCTAGTCGTAAATAATAATTATTAAAATAATTCTGCTCATAAGCAAATGTTACACATTACTCAACATCAACAAAACATAAAATATTTTAATATAACATTTAACATTTATTTATACTCAGAGACATATACATTATTCTAAATTAATATGTAAGTTATATTCAATAAATATTTTGTAAGGATTATAACATTTATAGACTCATAATAATAACCAAAGAATTTATGACCTAAAATTCACAAACTCGATTCTTTCATTTTGTCAAAACAAATATGTTTACTTTGAGAAACAATAATAGTTACTTTTTTACAAAAGAAAATATTATATTGATGATTGCACTAGCAGGCGCAAATACACACCCCTTTATATTATAGCTCCAAAATATAATATTTTAAGTATAAATAAGGGAATGGAGACCCGATTGTGTGTTTATTCTCTGCAGGGATTGATTTGAGGATATTTGTAAGAAATATAGTCAGAATTTCTGTCCTTAGCATACTTAAGCTCTTTTTTATTTTGAAAAATAATTATTGTTTATTTGGATTCAGTGAACTGGCTAACGCAGAGATGCAATTAATTTAAGTGATTTACATACCATTTTGGAGTTTTTCTTACTCTGTGAAAGAATCCCGTGCCTTATGTTTTTCTCTTAAAATATATATTGAATTCTATGAATAAAAACTGACTGTTGAGAAAATATAACAGCTACAAATTCCCTCTTCTTTCTATTTTCTAACAAGTTGCTTTTCCTGAAAGAATAACTATGCTTTTACCATTTTTAATTAATAGCTTCTGAAGAAAAGTATTGTTTTAATCTTTGAAGCGAATGCAATTTCGATTTTTCCAGTGTGTCACCATTCAGAAATGCATTAAATTACATATGAAAAGAGTCGGTGCCTCAATATTGAAGTCACAAAGGAGCTTTTGATGGTTCTGTTCCTTAATCGATTTTTTTAGATAATCTAAGTTTGAAATATCATTTAGTGACACAAAACATCGTTTTAAGATGCAACGAAATAAAATAACTTATTATGTATCACTTTTATTTGTTTAATATATTGTTTTTAAGTCACACGCGCAAAATTGAAACTTTAGTTAAAAGATAATTTTTTTTATTCTTTGGTTTTTGATTTCATTATACTTCTGAATGTTGATTTAAATTTCGCCTTTACTTTTAATACTCTTTCATTGATTTTAATTATTCACATTTTTTTCTATTTCTAACTAGATTAGCACTCAAAATATGCTTTGTAATAAGTGTATTTTTAAACTTATATTTTCTGGCTTAAGTAAAATATGTCAATTATTTATAAATGCTTATTTTAATATTTTTTTACTGAAAAATCACCTATTTATGTCGTGTTTATTTAAAAAAGTTGGTCTAAAAACCGAGTTATTCAGAAAAATATAAATAAGCGTTTCTCAGTGGTAAAAATTCAGATCTAGTAAAGTTGGTTGTGTCAAAAGAAAAAAAAAATTTGAAACTGATGTAAATTGATTTAATTAAATCAATTTAAATTAGTTATGCGTAATATATTCAGCTATCATTTTATTAAAAAGCTCACATGAAACATGCATCAACGAATAAATAGTTTGCATGAAATCAATTTTAATAAATTTAATAGGTTTTATTTAATTTGCTTATGCAACAGAATGCATGTACTTTAGGAAATAAAACAAACTTTGAAATGGATTTGTGTGAAAAATGCAAATTATCTTTGAAAAATTTATCATGAAATAATTATGATGGTAATCTCTATTTCACACAGTAAAACAATAAATAAATCAAAACGATGTTGAAAACAAATCCTTCAAAAAGTATATGATTAAAACTGTAACTCATGAATAGAGATCCGATTTAAGAGTAAGAACTGCGCTTAACGATCTCGTGTTCCCGATATTTAATTCCATTTCCTCGAAAAGACGACACAATATTTGGAAAACAGGCCAACAGTTTCCTGACGATTTTAAAGATTAATAGCCAAAAGTTAGACACTTTGCGTAGAATTGGATTTGCGTAACGTTTCAAATATTTCATTTAGGAATAACGAGGCAGGAAATTTTGATGCCTTGTAGAGTTCTGTCTCACTTTGGTGTAAAGTTCTATCAACAGTGTCGCCTCTTTACAAGTATGTTTTACTTGAATCGCATTTAGATTGAAAGCGAAATACGAATGTTAAAAAGATTAGTAATTCGAATGATAATTTTTTTTGACTGATAACTTCGGTGCCTTAAAAATATATGCAGAACACAAAAATAGGCTTTTAAACAATTATTTAAGATATCTGCCTACAAAAATTTGATATATAACTTATGATTTAGTTAAAGTTAATGTTGATGAAGCTGATATAAAGTCGAAAAGTTAATACATTTTCTTATTTGTAAATCTTGTAAGCAGAGCTTTTCAATTTCCAAAATAGTTTTACGTTTTACTGTATGTTAAATAGAAATTAAGTGACAGGAATTTTAAAATACGTTTACTTAAAAAAATTTTTTTTGAAATTACATTTACAATGGGAAATACTAACGAAAATTTTTATTTTACTCTTTACTATTTTGTTAAAATGTAGCTGTTTTTCCATAGTATGTTGATATGTTTATTAATATGAAACAATTATTTAGGCGTATACATTCGGAAAAAAGTGACAACATAGTCACCATCACAAGTTAAAATATTTAAAGAATATTTTTTCATAATTTTATTTTTCACAAAATCTATAAATTTAGTTAATACGATATCTCTAATAATAATAATAATAAAGATATTTAGGAGAAACACACACACACACACATAGCCTTCTAAACGCTATTTCCAATACAAGGAAGCAAACGTTTGAATTATGAAGCAAATTTTCATTAACATATTTTTAAAGGGAATGTTCAATAAAATTTCAAAAATATCAATATTGTTGTATATTTTCAATCATATTTTCTAAATCATTTAATATTTTTCTTAGATGTTGCCGCATTTCAAAGAACATTGTCACATGAACCTAATGTCTAAGTTAAATTAAGGTTGACGCACCACCATTTTATGTAGTTTTAGCCGTTTGGTTAAAATGTCACTAAAATTTGCCAGAAAATAAACAATTGCTCGAAACGTACAATAAATGTATTTAAGTTTTGACTAACTTTATATTTTTCCATCATAATTGGCCTAAAAACGAGAAAGAAAATTCAAATTATAAGCACATGATTCCAAATATAACTGTAAATAGGAATAACAAAGCTTTCAGGCACATATGTTTATTAATATTATTAAAGTTTCACATCACAATATATAACAGTAACGGCAAATTACATATAATTTCACAAAACAGCTACACACAAAGAAAGAGGCAACGAACAAAACCACTTCAATATCTTAAGTGATCTCAAGTGTCTTTCTGGAAAATTCATTAGTTGCGCCTAGCGCCATCTACCTACTTAAACAGGGATGGTAGCTGTAATTATACCTGCTACACCCTCCCCCTACACCTTCGAAAGCCGTCTATGTAAGGTGGTGTATTATTAACAAATTTTTAATTTTTCCAGCAATTTTATTTGAGGCTAAAGGTAGTTGGAAAGTTGCAGGGGCGTTTCTTAAACCATATGGTATTCTTTTATACCTAAATGCACCAAATGGGCACACAAATGCAGTCTTGTCTTTATCCTGAGGATTAACCTCAATTTGATGATATCCAGTTTTTAGATCAAGAGTAGACATAAAAGTTGTGGATTTCACATCGTGCAAATGTACATCCATGAGAGGCAGTGGATACTCATCAGGAACAATTATCGCATTTAGCTTACGATAATCTCTACACAATCTAATAATTCCATTATTTTTAGGAACTAAAACAACCGGTGATGCATACAGTGATTTGCATTCTTCGATAATATCATTGGGCAAAATTTCATTAATTTCTTTTCATAAAAGTTCTTTGTTTTTAGGAGACAGTCTATAAGGTGTTGATGCAATTGGTGGAAGGTCACCTGTACTGATGTAATGTTTAACATAAGGAGTTGGTTCTCCTCCTAGCTGGAAAATATCTTAGTTTTGATTAATCAGAGCAATTAATTGATTTCTGTTTTCTGCATCCATATTCTTTCCTTCTTCTTCTCTCAAGCAAAGGTTGTTAGCATCGAGCATTACTTTAGGATTTCTTTGTATTGGACCATAATTTGTAATTAAATTCGTATGACAAGGAATCCTACTGACTTCGACAGGAATGTCTTTTCTGGGTAGTGATAAATCTTTTGCAAACTGTATTCTGTAATTAGGTTTATCACCAAAATACCAGCAATTGTGTCGCATGTCCATCACGATTCCAGATTTTCTCAAAAAGTCAACACCTAAGAGAGTACGATTAGCCTTTGCCGAAAAATCAAGTCAATTCGAAAGTTCGGCCATGAACTGTAATTAGAACTGTAGTTTTTTTTAATAATTGGTGTGGATTGTTGACCAACAGCCAAACACACTGTAAGATCAACTTCTACAAATTTTTGTCCTCGAAGCTTTAAAAACTTAAATATTAACTCTCCGCCAACTGATTTTCTGGTTCCTGTGTCAGCACAAACTGTCCCTGTAGCTTCATAAACTTCAATGTCAAGTAAAGCTACAGGAGAGATGAGACAAGTAAACATCTGTATGGAGTTGGCATGAGCACTGTCTTTTATTTGAGACATTTTGTTTTATAAGTCCTGGATAGCCACATGCATAACAATAAACGGAGTTTTCAAAATTTCGTGATGGCCTATAATTTGGGTGAGATAATGTATTTTTGTGGGTACTAAAAGCTTCAGTCTTTTCAAATTTAGGGAATTGGTATTTATTTGATTCTTGATTGACTGCATTTATAGCATATTTACGTTTATGCAATTCTTGGAATTTTGAATGTTTTACTAGTTTCTGATAAGGAGATTATTTTCATACAAATCGAGCTTATCAGCTGACAAGACAGGATCTTATTAACCTTTTCGTAACTATCTTAATAGTGATTTTTATAATCAGGGGGGGTGCATTCTTTCTTAATTTGATCAACAAGAAAAAGTTCTTTTAATTTGTCAAATGAAGTTATTTCTAATTCATGAATCCAACCTTCAAAGTATGTCCTGAGCTCAAAAATAAATATTTCCAAGTGGAATTTTCGCGTATTTGATGGCTACTAAAAAGAATTCTAAGCCTGTCTGCTGTCAACTTAAATCTTTGCAACAATACAGTACGAATATGGTTATAATTTTAGAACATTTCTTCAGATTCTCTCGCAATTAGTTTACCAATATCACTTGGGAGTACACCTACTAAATGCGATACCCAATAATCAGTAGATATATTTAAAAACTTCATCTGCCTATAAAACATTGTTAGAAATACTGTCATATCATCGGAATCAGGATTAAATGTAGGAAAGAGAATTTTTATATCAATCCGCGTACGAGTACGATCATTGTGACTGGAATCTAAAGCTGTTGTTGAATTTAAAGGTTTCAGCCTAAGCTTTTCAAGTTCAAATGCTCTTTCCTCAGCTAAACGCTGATTTTCCCTTTCCAATTTCTTTATTTCCTCATCTTCAAATTGTTTCCAATCTTCAATAATACTATTTAATATATCTTTAATAAACCGTTCGTCATCTTTAAAGAATGAAGATTTAGTGATTTTGTCACGTAAATCAATAAATTTATCATCAGAAGTAACAGTTATGTGTAATTCTGATGCTAAATTATAAAGATAAATTTTCTTACCTTTTGAGAGAAAAGCCATGTTTACCCTCTATTATATTAAAAGAGAAATTTTTTATATAATTCAAAACTTGTAATTGAATTACTAACTAGGTAATTCAATTAAAAGTTTTGAATTATTGAGGTAAACGGGAACAATATAGAATCAATATTCAGAAAAACTTTATAAAAATTACTTAAAATATCTAATTAAATAATAAAATATTATTTTTAAAATAAACAACGCATTATCATAAAATTCATCACAGTACTTTCAGTTAAAATTATTAAATATATGAGTTAAGATAATTTCGAAATATCTGCAAACACTTACCAAGTTATGTATCTTGATAATATATTTATGCAATCAGTACGCAATTATAATATTTTTATAAAATATAAAATTTGAAAATATTTACTATGTATACCGCAAATTAACACAACACACAGATATAGTAATTAAAAAATATATATATCTTGACTTAAATAATTTGAAATTTAATGTAATTAATCAGGGAGAGAGCGTAATTCTAAATATATTTAATAACTTGCGATCATGGTTTTTAAATGTATTCTCTTCATTCATTCAATATTAAGATATTTATCTAATTAAGAGGATATATATAAATTGTATTTAATACATCTTGAAATTAACATCAAACTTAATTGAAATTAATACAAAATAATTTTAAATATTTAATTTTCAAACATGGTATCTTACAGCAAATTTAAAAATACTCAAGAATATTTTAAATAAAATAATTTATTCTGTAAGGTAAAAACTACAGCATTTTCTAAAATATTTGACAACTCAACCCTTTGAAATGCACTTTTGTATTTATCTCGTAAATTTTAATCAGTTAATATATTTTATGTTCATGTTTAAATTTACTTAATTTGGCAAATATATATGATGTTGTGGAAAACTAAAATAAATTTAAATTGGTTTAAATGTTGTTAATTTAATTTTACTTTAAAAAGAGTTTAAAAAAATTACAGTAATAAATTTATAAAAAAATAATTTTATAATTTTTTCTATTTCCCAATTTATATTGAACATTCATTTAAATCCGATAACTAGTTTTGTAACTCATTATTTAAATAAAACCTGAAATATTTAACTATAAAGATTTATATTTAAACTTATAAAAGAAATAAGACAATTTCTTATTATATAAAAAATTCTTATACTATATTGGTTCATTATGAAATTTATTTTCAATATATAAGCAAAAATGTTTTCATAATTTTTCGTTGAATGCTAAAGTTTAGAATAACTACAAACATAAACTTATAAAAGTTTGTACTATTGTAATAATAATCAATATTCGTATTTAATACAATAATACATTCTTTTAACAGTTGTATTACATAATCATACGTTTAATGGAATTTGCATATTAGAGGGATAATATTAATTGGAAAAAATGAAAATACAACGTAATATTTTACAATTCATAAAGGAATATGAAAACATGCATCTAATTTAAGATATATTGTGTAAATAATTAAAGATTTATGTATGTTTTTAAGACAATTTTTTATTTATAACCAATTAATAATATCAATAATTAAAATTTTCATTTAAACTTACATAAATTTAAAATGAACTTTCGTACTCAAATTTTTTAATATATAATTTAAAAATTTAATTGTTTCTAAAAATTTTTCAAAATGTTATTTTTTCAAAACAAAATCATTCACTTTTAGCTCTTCTGGCTTTCATTCAACAATTCACAGTAAATAAGAATTACACATCTGGAAATGAAATTTTCTGGTTTTAAGTAAACGTCATTTTTTCCCGTTAAAATGGAAACAAAAGTTCACTTTCTTTATTGAATTTTATCACTCAATTAATACTGGCTTTATTTTATATGAAAGAAAATTAGTTTCATAGTATTAATTGTCTAAAGTTATAAGAATGACTGAAAAGCAATAATCTCTCTCTCTCTCTCTCTCTCTATATATATATATATATATGTGTGTGTGTGTGTATATATATAAATATTTACACACACACATTCACACACACACACACAAACACACACACATATATATATATATATATATATATAATATGTATATAAATAATTTCATATTGAACTACAAATGTGAGATTATAAAAGTAACAACTAATGCATTGTAAAAATTGGTAAATGCACTAAAAGTTATAAAACAGTATCTGATATTGCTCTTATGAAAGTTTTTATGCTCCAAATTTGAGGAGAATTTTAATTTTATATAAAAAAAAAGAAAAAACTATGATGAATTCTAATAGGTCATTTCATATTTGAAAGATGCTTTGTGTTGCAAAGAAGTTACTACTGACAAAAATACTTAAGACATTTTAACTGTATGCAATGTTTCCACTGTTAATAAAGCATGTATACGATATATTATTTTACAATGAATTATACTATAACCATTTGTTTTTAGTAAACATTTTAATTGATAGGAACATGTGTTTATTCTTTCAAAATAAAACGTTTTATAACCAAAATTACTTATTTGTTTTATATTTGTGTTCCATTTATTGCTGCCAAAACTGGCGTTTTTGTGAATTTTGGTCTCTGAAATGGAAAATTAACAAATTTTCTTACTATATCATGTAATGAGGTTCATTTGAATTTTCATTCATAAATAAAATAAACTTACGTTTCTAGGTTTGTTATTAAAGAATATGCTTTTTATTTTAAATAAATGTAGCTTAAAATAATAAACTAGAATTTGTTTTAAATCTAGACTTCGATATTTGAGCTAGAAACCAAGTGAATGTGTCCGGCAGTATTGGCACGCTTCCAGCAGCTCCAAAATTATGTCATTACTCACTCCTCATTAAGTTGAAGAATTGAAAAACACTGAGCGGCAACTCGGAGACTTCTTACGTTTTTAAGTTACTTCATATTTTTAATTGTGATAATCATATACATTTAGCCGTAGGGAAAATCTAATTGTACGTGACTGGAAAATTTATAACTTTTAACTCGATAATTTTTACTTTTACGAAATATTTCTCAACTTATGTTAAGAGTTTATTCTTTGAAGAACGTTTATTTCATTATAATTTTCACTGTTACATGCATAAAGATTAGACGTGAGGAAAATTAATCGAACATCAAAGATGATTATATTTTCTTTAATTGTTTATATCCGTGGGTCCTTGATAAATTTTATAATGTCTTAGGTTATGCTCACAGACACACCAGATATATATATATATATATATATATATATATATATATATATATATATATATATATATATATATATATATATATATATATATATATATATATATATATATATATATATAAAATATTCAATATTTTAACCCCTCACCCGAGCTACGAAATAATTTCAAGGAAGCTATTGTCACTCGCTTAGCCCTGATGCATTAACTAGTCACATTTGTTGGTCTATTTATTTTAGTTCAAGTGTAGTGAGTTAAAGATGACGATTTTACTGTAAAATTTAACTCTAAAAGATTATTTACCGATAAAAAATAATAAAATTAATTTACTCTAAAAAAGCTAGTCTATTGAGAGATCCATTGTATAAAATTTTATAAAGTTTTGTAATTTCCCGGAAACATTAAAATTTCAATTTTTTCTGCATTTATAAAACATGAAAAGGAGATAAATTACAAAAGAAGATATATTAAGTTTATAACATTGGAATAATCATGGCTTTCGAATTTTTCTTTGTTTTAAAATAAAATGTAATAATTTTTTCGGCATAAGGACTAAGCTAAATACTACAAAATGCTTAAAAGGTTTATGTGTTAATTGTTCTAGAACAAAACATATTTTTGAAATGCCCATTCAGAGGACCATGAAAGAGATTTCCAAAATTTAAAGTTTAAATCAAAACATGTGTGATAAGTACAGGGTGCGTCAGTAAATGTGTATTCACTCTCAACCGTCATTGGAAATTTATGTTCCATTCAAAAATGTTCAATTGCTGGGAATGAACAGTTTAAGTCCAATTTAAAGCATAAATACGTTTTCTCACTCAAATGTGACTACGTTAAATATAATGGATTTAAGCCTCAATAAATTTCTGAATGTAAATCACCACCAACAACATGTCGAGTTTGATATCTACACACACCTATATCTTATCTATATCTTACTTATATCTTACCTACACATATATCGTATCTAATTACCTCCCCTCTTCCCAAACCTCACACCGCAGGATTTTGTCTCAGGTACACGGTAAGTTTTAAGTTATTCAAAAGTATATAAATCACATAATAAAGAAAAACTTTGGCATGAGATTCATATGCTTTTGAGTACCGTAACACTTACCGTGTCCAAGAGACAAAATCCTGCGATCTGAGTTTTGGGAAGAGGAGAGGTGAATAGATTTGCCGCCTTCGTTCGATAAACTGTGATTTGACAAATTTTGATAAAAGTATGCTTGTGCGTCGTGATGAAAGTGTGGCGTAGCACCATCTTGTTGGGAATAAAACTTATCATTAATGTAAAATCTACGAATACCACAGAGAATATGGAAACAGTATTGTTTAATACTTTTCACATGCTACATCACTTTTATAGTAAAAAGTCTCAATAAGTCGCAATGCATTAAGGCTACATATCTTATTTATTACTTAAATTGGAGTCCTTTCTCCAAGAAATTAAGCTTTGTAGCACGAGAAATATGGATTCACGGAAGTTTCATAGTGAGTATACATTTTTTCACACTCCCTATATATTAATTTATATAGATGAATAATATATATCATTATTATAGATATGAATGTGTGGAATATATCATAATAATATTAATAAAGTTAGCTCTCTATTGCCATGTAACAATAAAACTGATCAATAACAATATAGCTAATTTTATTTTTCACCAACAAATGAAGAAAAATCTTTAACATTTATATTAAATATGTAAAAAATATAGTACTATAAATTAAAATGATAGACAGTAGCGGGAAACTTGTAAGTAAATTTATAGAGACAGATTAAATATTCAATTTGTTGATAAAAGCAAGGACATTAAAAACGCGTCGGTTTCGTCCTATTTAATTCAGTTTTATTGTTTACATAATCTTTTACTCTGTGAGAAATTGATTACCTCATTGATTGATTGATTATTACATTACTGACTGACTGATTATTTCATTTTATAATCATTTAATATGAAATTTAAAAAAAACATACATTCTATTTTTATGTATGTATTATGTTTAATATAATTCACAACAATAATTAAAATTTTATGAAACATTTTGAAAATGCTATTATAAATCTTATTAGTTTATTTCAAATTAATAAAATAAAAATTAACATTTTATTCTAAAATCATTTAACATTTTTTTTAAATGCATAGTAAATTAACCCCTTGTGTTGTCTTTATATTATTTTATATTTTATGTTGATGTTTATATGTTTTCCTGGTAATTCAAATAAAAATAACTCGTCTCACATGAATTGCTTATCTTCCACTTATCATCATTATAAATTCATAAATCAATGATTAAAACAAACAAAACACGTTTATTGGCTGTAACTGACAAATAATAAAGACAAGACATGGACGCCGATGGCAACTGATATTTATTAATGCAAAATATGACCACTGTTTGAAAGTAGACGAAACAAATCTGGCAGAGAATGTATTTATTTTTGCAATAATCTTCCTCATCAATAATATTAGTATAGCAATGAAAATAAAAATTCTTTATTTAATGTTTTCCCTTTTAGAGATATTAGTGTAATTTAAGTATGTTTTCTTTATATTAAAGTATCACTAAAATTAAGTTCTTTTTTTTTAATAACCCTTTCTCTTTCAGAAATTAAAAAAAATCTTATGTACAAGGATATTTCAAAGGGTGACACTTTATTTTTACATTTATTCATTTAATTCTGAAACTCAATGTCTAAGGAATTTGGCTTATGATTTTCCATGCATATATTTATGTTTTTCTAATCGGTGTTTCATCCACCATGCATTTTGTCATTTTGATGTGTCAGACAATTTTATTCCGACTTATTATTCCCCAATTTTTACCACAACCAACCCAATAATTCATCCATTATTGATATTTGTTGAAAGTGGTCCTAAAAAGATTTTTAAAAATATTTCAGATTAGAAATTAACTAAACATCACATGAGTTTTTTTTGTTATGTTTTTAACTTTTTCCGCCAGATAATTTTATTTAGATTATCTGATTGAACAAACCATTTGTCCGCACGTTTCTATAGTATCATACAATCCAGTCAATCAAATATTTCATGATTAATAGTTGATGATTTTTTTGAAAGAAAAAAAACAAGTTTAAGAAACATAAATGCTTTCTGTCCTGGTTTCTCTGTTCTGTCAGGTAATTTTATTCGGGCATATTATTTCACATTGTTCCAGAGTCACATAATATTCAACCAATAAAATCTACTTAATATTTAAGGTGTAATATTCCATTATGTAAATAAATTATTCTGAAAAGCCTATATGTTTTTCAACTACATTTCTTTATTATTTTCCCATTCTAGTTATAACTTAATGCAGAATAGGAAAGCAAGTGTTATTTAGTTAAAGAGAAAATATAAGAAATACTAATAGTAATCGAATTTTTTTACAGATTTGAGTGAATATTTGACAATTTTCACAAAAGCAGAACACATTTTCAGATGAATTAAATGTCTACAAATTCAATGCGTTAATCGGATGATGGTGTTCATCACATTCCTCATAATTATCTTTTCCATTCACTATAAAAATGCTCTTTTCCTTTCTGAAGAGTGAAAGAGAAATTAATTCTCAGCTGCAGTCACGCGTACGAATGCTTAACTCGATTAAGCGTAGTCAGAAATATAGATATTTTCAGAGCCAAAAAGGATCATTTTGGACGAACAGGAATGATTGGTCTCTGTTGTAGAGATTTTGAAAAAAAGATGAAATTAATCCTTTTGTTTTGGATTATTCTCTTTAGTGTAATGCGGAATAAAAAAAAATTTGCGATTGCTTATAATTCGTTTCTATGTTAATTCAACCAATATTTCAATAAGAAATGATAACAAAGACACTCAGCATTTTGTCAAGAAATGTGGAACTAAAGAAATTGATCGAACTTATTGTTTCCAATTTGATTGTTATCTTTTTATCATTTTATGTTTATAAATTTTTAAATTACGTTTGAGAGAAATTGCAAGAGTATAGATCTTGATAAAAAATAAACAGCGCCAACTGGCTTCGAAAAGGATTTATTAACATATCGACAAAATCAAAATGAGTTACAAAATATACAGAAAGATGACAAAACACAACATTTAGTATAAATTATGGAACCTGCATTTTTAGCAGATCCTTTTATAGGAGTTTGACAACTTGTTTTCTGCTATTGTTCGCATTTGGTGACAACCAAATATTTGTTTTTTCTCTATCTGGAAAAATAGTTATATTACATAACATAAATAGTATTTTAATAATTTTTATATTGAATATGTTTTCTACATTGATCATTTTGAATAATATTAATGGAGACTTTCTCGACACATTCAATTGCATTAAGTTTTACGAATTTTTGATGAAAATCAAACAATACATGAATTAAATGAAATCGCTTATAAACTTAGCTAAACTACGAATTTTTGAAGAAAATCAAACAATACATGAATTAAATGAAACCGCTTATAAACTTAGCTAAACTACGAATTTTTGATGAAAATCAAACAATACATGAATTAAATGAAACGACTTATAAACTTAGCTAAACTACGAATTTTTGAAGAAAATCATACAATACATGAATTAAATGAAATCGCTTATAAACTTAGCTAAACTACGAATTTTTGAAGAAAATCAAACAATACATGAATTAAATGAAACCACTTATAAACTTAGCTAAACTACGAATTTTTGATGAAAATCAAACAATACATGAATTAAATGAAACCGCTTACAAACTTAGCTAAACTACGAATTTTTGATGAAAATCAAACAATACATGAATTAAATTAAACCACTTATAAACTTAGCTAAACTACGAATTTTTGAAGAAAATCAAACAATACATGAATTAAATGAAACCACTTATAAACTTAGCTAAACTACGAATTTTTGATGAAAATCAAACAATACATGAATTAAATGAAACCACTTATAAACTTAGCTAAACTACGAATTTTTGAAGAAAATCAAACAATACATGAATTAAATGAAACCGCTTATAAACTTAGCTAAACTACGAATTTTTGATGAAAATCAAACAATACATGAATTAAATGAAACCACTTATAATCTTAGCTAAACTACGAATTTTTGATGAAAATCAAACAATACATGAATTAAATGAAACCACTTATAAACTTAGCTAAACTACGAATTTTTGAAGAAAATCAAACAATACATGAATTAAATGAAACCACTTATAAACTTAGCTAAACTACGAATTTTTGAAGAAAATCAAACAATACATTAAATGAAACCGCTTATAAACTTAGCTAAACTACGAATTTTTGAAGAAAATCAAACAATACATGAATTAAATGAAACCGCTTATAAACTTAGCTAAACTACGAATTTTTGATGAAAATCAAACAATACATGAATTAAATGAAACCGCTTATAACCTTAGCTAAATTTATTACTACTATTGATAGTTTCCAGTGAATGAAGTTAAATAATATTAGAGTTTAAATGAAATACATCAATTTTTATGCAGTTTTGCTTTTGACAATTAAGAGTAATATTTTAATTTTCAAAAACTGGTCCCTAAATTAATTTTTATCACTCTGATGCATTTTTTGCATTATATAATTATTTTTATGTAATGATTATAATATTTTCTGCATTTTAATTATTAATCTTTAATAAATTATTTTCTATAATTCATAATTAATATAATTCATAATTAATAACTATTTTTCTATAATTCACCAAGTAAGAAATGATTCCTAGAAAAAAAAGGACATTTTAAAATGAGCTGTATTTTAAATAAACTGAATGTTATTAGTAACAATAATATTAATAACATCATGTGATAATCCTTTAGGTAAAATTTGAAACACACACATGATTTGTTTAAAATATATTTGTTGCATAGTTTGTAAACAACACACTTATTTAGCAAACAGCTTGGCATCAAAAACATTATATTTGCTTGAAAAAAAATTAAGCTATAAGTCATTCATTTAGAATTAAATATACCAATTGCAATAAAACATTAATACATGATTAAAAATTGTAATAAAACACAATACATCACAAATGTTCTTAAATTTCCAAATTGTTGAAAAAAATCATCAGAAATGTCGAAGAGAATTTATTTTTTATTCAAATACTCAACACATATTCAATTATGAAATTTCATAAGTAGGATAACTGATTTGTAGACAAGTAATTGAAAATACCAATTTTAAAATATTATCCTAATTTTCTTTTCATAATTTATTCTATATTTCTTTTCATAATTTATTCTTTTACAATTTTTTATGATTAATATCATGAAAATATATTAATATTGGCTAAACACTCTGTACATTAATTCTTAAAATCTTATCCGAATTTGAAATTTGATGTTTAATATTTGTTTCTACTTTAAGAATGTAGGAAAAATATTCTACAAAAAATTGACCATATGATTGACTAGTTTTCGTGTTTTTACATAACTCTTTACGTAGAATGAAAATGTATTTATTAAAATCATTGTTTACATTTAATAAAAATATATTTTGAATTTAATTTGTCAGAAACAAAATTACGTAATATATGAATAATATGGTATGTGTGCGATACTAGCAACTATTTGATTATTTGTGAATACTGATCTTAGTTGTAAAAGCCTATAAAGAGATTTAATATGTGAACATTTAAAAGCACGCCTCTTTATTAGGGAAAAGATATTCATGTTTCTATATCAGAAAGCAGAATTAAGTTCAGAGTTTTCAATGATAATACGAAAAAGGTTAAAATAAAATAAAAAAGTTAGATCAATAAAAGAAAATCGTCCATTTTTTGAGAAATGCTTTATATTTTTATTGCATAGTATTATTGTATTATTATCATAATATTTATATATATATATATATTACATATATCTCTCTATAATTATTATGATAAAAATCTTAACTTGTGATATGGCAGACTATATGGGCCAACGCCTACAGTGCTCCTATCTATTATTCTAATTTAGGGCCAAGGTCCCGATAAAGTGGCATGCGTCTCGGTAAGGTGGTAAGAATAACATACATGTATCGGGTGAGTACGAGCCCGGGCTCTAACGTAAGGTTAACATGTTTGTAGTTCACACTCATCCCTAAGCGGCTCATCATTTTTAACCATAGTCAGCTGATAGGTCACACCTGAATTGACGCACTCCTCTCCGCATCCACGCCTCACCAGTGGACGTCAACGATTAATGTGAACATATTCTCAACCCACGAAGTTTCAGCATCCTTGTGAAGGCAAGCGTGGTGACTTTAACCATCACTGTCTACTGCAAATGATACTTTACTTTGCTGATCTTAAAGGGAAGCGGCACGAATCTATTGAGCCACAGAAGCTCTGATAATCCTTAAGGAAGCCCCCAGTGTTTAATTCAAAAATATACTGAGTATTTAGTTTATTAACCTTCTGATGGGATGAAAGGCTGAGTTGATCTTGCCAGCCCAACTATCTAAAATTGGATCAGTAACTTGGCAGTTTGAAGCGCTTCCGGTAAGCCACCGGACTTGTGAATATTACGACATTGAGTAGAAATGTATCTTCCTTAAGACCCTAAAAAAGACGTTTATAACAAAATAGTAATCAGGAAATATATTATTCGGCAATAAATTATGAACAGTGAGAACTATTTGAATACTCATGATTTTAGAAATAGAGTAATGTGTGATTATTCGATGTCTTTATGACGGGTAGGTTAAATGTCTGAGAATAAGATTTGAGCTTATGATGTGAAAGCAATTTATTTATTCAGATTTAAAAACAGTTCGCGAAAATAGTTGCAAAAGCACTGATAGCAGAAGTTTGTCTAATGTAGATTCATGAAGTGATCTTCAATGACAATTACAATACTCATCTGAAGATAGGTCTGAAATCCATAAATTGGTCCATTCTAATGTATGGGAGTCTTTGTGCTATATTAAAACTTTCAGATAATTTTATATAATTAATCAAATAATTTATAAAAAAAACCTAATTATTTAAAAAATACTCCGTTTCTCTCTTATAAAATACATCATGCCACAATACTTCGGGTTATAAACTTAATGATACTTTTATTAGATTTCATGCAAAGGTTGGAGATTTCCTTTTCCAATTTCAGTCAAAAATACGAATTTTCTTAAAAGGGGAAAATTTCATTTTCCAGTTAGAATAGCCAATATTACCATATTAGAAACGTAATAATAGGCTACAAATAAAAGTCTAATGTGAGGTAAGGATATGTCATGATTTCCAGATATTGTTAACATTACTTTCAAAAATTAAAGTCTTATGTGGTCTAAATTAAATATTTTGAAAACAAAAATGAATATATAAAAGGAAAATTTATTAATGGTGTAACATCTTTAAATTCTTTAAATGATACCAATGATAAAAATATAATTTCTCAGGTGAGTGAATATTTTTTATTGATCATAATCATTCCTGCCTATTTTTAAATGTAAGCCTTTTTACAAACTGAAAGTAAATTTTATTTTCAAAATAAATATTAGAAACGGATGAAAAGTATGAAATCATGATGACGTTAGTTAATTAAATTCTATCCCAAGATTGTAATGAAATATTTTTTAAATATTTTCTTAAGATGTTTTAGTTAAAGTAAATTATAACGCTACCATTTCACAGCTGAATAAATAAACTTTATTCGCTAATGAGAAGAGCGTTTCATCAATTCCTCGAGTTCAATAATTAAAACTAATTTTAATTGTTATCAGTACTGCCAGCTTCAAAAATAATCTTTTTTATTATATTATGATAAAACAATGTATGAGTAGTAAGTTGGAATGGAAAAGAAATTGATTACTTTTATTCGATTTTCAGTCTTATAGCAATTAATGAGAATTCCTTCTAAAATAGTATGTTCTATTTCTAGTTGATAAATTATGAATAATCTTTTTAATAAATTGTTTCTGTCTTATTTCTGACCGAAGAACATCTTCTGTGCATTTGCTAAAGAAATCACATAAAAATTATTCTAATCACTACACATTGTACTGTGCTTTGGAGTACGTGTTGATTGAAAGTTAGTAAAAATATTTTTTAAAAATCACAAGATTTTATTCACAGCAATTTCAACAAGATATAGAAAATTTTAGCTCTAAAAATCACATTTAGACAGCTCCAATTACGCTATTGTAACAGGAAACATCTTCCAAACACAGAATCACTAATACCTCAATCAAACAAGCACTTTTATGCACTAGACTTGCATTCAAGACGGTTCGTTTTCAATGATTCCTTCTAAGTCGGGTGGAAGTATTTATACCTGACTGGGATACAAAATCTAAGACTTTGGCAAAGGTATCTTGTTTAATATTAATCCTAGAGATTCGTTGACGCAATTTTTCTGAAATATCTATTTTTCTCTAAGTCACCAAGCTTTTCGTCGAAAGGCCAACAAATCACCAAATCACAAGAAATGTGTGTTTTAATAGTAAATAACGCCTATATTACGTAATGTTTGAGCAAATCTGAGTATTTCAGATTTGTCTGATATATTTTAAAACAAACACAAGTAATTAATTTATAAGTTTGTAACAATTTGTGTTTCACAGGCTCCTGAATATTTTTTTTTCTAATGGCAGATTGTAGACAGTTACAACTGCAACATAGTCTATTAATCTATTGTTCCCTGATACCCAAGGAACCGGCCAGAATCAGCGACCTCTTTGCTGCCGAGGCGTTGCCCCGGGTGCACCACAGGGGGTGGGCCACCATCGCACCCTCACACATGCCATAGGGACCCGTTATTAGGGTAGGCATCATTCATACTTTATTCACACACACAAGGAAAGGACAAAGACAAAAAAGAGAGAGAGAAAGTACATCCATGCCTGAACCGGGATTTAAACCCAGGACCTTCCTATCCGTAGTCAGGCTCGCTGACCACTAGACAAGTTGGACGGTGGCTCTTGAACATTACTGAATTAGAATCCGAGAGTCGTTGTAGAAAGTATATCAGGGATACGCTGTTTGAAATGGAGAAATTTGTATGTTGTTTGTGGTTGTTTCTCATCCCCTTGAACAGTAGAATTAGATCAGGTCCATAAGCCCATTAACCTTGAAGAAGTCTATTATCAATATGAGATCTTGTAACAGGTCCTGCCTGGTGAGTCTTAGACATGATAAAATGCGGCCACGGGAGGTTTGTGCAGAAGAACAATTAGAGCAAATTTTTAATTATTAATGTAAACGCAAAAGTTATTGATGAATGATGATCGATAAGAATAAGGACAGTTTGATCTTGTCTATTACCACCCCGAATCATGAATCTACCAGGGCATTTATTCTGATATTTAGGGTTTACCGGTGGGACTATCCGAGTGGCCTTATTCATTGCATTATATTTAAAAAATAGCTTCAGACAAGTAAAAGGAGCAGCAGACACTGTTACCTTTACATCATCAGCTGTGGCTAAAATTGTGTGCAATTTCATTTTCAGCAACATCAAAGTGAGGCAGAATTTACTGGAATTAGATCTGATGAGAAATGGAAAGTTGTTTTAGTTTCCTGAGGATGTCTGCACCTGTATTATTACTTAGGTTATGTCAAATGGTTATGTGCTGGATAGTTCTTCTACTACCTGAAAAGGTTTGGATACCTTTAAACTGCCATAACTACTTGATAGAATTGAAAGTCTGTACTAATTTTAAATTGAAATTTCAATGAATGCTAATCAATGATAATTGGATATCTAAAGGAACATAAAATCTAATTACAAAGTGGTAGTGATAGTCATTGGTCTCTTTAGTCAGCTGTTGAAGGATTACATTCTTACACTGAGGCTTATTGGTTTAAAAATAATTAACCTGCTTTTTGAACAAAAATTACCATTGTGCAACATACCATTCAACATAATCTCTCTCAGGTTCAAATGATCGGAATTCAATGTAAATTGTAAACTTCAGTGTAATTAACCATCGTATGACAAAAATGAATTAAGAGATCAATTATCTAACAAAGAAATAATATCTCTCAAATTGTAAAATAAACTTTTTTTTTATTTATAACAGATAGATATTATATAAACTGGTCATTGGGAAAAATTCTGACGTTGTGCTGCACCGAGGGTTGGATTTGTTATGATTTCTGCTTGATACAAACAGTTGATCGTGTCGAAATATTCGCAGTCTCGTTTTCTATGTTTGATGCCATATTTTTGGGAGTACGGAAGTTAAATTTAATAGCATTACCCCTTGAATGCCAAATGTTATTCAAAGTGCTTACAAGGCTAAATCTTGCTTAATGTTTAGCGCTTTGTACTTCCGTACAACAGCTCCCGTGTTGGTTTCATAATTTGGTCATGAAATTTATTGTGATTCGGGATCAACTATACTGTAAAAATTTAGAGGAAATGTTCTTTAACTTACAATGAAAATAATGCAGACTTAATTTTATTATAAAGTTTAATCCTTTAAATGTGTTTTTTTTTCAATATTCATTTCATTGGAAAATTTTTGTTTTTAATTCTTATGATAACGCAAGTTACTATTTACTTTAAAATAGGAGAAATTTTTGTATGTAATTTTAAAAATATTCACACTTTTTATATAACAAGACTTCTGGCTGTAAATTAAATTTATTTATTCAGCAATAAAAAGGCTACATTTTGCAATTTTTCTTTCAAATCTAAGTTTTATAAATTTCAATGAAACTAAATTAATTTTGACACGTGCTTCTTTTTGCTTGAAAAAGCTCCGTATTTTTAAATAAAGTAAAGTATTTGCGTCAACCTAAAAGAACATGAAACAGTATGTTCGAGGAAACTTCCTTTCCAAATTATTCCAAAATATACATAACGTTTCAATTAATAATCATCCAAATATCCTTTAGTTATAGATTTTAAGCAGTTTTTACGTACATGTGTTAGAAGTGAACTGAAATATTTCGTTCACTTCTAACACTTTTAGTTTCTATTCCCATGTTCTCATGATTGTGTTTTAAAAGAATTTTATCATTTTGAATAAAAATATTTTAAGAATATTTAGAAATAGTTCCATCATTAGAATGAATCTTACACTCATTTAATGAACATAAAATCATATTTGAGACAGATTAAATGTTGACAGAGTGAATTCCCAAGGCAGTTATAAAGCTTTTTTAAACGTCTTATTGAGGTATTCTTGGAAAGAGGAAAAGTATAAGATAAACATATAACCTTTGAGAGTAAATATTCTTTTTCCCGAATTTTAAGGAAGTTTGTTTCTTCACTGCTGTTTAAACCTGTTATATAAATAAAAATATAATTGAAGTCAGCGCCGCTTAGTTCTACATTAAAAGCCCATCACTAAATATAAAGTAAAACTACTTTTAACTACATATTCATTTTCTTCACCTTTTTTCTGTGTTTGAAAGATTAACTTTAATATAAGTGGGCATAGATATGTACCAGAAGTTAAAAAAGTGTGATTGCCTTTATTAAATTTTCTGCAGTATCAGTAGTGAATTAAAATTCTTTCTTGCTTAGAATATATTCGTGTTGATACACATTAACGTCACATAAATAATAAATTATTATTTATCTAAGAACCTATTTATAGCAATACAAACAAATAAACAGTAGACGTTCGTTTCTAAGAATCTCTAACTTACAAACACTCACCTTTTTAGGAATTAGTGACTAGTCCCTGTCCAGACTCTATAGACATATTATTATTTAAACTCACATTTACAAACTAAAATTTTGATAAAAAGTTTTCATTTTCCGAAATTTTGTTTCGAACAAATAGTTTTCTTTTTGACTTTTAATTTTATTTTTATGATATGATATTTTTAAATTTTTTATGTCCTGTCTGAGAACTTTGATTCATTCTTGGACACTCATCCAGTCACTCCAGATATTGCGGCAACAACAGTCAATATCTCTCCTCACGGGTATCAGACATTTACTTGGAAAGAAAAACCTGGGGTGCCGAATTCGACTTCTATCTTTCCTTCACGAAGAACATAGAAAGAGGAAGGAAACTCGCCCGCCCTACCCCTACATTGGAACAAAGGAGTGTTAAACTCCCACCAGGAACCCCTTTGCTGCCCATAGAATTCCTTTCAAGGATTTTTCGAATATAGACTCACGTATGATATGTAAGATAGAAATATTGAATGATGAAATTATTAACAAAGTAATGAATCGAAATGAAAAAGAGATTTCAGATATCGAGCAAGTAAATAATAGAGTGCAAAAACGTCTACCAAAACAAGTAGTAGAATGAAAAACAGAACTAAAACACTCTTTGAGAGAAAAAAAGTGATATTATATAAGGAAAACAAAGAAAATATATTTAAAAAATATAGCTTTTAAATGAGAAAAGGTAAATGATTACTTTTCTTGATTTTCCTCAATAAAGTGAAAGTAAATACTGATTTTAAATATGAATCTTATTGTGAGAATTGCATGTGTTTCTTACAGTGCATTATAAATAATTTTTTTCTGATATAGTCTTTTACTTATGAAGGCAAAGCAGGTCGGTAAAAAATCAGAGTTCTATATTTTTATATTTCAATTTCTTTTTCATGAACTTCCTATTTGTTTTTACTCTTTTTTTCGGCATTTACGAATGCGTAAAAGTGATTAGATACAGAATATCCTATATTTGTTGAAGAATATTATAATATTTGTTAATCTTGAATCATGCATATTAAGTTTATGTTTCCATAACTTTAGAAAATATTTAAGCAATTTATAAAGATATTTCTAAAAATTGATACCAATTGTACTATGAAAATGTAATTGAGCCAAAATTAAAACAGTTAGTTTAAAAATATATATTTTTAGCCACAAATTATAGTTTCATGTTAACAAACCTGGGACTGAATTTTTCCACTGGTACCGGAAAAAATAACCTGGGATAAATATAGATTAAATACTTCGTCAGTAAATATTTCTTCTAGTTGTAGGACTTTTAGAGAATATAGCTTACACATATAATATAAATATGCGCAGTAGAAATGTTTGAAACTGCGAAAAAATCCGTAATATTCTTAACTTTTCATATAAGAGTCACTTAAAAATTCAAAATGTTTTGTGAGTCATATGGAAAAGAAAACTACTTTTTCAAGCGCTATCATAAAAAAATCAAAACAAATCAGTTTTCTGTTTCAAATTTGATAATTCATGCAATATTTATATGCTCTGTGTAAACATTTGTATTAATTATGATTCGCAATATTGCAGTACGTGTTCAGTTACCATAAACAAAAAATTCATTTTGCAAATGGTTGGAAAATTAGTTTTTCGAAATACTTATATTTGTAAGTAATAGTATATAACAATGGAAAATAGTATAAAAATATGGAAATTTTCATTTTCATTTAATAATTTATAGATGTTAAACAATCGTTCAATACTTTCACTTGAAACTCTTCTGAAAACAACAATTTACAAATGCTATAGGATTATGTTTTTCTTCTAGAATGAATTTTTAGAATATTTTTCATTTAATATTTTAATATAAATATTTTAATCTAATATTTTAATCTAAATTGTCCTAATCAGCTCCCCCCCCTTTTAAGAATTCAAAATTTTAAATCTTTTTGGTCTGATTTTAGAAAATTAAGTAGAGCTACGACTCCAACCATCGTATATTAAATATTAATACTTCAAAATGTTCACAATAGTCTCCTCTACAAGATTCAGTTAGGTTCAAGACATTTCTAGTCTTCTAAAATGTCCTATATACCCCCCGCCCTCATTAAAGCATTAAACTTTTTTAAAGGATTTCAGGAAATTGAGGAGTGTTAGGATTCCAAAAATGAGATCTTAAATATTAATACATCAAAATGTTTCCAATAGTCTTCTTTACAAGATTCACTTTGGATCCAGAAATTTCTAGTGCCCTAAAATGTCCTAATCAGCACCCCCCCCTACCCCACATTTTTAAGAACTCAAATTTTTGTGTCTTTTTGGTCTGATATTAGATAATTGAGGAGTGCAATGACTCCAACCATAGGATATAAAATTTTAATACATCAAAATATTCGCAGTAATGTCCTCTACAAAATTCAGTTTCTTTCAAGAAATTTCTGGTCATTTGAAATGTCCTTATAATTCCACCTATATAAAGCTCTATATAAAGCAAAAGTTTATCAATTTAATATTTAATATTTTAATATAAATATTAAATTGATAAACTTTTGCTTAGGAATAATATGCGTATCTAGAATATAATTGAGGAAAAAATTCTGAAAAAGTATGAAATTTGAAAAGAGAATTTAGAGATTTTTTCTTTGAATTCATCGGCACTATTGCAAATACGTCAATAGTGCGGAAAAATTCAAAGAATGTTGGTTGTTCCATTTTACGAGAAACATAAGTATTTATAGCTGCCTTACGTAAAAGGAAATTAAACATGCACACAAAATAATACAGGAACACTTCAATTTTGAAAATTGACGGCATTTTTTCTGCGCATTATTTAAATTGTTAGGAGTCAGAGAATTTGAAACATTGGATAGTTAGATAGTAGGAACATAGATAGAAGAAAAATACCCCTATTGCAAAATGTTTTATGAATGTACAATTTTGGAGACAAAATCCTTAGATAGCAATGTATACAAGACACAATTGTTTATGATTAAAATGAAAATTACAAATTTTATTTACAGCAATATGTTATCAAATGAATATTAATTTTTAGCAGTTTTTAAGGGTTTGAAAGATTATTTGTGTTTGCTAATGTCATATGAAGCACATTAAATAGATTATCATTGCAATATCTTCCAATTGAAGTGATAACTGTTACATCGGCAATTTAATTATTGGGGGTGTTCTGCTTGCTTCCTGCTTTTAACTGATAGAAACTCTCACCCGGCAGCTTCAATCTAACTTTTAGAGCTCATTTCAAAACCAAAATCATTGAAGACTAATGATGCAAACTCATAGTTACCATCAGTGTATACAACGAGGTTCATTTTAATGTTTTAGAAAAATTATGAATTAATTGCATCAATCCATCTATCTTATATTACACCAACAAATGAATTTCCAGCCCCTAAGCTCGGAAGGTTGATCGACCTTTTCCTGTACAAGATTTCGAATTAAATATATAATTAAGTATATAATACGCTAACTTAAGTATATAATATGTAGATTTGTAAATTATACAGTTTTTAAATTGCATTTAAAAATTTAAAGTGTTACAATAAGTCATAGTTATTGATAAAATAAATTTAAAATAAATATGTATTCATTGCATTTCTCACATAAACTCTATTTAAATTTTTGTTATTAATATCAAAGTATAATTTACATAAATGTCATTATTATTTTGAATTTTATAATTTTAAGCAATAAGGAATTATTTAATATTTTATTATATAAAAGAAGCAAACACAACTTTAAAATTATTTTAATCATTTCATTATTAAATTCCAAAATACAATATGTCTAAACTGAGCTTTAATTATTAGTATATGAATCTCTGTTGGCATTCATTTCTCATAAATAAAATGATAATTCTTTTCAATTTCTTCATAGTTCATTATTTTCTATCCATTTTTAACGAAAACAGTTTTAATTTTATTTTTAGTAAATGTCAAGTTTAATATATCTAATGAAACCATACTTTGTAGAGTACTTGAATTATATTTACATAGGCGTAATGAAAATGCAATGACAATAAATCATATTTTTTATATTTGAGTGTTTCAAAAATTTGGAAAATAATTTTATTTTATAATAAACGAAATTGCCCTAAGATTTAATACATATCCTTTTATTAAATAATATTATAATAAAAAACAATTTCATTCTTTTCCTATAACATATCTAAGAATATGTTACAATTGAAATGCTCCTTGTGGCATACATATATATATATATATATATATATATATATATATATATATATATATATATATATATATATATATATATATATATATATATATATATATATATATATATATATATATATATATATATATATATATATATATATATATATATATATATATATATATATATATATATATATATATATATATATATATATATATATATATATATATATATATATATATATATATATATATATAAACTAATAAATACAATACAGAAAATACAATACAATATAACAGGAAATCTATTATATTGAATCGTATTTTCTTTAAAGATATATTAAAATTAAAGTTAAGAAAAATATGAAATTACATTATTTCACTATTAATTTTCAATATCCGAAATTTGATAATATTAAATTAAATAGTTTTCTTAATGATTTGTATAATAACTTCCCTATAGAAGATATTTTTATCAAACTCACTTTTTCGTATGATATTCCTTTTGGACATAAAGTCTTTAACTATAATCAACTTTGCAAAAATATCAGGTGCTCTAGAAAATTTTCTAAATGTATTTGTCATAATAATGAATTTAAAAAATTTGTCAACCATGATTTTGGTCATATAATTACAGGTGACTTAAACATTGCCAATGACACTAAATTAAAGGAAATACTAAGTAAAAGGACTAAGTATAGACCAGTTTTTCAACTAAATAAATTTAAAATAATTAAAGTAATTTTGACATAATATTGATTCATTTATCTTTAATATTTCAAATTATTATAATACACCTATTGAATTTTTTACAGTGTGGAAGTCTAAACTTTTTAATAAAAGTAAAGAATTTATTTTTTGTAATAATTTAACATTTTCTGGCATTAAGCTTGGTCCATTAAAACCAGTCATTAATAATCTAAGAGATAATTTCATCATTACGCCAGTAGATAAGTCCTCTAATAATTACGCATTTTTTGTAAGAAATTTTATGTAGATTTAAATGATAATGAGACATTAAATTCCATCACATATCATCATTTAAACTCCCCAGTTAATATTATTAATAAAAAAATATTTGAGTTTATTAAACTTTTAGACATTAACAACTAATTTAGAGTTTCCTTTTTTAACAGTTATTCTTAAATTTCACAAAATTCCTATTAAGTTAAGATTTATCACCTGTGGTACTAAATCGTACATGAATAAACCTCGAATCATTTTTGCTAAAATTCTTAATATAATATTGGACTATATTGTTAAATCAGAAGCTACTTGGATCATTAATAATCATAAATTTATTTTAGACTTTTTATCAAAAACTAAAATTTATTGTGTTAATTCTTTTGACTTTAAAGACCTTTTTACAAGTATTCCCATTGATAAATTAAACGATGTATTACACCTTTATTATCAGGACTGTAGAAAATTATTATATACTAATTTTGAATACTGGAATAATCTAGTTAAAATGTGTATTTATAACATTTTATATTTAACGGTGAAAATATTTTTATTCAAAATTGTGGAATTCCACAGGGATCCAACTTTTACAGCACACTGGCAAATTTACTTCTACATTATTTTGGAAAAAAAAAAACTTCTTTTATCGATATCATTTTGCTTTCAGATACATAGATGATTTCATTATTTTCAACAATTTAAACTTTGAAGATATTTCTAAAACTACTTACCCTGAAGAGCTTTCTCTAATTAAAACTAATTTATTTGATACTAAAACAGAATTTTGGGATTTATTTATCACTACTGATAATTCTACTACATATATTGATGTCTTCGACAAAACAAATTAATTTAATTTTCATGTTCATAAATTAATTTCCTGGAACTCAAATATTTCTTTAAAAATATACAGAAACGTTATAATTAATGAACTAAATAGCATTTATAATACTTGTAACAACTATGCATCTACTAAAAATTAAATTAAACGCCTGAGAGCTCACCTAAAAATAATAATATTCCAGTTAATTTTATTTTAAAATATGTAGGAAGTAGGGAATCGCTTGTAAGTTTGAAGTAGTGCGTAGTTTTTACAAGAATCCTGAAAACACCTACGTTTATAATCTTTTTAAACCACTTTAACTTTTAAATATGATTACTCCTGACAACACTTCTTTATTCTAATTTCAAAATTACTTTTGGCAACTCTCCTACTATTTTCATATATAAATTCAATCTGGTTTGCTGACTTCGGCTTTTTTTATTTATATTTTACTGTATGTATGTTTCATTTATGTGAGTAAGGATAATTTTCTAAGTAAGGCATTTATGTTTAATTTATTATTAGTATTTCTAATTTTCTGCATTTATATTTATTCAAATGTTTTACTTAAGTTCTTTTAATACGAACACTCTTTAGGGGAATTGTTCAACATTTTTTAAACATTTGTCCTTCGAGCATGTCAGAAAAGCGTGTTCTTTCTTTCTGCATAGCTGGCCATCTCCCTCCTGATGAAGACGTAGTCCCTATGTCTTCTTCTTTTCATTTGTTTCGTATATTTTAGTGTTTTTTTTTTTCAATTTCATATTTTTCATGTTTTATAATATATATATATATATATATATATATGTATATATATATATATATATATATATATGTATATATATATATTATATATATATATATATATATATATATATATATATATATATATATATATATATATATATATATATATATATATATATATATATATATATATATATATATATATATATATATATATATATATATATATATATATATATATATATATATATATATATATATATGAATATTTTCTTAATTTGAACAAATGCTAAAAGAACAACTAACTATAAAGCAAAAAGACAAGACTATTTACATATAACAAAGAGAAGGACATAATAGCAATTTACAAATTAATTTGAAATATGATGTTTAAAATTTGTTTAATATTTAAATGGACAAACAAAATAAAAGGAATATCAAAAAAACTCATTAAATGAAATGAAATGAAGCGCAATACTGGCCTGCTTCATCAAGGGAAGTTGATCACAGTGACTCTAATGAGAAATGCTGCGTATAGATTATAAAAAATTAATAGTTATATGTAAACTATACAAACACAATTATAACGCTATCCAACAATAACAACAAATAAATATAATTCTTAGGCTTTCCTTGAAATCCTTCAATATTATTTTTCATTGAGAAAACCACTTTAAACAAACCTATAGAGTAATTTCTATGAAAAAAAATTGTATATTCCATATAAATAAATCAAACATCATACTGTGTGCTAAAAATATATTATATTCACATAAGTGTTTGGATTTTATTTGAGTGTACATATTCCTTAATTCATATTGTTTTACAGAATACATTACTACGATATTTATTAATTAAGTCGTAAATTCTATTTTATCGAATAAACCAAATTCCTAAAAAATAAACAGATTTAATTGTATGTACTTAATTGTAAATAAGTTTCTAATATCTTGATCACAATGATTGCAGTGTAAAGTAAATAAAGTTCACATCGTATAAAATATGAAAAATTAATAAAAAAGTTGTTTTTTTTTTGGATTAATTTTCATTTCTTTCTCCTTTTTTAATATTACAATGTGAATTTTAAAAATATTAGAAGTGCAATTTTAAATATTATGTTAATGTTCAACTTGCATTAATTTCATACAATTTGTATTAATTACCCACACAAAAACACAAGGAAAGATGTATTATTTTTTAAATATATTGTTTTTAATATTCTGATTATAGCAATTTAAATAAAATCTAAAAATATGCACTTTGTACTTTTAAAGCTATGTCAGAAATATGCATTATTTTTAATGTTTTTTGTTTTTGATTATTTTTGAATTTATTTCTTAAATGTTTGCAAAGATTAATTCTTAAAAGTAACATTTGACGACATATTGCTTTATGTAGAATCTATTTCAAGTATTATAATTAAGTTTATAAATTGTTTGGGTATCATTAGAAGGGAAAATATTTAAATTAAATTGATTTTAACCAAAACCAGAAATTTACTGTTTGAACAAAAATTTTCTTTTCAGATTTCAATACTTTTATCTAAAGGGGAATTAAGATTAGGTAACTGTAATTACTTAACAAAAAAAAATTAAATTCGTAAAATATTTTTTTATAAAAAAAAGCAAAGGTAATACAATTTGAAAACTGAAAAAAATTTTAAATAATGGAAGCTACGGAAGCATAATTTAAGTAATCGAAGTTACGTAATTCCACATTACTCTACATGAAACAACAATAATAATAGTAGAAAAAAGGAATCAGACTTAGAAATATGAAACTTATGAATGGCAACTAAAGGCATTATGGTAACTAATGTGAAGAACAACCTTTAGAATTCTAAAGATATTGTTTTTAATTAAAAGTAAACTAAAAAGAAAGCAATAAAAAAGTAAGTAGCCGTGTTAATGAACAATGTAAATCCATGTAGAAATTTAGTAGCTAAGTAAAATAAAAATTCAACTAACAAAACCAAAGAATTCTTTTCTTTAAAAATTAGAAAAAAATTCAATTAGAACAAAATGAATCCTTTAGAGTACAAATAAAGTAATTCAGAAGAATAAAAAAGAAATAAATAAACATAAAAATTAAAATCACGAAAATCGAGGAAAAAATTTCGTAAAAGAATGAAATAAAAACGTGTGCTTTTTTTCGTAAACAAAAGTAGAAAGTGAAAGACAAAGCATTTCGGATTCATCTTTGTAAGGGTTTTAAGGAATAGACAATTTAAAAATGAATTTTTCCCAACGGCTTCAAACTGATAAAAAATAACTAATTTAAATAAAAAAAAGAAAACAGTAACTAATGATTCTCCGTAGAAACCTCAAAATATTGTTTACTGTATGTGGTGGTATAAGAGGAAAATAAAAAAAAAGTAAAATTTACGTAAAAAGTTTTTTAACAGACGAAAAATTAAGACAAGGATTGAATAAAATAATTAAAAGCATAAGATTCACAACTGTATGAATAGTGACTGGGCATTGGTCTTAGGGAGAGAGAAAATTCTCACGTTTGATTTCAGCCACAGTTGAAACATGTGAGATAGTGGAGACATCAGTAACTTGAATTTAAATAAGAAAGGAATAAGCATGCAATTTAGAAGGTTTTTCATAAAGGTCATATTTTAAAGGTAAATATGCAGTTAAATAAATGAATAAGTAGAATTATATGATAATATTAAAATATCGACAAAAAGAAAAAATAATAAAACAGGGAAATAGAATTATAAATATTAAAATCAAAAATTCCTAAAAAATGTGAAAATGAAAATTTTACATTAGCTGAAATGATCGCAGTACAGAAACGGAATAGTTACTTATTAAACTATCAACTAGTTACTTATTAACTAACTTGTAAAAATGTCGAATAAGAAACACATAACTTTTGAAAAAATAATAATTAGCTATTCATAATTAGTTACATTTATAAAAAATCTGACTTTAAAAATTAATAATGTTAGAAGGGCTTTACGATTAAAACATTATTGGTTTTCCTAAAAATTTAATTAGTTGGAATAGAAATATAAAGTTAATTAATAAAATGAAACAAATAATACATTGCAAAAGTAATGATTTATATAACTCTCTTTAAGTTTAATATAGAATTCTTTAATAAAAGTTAACAAAATTAATTGAAAATTATTAGTTGACTAAAATATCTTAACAAAAAATGTCCAATGATTTTTCTCTTTCCTATGTGGATAAAATATGATATATTATAAAGATTTATAAATTTTCAATAATATTTCAAGTACTTGTTATCAATTTATCTGGAAAAAATATTTCGCTATAATATTTATGGAAAAAATATCATTTACATAAGCGAATATTATATATTAGTGCCTATTTATTGATAAGATGTTTAGAAAAATAATTTATTTTATTTTACATGTGACAATAAAGATTTTTAATTTTTACTTTATTTTTTAATTAGTACACATACGTTTACTGAATAAATTGATAAATTGGAACAATACTTAATAAATCAATTAACTTATTCATTATGAAGATATATACACATTACGCAGGAACACATTCTTATAACAACAACAACAACAACAACAACAATAATAATAATAATAATAATAATAATAATATATATATATATATATATATATATATATATATATATATATATATATATATATATATATATATATATATATATATATATATATATATATATATATATATATATATATACCACTTAAATTAAAGTATTTCGTCTTAAAAAAAGAAATAGAATACAAAATAAGGATCAATAAATGTTAAACTTTAGTTTAGTAAAATAAATATATTCGAACAAAAGAAAGTAATTGCATAATCTTTCATTTCATTAATTTAGCTTAATTATAATATTGTTTGTAGGAATTATATTTTAAAAAGTCATTTTTTAAGCTATTTAAAGATTCATTTTGAATATGGCAAACTTAAATTCCAAAATATTAAATTACATTTGGCATACAAAAATATTACTGCTTGCCTGATGTCGTTGTTATATAAAATATATGAACACTAAACCTGCTTAGAAAAGGAGTTTATATTATTTTAATTTTTTGAAATAATATATTAAAGTCACATATTTCTACAAATAATTTCCAATCTAAAGGTTTCTTTTGAGCCTAATTATTAACTACTACAGTATTCCACAGGAAACAGTGTACGCATTACTCAATATGTAAAATACCTCATTAGGAAAATGGAGACTATTAGTGAAATATTACTGAAATTTTATATGCATGAGATCAGTAGTTTGCATAAAAATGAAATCAACAGAGTTTAAATGAAATAAACAATGTTTAATAAAATCAACAGAATTTCGTTCTTTTTTTAAGTTGAAAAAAAAAACTAAAAAATGATTTTCATAATTGAATAAAGACATTGTATAGAGAAATGTTTTAATTTGAATTGAAAAAAGAAATGTATTAATGTATTTTGGATTAGAAATTCAAAGCTTTTGTAATTAATGCTAGAAAGCCTTATTGCTTTCCACGTTGTTCTGAATAATATCCAATTATCAAAAGAGAGCAATAAGGAAGTCCCAACAAATCTGCATTTTCTAACAAACTCATTTCCCCGAAAAGGACTTTGTAGACTGTAAATATTTTCTCTAGTCTGGTTCTCTGCTCTCTTCCTTTTTATTTTCTAGAACATAAAGATTTAATTTTATCTGCTCTTCAAAATGTACTCACCCATTGCTAAACGTGAAGAAATTGTAAACGCTATGTAGTCCTGGCTAATCACACTTTAGCCGTAACCTTCAACAAACTCTGATAAGCTGCATATGTTTTCTGATGAATGAAACTATTAGGGAGATAAGCAAAATAAACAAATGATCCTTATCACTTTCCTGATGGCTATCGCTTTCTTTGGATATCCTGTGATATGAAAAGAGGCTCGGATGTGGTTTATGTGTGGATGCGCCATGCAGCTGGTCCCAAAGAACTTGGAGATGAAAGATAGGGATTTTCAGAGCCCGAATGCATGTGTCCTGATTAATGGGAATCGTTGGGGCGAGGCGTAGGCTGCACTAATTACAGGAAAAGTTTCAAGGGGAAAGAGAGGGTAAATGCAAAGGGAGCGAGATGTACGATTGAATAGTTTCATTTTGAGGCTTCTTTTCTTGTGCATTCCTGTTATCTCAAAAGTAACTCGAGTGGATACGCTATCTAAGAGTCGGCATCGCTCTAAAATGCATGTAATTAGCCGATTTTCTCTTTCATAAGCCAATTTGGACAAATTTGAAGAAATCGACTCATTGTAATCAAGAGGAAAGGGAAAATGGTCTCCATTGAATAATTTCGAGCAGAATATTTAAAAAGTTAAAATTGAAACATGAAAGATAATTGAAGAGCTGTTAAATAATGAAATGTCTTGACATAAATAATATTGCGGTTACATTTTCTAATGGGAAAAAAACTGAAAAATTTAGTTGTATATGGATATATTAATAAAATTATATATACATACATACATATCTATCTATCTATCTATATATATATATATATATGTACTATGTACTTAAGCATAGTAGGAAATTATAATTTTAAAAACAAGCGCTTCATATTTTTTTAATTACTTTTGCTTGGAAGGCTAATGGCATAATAGCTATCTTCCTGCATCTGTTATATCTTATGCAAGCAGAAATTAAATTATTTTAACATTTATATTAATTATTCCTTAGGTATACGGGAGGTTAAAAAATCACAATGTCAGTATAGTGGTGTAAGCAATATTTTTATTCATAAAATACATTTGTGTTGTATTTGCTAATTTTTTCTTAAAATACGATACAAATATACATAGGAATTATGATAATTTAAAAAGTTATTTGTTTATTTATAGTTGAAATTCCTTATTTCTATGAAAAATATACCTAAAATGAAATGCAATGCCAGAAGAAATTAAAAAATGTGTAATACGGAATTAATTTTTAAACTAATGGATTCAGAAAAAATAGTTAAAATATATCGATATTATTCAAAAGTAAAAAAAAAAACTATACAAATAAGAGAAAACAAGTGTTTAGAATATTAAGGTTTGACAAAAATTATATCTAAAATCTAATATATATAAAATATGAGATATGTAACTTTTAATATGAGAACAGTGAAATCGACTTTTATGTCATTTTCCTTCTGTTTACTTTATTATTATTATTTTTTAGAATAAAAACACCTATAATTTTAGAAGAGTTATAAATATTTTTATACAAAACTAAGTTTTTGTTAAACAGGGTTGAAACTGTGACATTTGTTGTTGCGTTTCATTTTTATATTTATTCTTAAAAGCATTAAATCAGATTCTATATTATTGTTCCTTTGAAAAAGTGTTACCTTAAATCCTTTTTCTTAATTTTACTAATTGTATGAACTATCAAACTTATTCTCTTTCTCACATTATCATGTGCCAATTAAGAATATGAATCATTAGACAATTAATCTAGAAAAATTAGTTTATTTTGATTAATCAAATTTTAAGATCGAAAGAAATGTACAAATCAAAAATAAAAAATTACGTTTATTTTGACACTTTTTTTGTGCAGCTCTATGATAAGTGTGAAATATCCTTTTCTTAAATTAAAATGCATATTTCAAAATTTATATACCTAAAAAATCTCTTCATGTGTAGTGCAATTAACAAATTATAAAATATTTTAAATACAGATAACACACAGTTGTTAATAACTATTTGCTCTGCAATGTTTTTTAATTGTAGTGGATAACTTATAAATTAAAGAAAGGGAAAAGTACATGTAAGCTTAAACTTTGATTTTCGAAATCTTAATCTTAAATATAATTAATCTTAAAGTGCCAGAAAAATTAAAAAATAGCGTAAATAATAAATAGTGCTATTCCGACGCACTTTAATAATGATGCAATCACATACGTTATTTAGTTTGTGTCTTGTTTGCATAAGATTAAATTTAAGTATTACATTAAATTTAGCATTACATTAGATTAAATTTAAGTATTTATTAATTTTCTTATATAATTTTTTTCAATTCTGTCAACATTGAAAACGTTGGGAGTTCCTTAAACTATAATTTACAAACCTACTTTTGTTTTTTAAAGTGTTTTTATAAAAAATAAAAGTAGGTTGACTAACTTCAAGTTTATGATTTAACGTGTAAATGGGGAAATTGCGCGACGTAGAATTTTTAAAAACTGAATTATTATTAATTTATATTGATATTATCATGATATGTTAAACTATAATTGACTTCATTTTAAGTAATTGTCCCTTTTTTAAAAAAAAATTGCTCAGCTTATCTTTTTATTTTATAATTTTATGAATATAATCTTTTGTTCTTTGAAATAAGTTGCTTTTTTTGTTTGAAACTTACAGTGTTTATTTATTAATTATTTTAAGAATTTTAAAATTATCCATCGTGTTCGCTGGATAATTTTAAAATTCTTAAAATATTAAGAGCTTAAATTAAATGCTCTTAATATTTTATGGTTTACATTGTTTTTACATTTAATCAAGAATTTTTTGAAATCATGGTGTTTAAAAAATCGCAGAATGGCTGACGCTGACTTTGGCAATGCTTCATAAAACGTTTAGAAAAAATATAGCAAAAGTTTTATTATTCAGTTTTTTGGCACCATAGAATTAGATAGCTTAAGATTTGTAGTCTGCTGTTTTCATATTTTTCATACCAACACACATCCACCATATTACAGCTTATAACATCCATCGCATCTTTCCTTCTTCCCATAGATAATGGCTCGTGAGCAATTGTCACAAAAGAGAAAGGACGGTGGTAGCCTAGGTGTTAAATCATTGACATTCCATCTAGAAGGGCGGGATTGGATTCTCAATGTCTCCAAAGAACCACAGAGTACATACGATACACATGTTAAATCTGTGGAATTGAAAATCTAGTGATCCATGGTTGAGTAGTTATCATTGGTGTACTGGTCTGGAGAAAATTTCCTCCTCCTCCAGATCATAGTCAAAATTGTGGAGTGGATGCTCTGGTAGTGCCATCTATCTGAGGAGTCTTAGAACAAAGTCATATTTTCATACCTTCGTGGTGTTCTGGTTAAACGAAAGAAGCACCCTACAGATTTAAATTTATTCACATACCCAACGGCATAGTGACCTTCGTATGTGCAAGTGTCATAAGTAACAATCCAACACAGGAGAGAAAATCTGGAAAAGAGAGACTCTTACCGATTCGCATTCTCCTACCGACGTCTATGCTGAAACACCAGTTTTCCATTTTTCCAGAGTAGAAACAGAACAATGCACTCTGGAAAGTGAGGTTCTTCTACCAGACACAATTATGAAACTTTGAATAACCTTATAAAATAAAATATTTCGTGAAATGTCTCTTACAAAATGAATAATTCAAATCTTTTAAGTGATATTTGAAGAATGTTTATAAGGCAATGAAATGAAATTGCAAATTTGCATCTGTATTTCGATGTAATAATTTAAATTCACCATTTTATCCTTAAAAATATTCTCACTCAAACTTTAAACTTCTTTCTGAAGCAGTTAGAGGTATAAAACTAGTCAAGGTAAAAATATGTAATATTTATAAAAAAACAACAGAATTTTTTCATTTTAATTTTTTAAAAAATTGAGGAAAATTTTGATGGCATATAGGAAGTTTCATATATATATCTGTTGAAATAAAAATGCTTATGCACCTGTCTTTTAACCCTGAAAAACTTCTACTATTCTTAGTTAAAAACTTGGAATTGTTTCAAATGTTTCTTGATTGCTATTTTTTAATCCAACATTTTTTTTCATTTGACAGAATTTCGCAATCAAAATATTATAATCTAGCAAATATAAATTGTATTTATTCAACGAAGTTAGGCAGCTTTGTGAATTGTATGTAAGATCAAATGAAATTGTTGAAATATGTGGCTTAGTATTTATTTTATTCGGGAACATAAGAATAATAGATAAATAATAATAAGTTACAATTTAATATTCATGAATTGCACATCCATGTTACATTAATAAATTTAAAGGGAAGAGAATATGTCTGTTGTTTTTGAAGAATAGATTACATTTCAATATCAAGACATTAAAATCAGAAAAACCATCAAATATGGTGAATTCTTCTTATATTAAGTTCATGAAATAGAAATTAATATGTTAAAGTACACATAGTATTTTAATATTAAAATCACGACTATGTGTAAAAAATTAAAATGATCCGAAAATTATTTAATTGCATTCAAAATATTTTTAATTAAATAAAAAAAATCAGAAAAGGAAACTATTTAATGTTTATTAATTTCATTTTTGTTATAATAAATACATATATCTTATAGTAAATTTTAATCACAAAATGGTCACTTTTTTTAGACACAAGAGCCCTTTCTAACACTAGATTTAATTTTTACTTCGTTAGTGTATTTTATTATTTAATAATTCTAAATTAAATTAAAATGCCAGTCGCCCAGCCTAGTGGTCCGAGTGCCTGACTGCGGATAGGGAGGTCCTGGTTTTGAATCCCGGTTCAGGCATGGATGTACTTTCTCTCTCTATCTATCCTGCCTTTGTCCTTTCTGTGTATGAATGAGGTGTGAATGGTTGTCTACCCTATAAACGGGTCCCTATGGGATGTGTGTACTGACTCCATACCAAATTAAGGTTCAGTACGCAAAAGTGAAGACGCGCACCCCATATTGTCAGCCTAGCTGGCACAAGACAAAAAAAAAATCCAGTGATCTCACCATCCAAAAAAACATGTAAATTTGGACATATTTTTTTTCTATCAAATCTTAGAAGATATATCTTATTAAAAATAAGAATTAATAACTAATATCTGGTTTGCACCATGTAGGGATTTCTTCGTGTGGAGTTTTCTTTGTGGGCTTTAAGCTAGTGTCAGGAAAATCATGAAAAGTTACTTTAATACTAATATCTGAAATGTTTTCTGCCCAAACAAAATGATCTTGAAAAAAGAGAAAAATTCATTTTAGGATCTAAAAATAGCAGAAAGCTATAAATAATATTAGTTTTCTTTCCTGGAAATGAAGTAGGATTCTAATATGGAATATAGAAAATAATATTCTAAATTTTAATACTATTCTGAAATACATAAATTTTCAATTCTATTCTTTTGATAATTTCTATTTTGAATATTACTATATCATAAATTGTATGCCTTCCCAAAGTTTAATTTTTTACCTTGAAGTTTCTACTGAATCGAATAAAAAAGTATTCCATTGAACACAGGAATGTATACCAGCTTTTAATTGATTTTCAAAATGAAATATCAAAATGAACGAGAAAAATGTTGATAGGTGGAAAATAAGACTAAAAGAGAAAGAGAAAAAATCATAACTACTACTTTGCTCTTTTCATCAAGAGATTAATTAGTGCAAAATATGTTTATTTGCTATCGAATTAACAAAGTACAACAGAAAATTAATTTTATTGAAAAATATGCAATTATCAAGTTAGTATAGTTAAAGTTATGTTTGGATTCTCATTCTCTTACGAAGAAAAGACAGAAAAACCATTGCAATAATTTGTTCTTCAAAAATAAGATCAATTATGTGGTTATAAAATTCTCATATAGAAATTTTTCATAGTAATTAATTTTAATATTTATCATATCCAATGCAATATATTTTTGAAAAGCTTTATTACTTAAATTCTTGTAACTCTATAGTTCAATACAGTTTATTACACTATTTAAAAAATAAATGCAAAGAAAATTTGAGTCATTACAAAATCAATTCTTAAATCTAAAATAAAAAAAAAATAGTACAAAAATTAAATAAGAAAACATTGAATTTATAGTATATGAAATGTCCTAAAAATGAGTACTATGTAGTTAAATTTCTTGAAAATTAAGTAAAATACACATTTATATGCAATCTTCGAAAGCAAATGCCAATTTTGAAGGTTAAATACTTAAATAATTGCAAAAGAATAAAGGGGTCAAACAGGCCATTTTAACAAATTAATATGAACTAAACCACTCCTGTGAAATATTCTAGTGCGATTTCTTTTAATAAAGGAAACAATCTATTCTTTGAATGCATAAATGTATTGTATTTTTTTCAATTATGTTTCGTTCATTTTAATATCATATAAAATAAAAAAACAGAGAATATATATATATATATATATATATATGTATAATATATATATATATATATATATATATGTATATATAGTGATATAAGTCACTTTTTACAATTTGATCTATTTTCTTTTGCATACAACAAGATAAATAATATTTATATACGTTACAAGTATGTTTTTTTCAAAATATTAAATTTTGTATTAAATTCTAAGTGATAAAAGAGACATTAAGACATGCAATTTTTGCTGAGTGTAATTTAAAACTAAAATATTATGGTGGAACACTATGGGTTCAGATTTTGTAAAATTTATTCGAAAAATGCACAATAAAAGTAATAAATATGAAAATTAAATTTCTATGTACAACGCGTGCAATGAGTGAAAGAGAAATTCCAAGAAGACTTATTCTGAGAGAAAAGCACGTGGTCAGATTTATTCATTTTACATATCTATAAGGATCGGAACATTTAAGTAGGATTTTATGATTTCGAAAATTAATTTATGACAAGTTGTTTCAAATATGTAAGCAAACCCTGGAAGCTAATTAATCTAATCAAACATATTGACCATTAAATATTCATGTATGTAACAAAACTGTATCGTTTTATAAAGTAGTTAAAAATTATCACTAGAACATATTCGTTGAAATGAAAAATTTAGCAAAACATTTTATTAATATTGTACATGAAACAGTCCTTATAAGAATATGATGCATTTAGATTTTTGAGAACCTATGCATTAAAGATTTTTAGTTGGCAATTGCAATAGAGTGGTTGAAATGTATGATACATTTTATTATAAAAAAAGTAATTATCATATCCATAATATATGTTTAGTATTTGAAAGTATAAAAAATCACCTATACCAGCTCTGCCAAGGAACATTTTAATTAGGCATAGTCATTAGAATATATCCTTTTAAAGTAGAAGTCATCTGACCTTATTTCTGGGAATTTGGAAACATTTCAATGAGAACAAGTGCAAAAGCAGAATCAATAGATTGCTATAGATATTAATACATATTAATGCGATACTTATAGAAGTTTTCCTGGAGAACAATCATGAAATGTTTTAGAACTTAGTTAAGAGTAATTCTGCATTTGGAAATAATAAAAAAAATACTATGTTATAAAAGTATTAGCATCAAATTTCTTTCGGGAGTATTTATATGTTATTTTGAAAAGAACGTTTTCCGTCAATCATACTCATTTACAAGTTTATATGTCCGATTAATTAAAAGTATTTAAATTATGAAATATTTTATGATAAATCTCCTTAATCCAACATCCGGGAACTATACCAGAAAGTTTCCCATTTAGTAAATTAAATAAATAAAAGTATATACCACATAGTAAAGTGATACAATTTGGTATTAATGCTCGATGTATGATAATGGACAGTTAAACTGAGCCAAAGAGAGAATCATTCATTTAGATATATTTACTGATCTAATACATGTATTTTTTTACGGAAGAAATAAGAAAGTCTGAAGTCAGGGATCTAAGTAAAGAAGAGTCGTCAAATTTTTTTTATGAAGCTTAAGACTTAACTCCATAAAAATAATAAATTAGAAGCTGGAATAACTCGTTGAAAATTACTTTAAGATTTACGCAGAAAGTCTGTTAAAATGGGTAAGATTATTTGTTCAAATCAAGAATATATATATATATATATATATATATATATATATATATATATATATATATATATATATGTGTGTGTGTGTGTGTGTATATATATATATATATATATATATATATATTTGTGTATATAGTCATATCAGAAAATATATACATAAAAATCAGGGAAAATATAAACCTTAAAAAATAAATTCATGAATGAGGTTTAAAACAATTGACAGGTAATAGCTTAATTGTGTTATTGATACGCTCACATGTAAATAAACTGAAATGGATAGAATATATGCAACTTTACTTATGACAGCCTGAAAAAAACCATTGAGTCAATTATATCATGTGTATGGGAATAATCAATGTACATAAAATTCTAAAACCAAGAAAATAACTAAATGATTTTTTTTCAAAATAGATAAAACTATTTTTAATAATAGGCACTTTACTCAACACTTTAAATATTAGTATGATTATTATATACTTAAAAATAATCAGAAATTCTCTCTAACTTTTATTAGATAAAATATTAATTTCTATAAAGTCAATGCAATGATTTGGGAATAAGTAGATATTTTATACTGAATTTCTTTTAAAATTAAAATGCTTTCATATATATATTTAGTAAACCCTACATAAAATTATGTATGCATTTATTGATGTATATATAGTTATAAACACTCTGTTATGTTTTCTATTAATTCTATATACGAATGATTAACTTAACAATATTTTTAAAAATGCTCTTAAAATCAGATAGTAGAATTCATACTGAAAAAAATTTCTGAATTTTTAGGAAATATGCTAAAATCTTATGTCTTCTGGAAAGTAGAAAAACTGTAACTTCATTAAATGCGGAGCAACTTTGATAATTTCAGAGCAGAAAACTGAATGGAAGAAAAATTTCACCTACGAAGACAATAGAGTGTCTTTTTGAGCAACTATTACATAGAAATGTAATCTATCGCTGACAGTATTATGCATGGAAGAACAATAGTTTTATCCTTTAAGATTAATACTGGTGGTTTTGAGTTGATAAAAATTATATGCCAAAAATTTAAAAATTACAAAATTAAGTTATACAGTTTATATTTGATAAAACTTATGTAAAATGCAATTTCATATGAGTTATAAATGTGTTAAATTTTAATATTCGTTGGATATTAAACTTTTAAGAAATATTATTAAGCAATTTTTAGAAATCTTTTACTTAAAAACCGTCTTGAAACATTCTAAATTTAGAATATTTTTCAACTTGAGAAGGAAGTTTACTGTATAAATGTGTGCTAAACAGGATTTTGTATTAATTTATAAAAATAATTTCCAAATTTTAGAACTCAGTGTAAAATCTAGTTTTGGATAGAATTTATTCTGAAAATAAAGAAATATAGATGGTATAATTTCTTGGATTAAAAACGTGTCACTCTTGCAAAAGAAGAATGACAATTCAAATATTAAAAAAAAATAAAAAAAAAAAAACTACTGTGTTGGTTACCGCCTATGAAACAATTGTATTGGCTATAGTTTGAAAGATTGCTTGTTATATCTTTAGTTAGTCTTTTAACGTTGTTTACACATTTGAAGAGATGCCTAACGTCAAATGATAATATGGTTCTTAACCCTTATTCAAAGGAAAGAAGAAAATAATATATTTTACACTGTATGAAACACCCTAGTGATAATTAAAGACCAAATGTGTAACTATAAATCATTTATTTCTACTCAGTTACTAATGATAAAATTGCAATCAAGTGGAATTGATATATTGAAATAAATTGCATAATGGATACACTAATAGACAAAACTCTTAAAAACATTTCCTTTCATTGGAAGACAATTTACAGGAGAATTAGTCTTTGTTGTGCAATGTGGAAATGATATGCATAAAATTTCCAAGTACTCATAGGTAGATGTTGATGTAAAGAACAGAAACGCAACTACCAATGTTCCCAGTAGTTCAACAACTGTAAAATAGGAAACATTTTCCATTGTATCTTTGGTAAAGGGCATGAAATTTCAGGATAACACCCAAAGAAACGACTCATGTGGTGTAATAATCATCGTGACCCGTTTCTAACTGGTGGTTGAAATCACGATGGAACGAAGGAGCCATAATTTAACCTATCGTTTCCTCAAATGTGTTTAAAGTTATGCCTAAGTACTTAACTAAAATATTTCATGCAGTCTAGCTAATGCATCTTTCATAGATCTCTATTAAACTATAAGTTTTTATAATATTGTTATTGTTAATGACACTTGGACAAACTAAGCTCGCAAGGCAACGGCTATGCGAAATTAAGCCAGAAGGGTTCGTCTTTCGTCTAATTCAGAGCACCATGAAGGTAGAAGTACGTCTTTGCAGCAAGACTCCATTTATAGATGGTACCATCAATGGATGAGTTCCTTCAATTATTATATTGATCTGTAGGGAAACGAAATATTTTCAAATCATTAAACCCACGGTAACTGCTCAAGTACAAACCACAGGACTTTCGATTTAAAGAATGATTGTGCTTCATCTACCATTTGCTACTGAGCTGACTCTGTCACCTGGCACTGGTAATATGATAAAAAAAATAGTTGTCATACTTGTGACCGTTAGCTAGTGGGATGTATTCCTGATACAGTCGATGGCATCCAGCCCGAAGAGTATATGAGGTTCACTTAAATTTCACTAGGATTCAATATATTTGCACTAGTGTAGATTGGAGAGGATTTTGCCTTTTAAAACCTTTTCCTCATTTCATGACTGTGGTTCAAAATTTTGGAATTCCTGGTTGAATTTAAGGGCTTTTCTCAAATGAAGCAAGTGGTTACAAGCGATATCCTTAATCAAATCCTGCATCATCTATTCAACGGCTCTTTATATTTACAACGAAATTTATTTTTAAAAATATTTAATACCATGCTTTATTTATAATTATCAACATCTTTAATTGGAAGTTTCAATCGATAAAGAGAAAATTGCTTAACTCACAAGGAAAAAAGATTTTGTAATTATTATATAACCTTATTGTTATATGTACTACATTACCTAAAAAAGGATTTCTTAAGGAATCAATTTAATAAAAATAATATTGTTCATTTAACTTTTCCTTAGTATTTAATTACATTGATTTAAGTTTATGTCTATATAAATGAAATTTTGAATTCATCATTTAATTAAAGATAACTTATTAGTAATATTCTTATGAATAAATATTTGCAAACAGATATGTATAAAAATGATTAAATATAAATTATGCTATTGTAAGTTTTTTGAAAATATATATATTTAGTTAAGTTACATTTTATAATAATTTATCAATATAAAATTCTATTTACTATTTAATTTTCAAATTTCTTAATTGGTGATATTCTCACTGTCCATATTGTTAATAACGTGCTAATAAATGTTATTATTAATAAATATTATAAGAAGTCTTATTATATACATATATATCATTAAATAAATACACTACGAAAGCAGGCAAATATTTTTTAGTGGTTCACTTAAAAAAATTTAGATTAGAAAATATATATATATATAATTTATATTTCCGACTTACGTTATTTGCAATAATTACGAAGATTTGACATTTCTTCCTCATTATTAAGGAAATGCTTTTTATAATATTAATTGTTCAAATATGCCTATTATTTGAATTAAAAAATCACATTTTGCTTGTAAAATAACATATTTAATATGCATAATTATGCTACTTAACAAACATATTAAATTGACTGTGTTACATGCATACTTTAATAAGCATTGAAAATGTTTTTCTTTAAATTATAAGAATTGTATCAAATATAATGTCAAAATTATATAAACATGGGGTAATAATTTGAAATTTACTTATTTTAAATTATAAATTTAAAATGAGTCCTCTTTTATTATCTGGATTCAGTGTGTAACACTAAGTCTATATGCATCTAAGGAAAACTATTTTAACACAAAGCATTCTCTGGGCTCGTTTTTCAAATTATTAATAAATTCATGGGTTTATTTTATAACCAACTTTTTAATTTTAAAACTTTTTCATCTTTTAAAAAGGTGGTTGAATGATGTAATTAATCCCTAAAGGCCCATGATAGCTTATTGGTTAGAGCATCGACCTTCCTTCCGAAAGAGCTGGATTCGATTCCCAATGCCACCAAAAACCCACGTAGTATGTGCGATATGTGCTACTAACCATAGCTGTAATATTCAAAAAGAAAATTTCCACCCGATCCAAGTCAAAATTAAGGGAGTGAATCCTTTAGAGGTGTCATCTGTTGAAAGAGTCTGAGAGCAAAGACGTACATTCGTTTTCGTGGTGCTCTGGTTAAACGAAAAAATCATACTTAAATACAACAACAATATTTACTGACTTTTATTTATAGGTTAAAAATGTAACAAAGTAAAATATGAATTTTATTGTAAAAGGTAAACCTAAGCATTTTATTGTATTTCCTCATATATATTTAATGATTTGAATTGATTAGTATTAAATTATTTGATCACATTTTTAAGGTAATTTTAAAAGAGAAATTATAATACTTTAATATAAATTTGTCAGAACAAAAACCTAAGAAATCTGTGCATTTTATTTTCGATCCATTTTCTGCAAAAATTATTTATTTAAAGAGTTGAAAAGGATCACTAACTAACACTTTGATTCATAGCTTCACCTATGGCAAATATTTATTAGGCTTAGTTGGTGTATGATATGTGTGTGTGTTATAGCATTTATTCTCGTTCTCGGATTCTGACTCAACTGAAGATCCATCGTGTTTCCTAAGAGCTGATGGGTCACATAAAATAAGTCGTAGTCGCAATATCTTCTATGTTAAATGATAAAAATGATGGGAAAAGGTATGTAATGATGGACGCAAAATGTGGGTGAGCCTTAGTAGTTTAGAAAAAAAAAGGAACAAGTAGAAAACGCTCAGAAATCGTCAGCATCCCCAAGTCTGACTGTTTGCAGCTTGATCTTTGCTTCTAAATAAAGAAGATCCGCCTACACTCAATATCTATGATAGCATATTCATTGAGATCGGCAAGCTTCAATCAGGTCCGCCCCTAATGAAACTCAAACAAGCGGAAGCACTGTGTACCCTGGCAGCTGGACATTATAATGCCAAAATTATTAGTCTCATGTTATTTCTGTAGCAAAATAAAATCAGTTTGGTAAAACTTAAAATACGGCAACTAAACTTGTTAAAAACACCTTTATTCTATAATAAAATTAATTTGTTCCGTTGCATAATATAACTTAGTATTATTTTACAACAGAGAATGTGTTCAAAAATTGAAAAATATTTTGAATGTATGTAATCTAACTTCGTAGAATGTTTTGACAAAATTATTCTCAGCACGGTTCATTTATAATATTTTAATAAATCAAAATATTTCTGTTGTATAAAAGTTTAAAATTTAGTAGCAAATCTCATGTTATTATAACATGACAACTGTTTAATTTGTAAAATTTTATTCCCTTAAAACCAAAAGCTTTGAAACTCAGAAGTAACTAATTAGTTTTTACTTTATTTTGGACATACATTTAAAAAATATATTTTAAAATATATTAAAAATATTGTTATGTAACAAATTTAAAATTTTTTAATTCATTAATTTGATAAGAAGACATGTAAAATAATTTTCTAATGTAGACTAATAGACAAAATAACCAAAAATATTATTTATTTCACTAAATTTATAAAAATTAGGAATTTTTAAAAAATGGACTTACTATTTTGGTTTCTAAACAAATCATATAATATGCTTAATTTTTAAAATTTATAAGCAATGACTTTAAAAAAACGTTAAATGAAGATGTTTCTAGAATTTAAACGAATGTGCCATTTTGCAGAAATTTTAAGATAATTTTGAAGAGTTTTTTGATTGCATCCTTATTTATTTATTTATAATCTGTTGTATATTTTTAATTCAACTAATTGGATTTAATTAAGAGACATCAAAATCTGTTAAGAATTTCAATTTCTTCTTTTGTGCTAAGGATATCATATACCAGTTATTATTTATATTTAACTTTTAAAAGAATCACAAGTCAATTTGTCTTGCATTTATAATTGAAAAAGAAAAAACAGTTGCAATTAAACTCCTTAATCAAAATATTTTCAAAAATAAAAATTTGAATCTATGGTGAAAAAGTTTTTTATTTTGCCCTCTTTGATGGCTTGGGTTTATGTATACAATTTATTTGAATTTTGTATTATTGAAAAAAAATTATATAATGTAACTTGAATTTTAATAAATTGAATCAAATTTGTTTTTTATAATTTAAAGCAAATGGGATTAGTTTCAAAATATTTGTTGAGGCATAGAAAATTAAGAGGAATTAAAATACTTGTTTTATATTTATGAATTTTTAAATTATTTCCAATGCAATGTATGATAAGATGTGGAGCACACGTTCACGAAATTCATAAAAATAACAAAATTGCTATTGCTTATGAACTATTACAATATTTTCTTCAATGAGAAATATTAAGGATATAAAACTATAGAACAATTGTCTGTATATTGAATTGGCTTTCAAAAATTTTTAACTGTTTTTGTTTTTTAAAAAAGATTGCAATTAACTTCAAGTTATTTAATTCGATATATAAACAAAAATACTATTAAAATTTCTCAATCTGCAAAAAATAAATTTTTCTTTCATGTTAATTTTTAAGTTAGAATTATATAATACACAAATTCTAGAAAGTAAAAGCATTAAATTTTTTTTGTTTCTCCTCTAAAATATTACACCTTATAGTATAAAATATTGAAGCAGAATTGTATATAAAATAAAAAATAGTTAACAAAAGGAAATTTTTTTCTTATTATGAATGTAGGTAAAGTATTCATGTAAAAGTGTATCAAAAGCTGTCTTAAAATTATAATTTAATTTTTTCAATGAAATAAGCAGTTGAACGCTATAAAACTAGTACGAATTAGAAAATTAGAATTTTTTTACTTTGTTATTAATAAAGTTTAATGTTCCATAAAAATTGATGTATCGTAATTTGCTTCATGAAATATTCATTAATGTCTTCAACACTCCCATGAAATATCTAAAATTTAAATATTAACTTATTTGTATGTATGTGTATTTCAATTCTGTTGACTGCAATCGTAAAATTAAATGCATATACCAAATACTTGAGGAATAAAAATTTCTAATCTTTAATGTGTATATCATTTGATTGAAAGAGGATTGTTGCCTAATTAGTAATATTTTAATTTCCCTATAATTAAATTTTTAAATATTTTATTGAAAGTAATCTATTTCTCAAGAAATTTTGCAATTTAAAAACATAATTCACTTTGTTAATGATATCGTATAAATTTTAATTCGTGATATCTTAATCACATTATTATGTAGAACTGTATGATATAATAATATATCATAAAATACATAAAATTATATCACTATATATTATAACTCATATTGTAATTATAATAAAATTTTTAATTCAATTATACATTGTAGTTTGAATTTTTTAACGAAAGAATCCTAAGCATATTTGAGAAGTATGAAAAATAGGTAATTTTTATCTTTTATTTAGTTTTCAACTTTACATTATTGTAGTCATTAAACTGACATCAAATAAAATATGTTGTATTTTAAAAACTACGTATATAAAAATCTGAAATACTAGAACACATTTTGTGGAAACGTTAAAATTTTTTTTCGGGAATTTCTATTTCATGAATACACATAACTGTAAAATTTAAAAAATATCTAAATACTGAGTAAAAATGTTCAAATAATAAGGAATATTTTGCATTAATATAAGAATTGATTTTAAAATATTTATCTTTATTGTGACCCAAATTTATCGATTGCAGAATAAATTCTCAGATATGTAGTTCTAAATAATTTACACATTTTTAGTAATAAATTTAAAATCTTTAGAAAAACAAAGTTTTTTTTTTATAATTTATATTGAAATTTATTATTATTTAAAAAATGTAATTTGATTTAGCAGATTAAACAAGTTACCAGATTATTTGAAAATTATTAAAACATATAAAACATGCATTTTAATTACCATTGTAGCATTTTTTCATCAAGTATCTCAGCAATGTATGTTTCTAATTCGCTGAATTTGGTTTTAAAACTATAATGCATTTTTATTATAGAAGTTTGCATAGATTCTTGCCAATACTTTCGAATAAAATAACCAAAAACTTCATCCTAATTGTAATCTAATCTTGATAAGGGATCAAAGTTTTCAGTAAACCATATAATAAAATGACGAAAAACAATGGTGCTACTGAAAAATTGATAAACTGTATTTTCTGACAGATCCTCTTGAGAAATATTGTATATTAGTATGCGCTATTCTTCTATTTATTTGAAAGTTAGTATTTAAATAAATGGTATTGTATTCTTTGGAAATCAAATATTAATCTGAAGAAAAATGGGAACTAAGTTGTTTTATAAATATCAATGAAATTTACGATTACATGAACACAGTTTTGATAATTAACATGATAATTAGTAAAACGGTACTTACGTATTATTGCAACCATATTGGTGGCATTATATAAAAATGGAACAATTCTAAAAACGGAAAAACTGACATGACATGGAACGTGTAGTTGAAAAGTACAATCTGATTGAAACTGTATAAGAGTAAATAATAAATAATATATGAAGAAAAATAACAAGTAATTTTTATCTGTAGAGCCTTAGATGTGTGAGAGATTGAGGTTGCCAATTTAGCAATTTTTATCTGTATAATTTTTATATCTTTATTTGACGATATATCAATTAGAAGCTTTATTTTGGAAAATAGATTTTTTGGAACATTGCCCTTCCAAAAAATCTGTTTTCCAAACTAAAGCTTCATCTGATGAGAGTTGGTACATTTCCTAACGTCTGGTAAAATGCTATATTTCTAGAAAAGTGTAACGGCATCTTTTTCAGGATTCGGTAAATCCCAAATTCACATTTTAGTATTCTAGCTTGCCATTTTCAACGAACGGTTAGGCTGAGAAAGGTGGCAAGCGGTGAAATTTGAAAAGAAGCTCATGGTTGCCAATTCAGAGCCTTAGATGTGTGAGAGATTGAGGTTGCCAATTTAGCAAGTTATCCCGGAGGTTGGCATGGTTGCGATAATACGTAAGTACCAAAAAAACTATTACATAAATATTATATGTAATTTAAAATTCATTTTGTTCTTATTGAACAATTCAAATATTTTTTTCAAGAGATAAATTAATTTAAAACAACCAACAAAGATCCATGGTATATATCCTATACAATTTGATTGGATTCAATACTGCACTTGAGCTCTGATTGCAAACCATTAATTTGTTATCATTTATTAATGGTATGCTGAGATAGCGTTTTAAAATTTTTTTGCAATGCTTTCTAAATTTTTTAAAATAGAAAATATTTTTTGTAATGATGTCCTTCTGCTTTCAGCATTTAATTCCTGTATATTTCAAAGTCTTATTTCGTTTATATGTCTCCAGTGAAATCTTTCATTGTATATAACCAACTTTCTTGTAACATACATTATTTTGCTAGATCTTGTCTATATTTTTTTTAGAATTGAATTTAATCCTTTAGTACTTCATTGAATATTTTCTCCTTAGGGAATTATCATTTTTTATTTCTCTTTACTCACTTTAAGTAAGTAATTTTTAAAAGTATATTTTTAATATATTGCTATACTTATCAGCCTCATTGGCTTAAGAAATTTTCTAAACCAAATAACTTAGTGTAATCTTTATTATTAAAAATATTTTAATACTGCGTTTCATGTTCCTTTAATAAAATTTAATTGTATTTCTGTATTTGTGTGTAAGTGATTCTGCACTCTCATATTTTAAAATTCTTTAACTTGTCTTGGTAAGTGTGACATTTTCTTTTCAATTTTTAATATTAGTTACTAAAATTTAAAAAAGTAATAATTAAAAGAAAAACTAAATGTGTAAAACTAAATAATGAAACTAAATTACACTTGCACATTTATATATCTGTGTATATATAAGTATGCGCCTCTCAGTAATTAAAAATAGTTTCTTCATTTTGTTTTTAACTTATTATTAAAAGATGATATATAATTAAGTAATCATAAAAACAAACAGTCCTTCAATTTCAATAATTTGCAGAACTTATATTAAATAGACCACTCATAAAGTTCAACAAGATTAATAATATATATCAAAAATGTATAATTTATTTATAAAACTCAGAAAACTTTTATGAGCAGAAATATTTAAAATAGTACGTGATTTTTAGATTCTAAAATTCTTTTTGCAAAAATGTACACTTGGGTGTTTTTGGCTGAATAAAATTAAATTCAGATAATTATATGTCTGAATGAAATTCTTTATATTACAAAAAGTGTATGAGAATAAATTCTGTAAATTGAATACATTTCAAAAGAATAATGACTATAAATGACAATATTATGAATTCTTTTTTGTCTCAGCAGTGATATTTTTTATACTTAAATTGTTTGACATGCAAATAGGAAGATCCTTAATATGTTTCTTTTTCTATCATGAAACTTAAGTAAATTGAAAGAATTATTCAACAAAAAAAGATTCATAGATTATGTATATATTACAGTCAAGAATTCTTTCTATTTGGAAAAAAAATGTACAGTTTACATATGAAACAAATTATGCAACAAAATAACGTTACGAATATCAAATATCAGATAGAATATTGCAATTTTATTTAAAGAGAGGATTTTTAGTCATACAACATTTTGTGAGAACACTATGAATGACATTACATTTGCTGTTACATTTGACAATTGGGCAAACATCAAAAGAAATTTTATGTAAATTTGAACGTTAATGATTTAAGAGATCATTAATACAATATAGAAACGAATTTATAATATAGAAAAAAAGAAATATATGGAATACTTTATTTAAAATGTATGTGTACTTTACCTCATTGATAACATAACAATTACAGATGGAACGTGGGAAAGGCAAACAAATGCATTTGCCAGAAAGTATCCTATTCACTAACTGTATAAATAGGGTTACGATTTTCTTCATTTCAAAGAGGTAATTTAGAAATAAAAAGAACACAAGTTTTCTTCTAAACATAGACTATTGTTTTTAAATATTTTTCCAAGCAATCATTATGACTGAAAGAATAGTGGAATTTTGTTCATTAATCTTTTATACGATTACAATTACAGCAGCTTGAAGCACTTCTAATTGTTACGAACTTAAACATTTTCTATGGTATAGAAATAAATACAGCAATTTTAGAACTGATCATTCGGGCCCGAACTCCTTGATTAATTTTCAACACACTGCTTGGCTGATATTTGTACCTCATCAGTGTAAACCTCGGATGTTTCCAGAAAATTCTTACAGTAGCACTGGGGTTAATCGATTCCTATTGAGCCTGTGTCTTATCCGGCTGAACAAACACAGACTTATTTCAAATTGCAAAAACCGATATTTTTACGAATAAATATTGTTCAGGCATTAATTTCGTAAATGAAAGGCTATGAATGAAGAAAATGATGTTGTTGTTGTTTTCAATCTCATAGTTATTTCTAAAACATTACAAATATTTTGGAAAAATGTATTTATTTATAAATATTTGTTAAAATAATTTACAATATCTTGAGTTTTTATGAGTTGTACAATTTCTATGATAATTTTTCAAACATTTGTAGTGTTATTTCAAGTCAAATTTTGTATTGAATAAGACTAATTTTTAACAGTTATTTGCCGCCCACATTCTTTAATAGTCAGAGGGCCTGATTGTGGAAAGGGACGTTCTGGGTTCAAATTTTGGTTAGGTTATGAATTTACTTTCTCTTTCTCTCTCTCATGTCTTTGTCCTTTCCTTGTGTAAATGGTTATGTACCATATAAACGGGTTCTAATGGCATATGAGTACTGAGAATTCGGACTCCACACCAAATCATGATTCAGTTGGAAAAGTAAAGCAGTGCACCCCATATTGCCATGCTAGATAGCCCAAGACAACAACAATAGTTATTTTAACTTTTAATTCGTAAATAACACAACTCTCTTTTTTATATTGTTTATTATGATAAATAAAATTTATTATTAGGTTTATTAAACTGTACATATTATTTTGCTTTGAAATATTATTGTGAGAAAGCAAGGTGATCAAAATTCTTAAACCTCTTACTGATAAAGAACAAAACACATTTCTGTTTTATTAATAAAAACAATTTCTATGCAGTAAACAATGTTACAAATATGTGGGATTAAAAGGAACGAATTGGTTTTGGGAACAGTGCCAACTGTTTAATTATGTCGTTACATATTTCTCGTTAAGTTTAAGGATGTGAAAAATATTGTCACTGTAATGTTTTTAGCGGAGTTAAAACACTATTTTTCTATTTTCCAGTAAAGAAAAAGCAATTTTTGCCGTGACGAGAAAACCTAATGCTACAAGAGTGGAATTTTATTGCTTCTAACGATGTGATTTTCTTTATAACTGGGTATTTTCGCAATTACTTTTGTCATGAATTTCGCCTCCCCCTGTCGGTATGAGAAATAAATAAGCACCGTTACGTGAGAAAAGTTTTTTTAATAGGAAAGAATTAGTTGAGAATTATATGTGAATAATTCCGTAAATAACACTCTCTTTTTTTTTTAATAATTTTTAACCGAAAAATATGCTTAAGCAACATTTTATAAAAATGAGATAAAATACTAATGTACAAAGAATGTCCATAATGTTTTAGAAAAATTTTTAGCAGATTTTTCTGTCGGCCCTATTCGCTAAAATATATATAATGTATGTTTTACGCCAAAGAACTTAAAAATTCTACTTTACCTAAAAAATGGCGAAAGGTCCAATTTTCACTTAATGCCAAAGTATAACATTTTCCAGATTATAAATATAAATAAGAACGAAATCAAAATAAAATCCTTAAGCGTTTAACCGAAAATTATTAGAATAATTAATAGGAAACACTTTTAATTTGTAAGAAAAATGTTTTTCTAGAAAAATGTAGAGTAATGACCTCAGAATGGTATACCCAGTAGCAGTAGATCGCTTCGGATTTTTCAAATACTATGAACAAAAAATAATATTTTCTCACCCGCACCCAAATGGAAACCCAATGAAGGATCTCTGTAATTTTTTGTTTTAGCTTCTTACATGAACATTTTATACGATACAGGATTCTTAATTATGTTGTGAACACAAATTTATATCATTGCAATTTAGAATATTTTTCAGGGGAAAATTGCACATAGATCTATATCAAAGAAAAAAGTATAAAAACAAGAAAAATAAAAAGAGAAAGAAAGGACCGAGGTGAAGACATCACCAAAAGCAGCTATTCAAGCGAAAGCTTGGACGAGAAAAATTCCAACATCTCGATGTTGAATCCAACGGCCAGACTGCTAAAAGTTTGAACAGAACCATTCGAAAAATACTTTAAAATTCTATAGGGCATATAAGAGATTTTTCATTGAACGATTCTTAATAAGCCGTATAATGCATTCTAAAACATTCCTTAAAAGAGAAATTTAAGAAATTTTACTTCCCATATTATAGAACATGATCTAGTGAAAAATACTGTATTTAAAATGGAAAAAGAGTGATAATTAGCTGAGTGCAAAGGTATTATATTTTATTTAACGTTGTCAGTTTATTGCTTGATATTTTAAATTTTAAATAAATCATTACCTGGAATAACTATTAAAATAAAGGCAGTAAGAATAATTTACAAATAAATAAAAGATAAACCCTATTTTATTCAAGAAGTAGTGGTTTTTTTATGGTTTTGATATTGTTTCATTTTTCTACGACAGAGAGATATTACTCTGAGATTCACTGTTATTAAGATCCACGCTAATCAGAAAACAAGTGCTCGGGTTTGTGTGACCCCAGTTTCTGTTGAATAACGTTAGATGGATATTTTGTTTCTGCGTGCACGTCTATGGAGCGGGATTCTCTGGAGTTTTCTAGGTTTTCTCCCTTAAGTACTGCTCGTGAAAATCCTCACAGGAAATAAAGTGGTTGGTGAATACAACGGCTGGCATTCAGTCATTGAGTCATCCACTACACGATGTCATAATAATTTTATTCTGGAAAAGCTCTGCATAATGAAGTAATCACAATCAAAATTAGGAAAACAACTCGAAAATTGAGGGGAATTTATAATATCAATATTGGTTCAATTTTCGCGCAAGTTTTTTATTTCTGAATTTTTTAACTGCAAATTAAGGTTTGCAAACTATAAGAAATGCACGTTTTTTACTATCCTCTTAGTACACTAGAAAAATGTGAAGGAAAAATGTCATAAAACTTGATTTTTTTGATGTTACTCATAATTTCGATTTCTTTTTTTTCTGTAAAACTGGACGTTATAAATTTACATTATTAGTTTACTGCATTCAGCCTTATCGATTAGTTGATTTTACTGATAGTATATGCTTAAGTGTTTTCAATTATATATGCCAAATAATCATGAAAATAAAATCATTTAATGAGATTTTTCTTTTACAACAGTTTACTACGCTTCATAAACACCTGTAATTGTCATCTCGAATATCTCTATCATTAAGGAAGCACAGTCTACACTCAATTTTTCATTGAATGGAAACGGATTTCATTTAGTAAATATTTGTTCCTGAGCTCAGCGTCCTTTAAGGCAAATTCCCATTTCACGTTTGTATATGCATCCCCTTCTCATTTGACTTTCTTTCTCTATGTTAGAGAAGAAAAGCAATTTCGTCTCAGAATGACAACAATAGTCATCAAGATCGGGATAGACATCTTTTTGTCCGGCCGTTGGTAATTTCATTTATCAGAAAATATACGCTGCCTGTCCTCACTTCGCTGTAAATTGTAGCAAAAGTGTGGTTAAACCCGCCTCTTGCTTGTCTTCAATTTCATCACCTGGGAAAATGGTGGAATAAAATTTAATCCTGATGGCTTCCGGAATGGAAGTGAAAGAAACATTCGAGTTTCTCAAGAAAACTCGTCTCCCTCCCTGGTGTTTCTTCGACACGAGATAAATGTAAATTGGGGGGGGGGGGGGGTTAGGAAACGCAATCCATTCTTTTGCTCCTTGTTTGTTTCATTGGATTGAAGATGTATTGTGATTCCCGAATACGTGAACAAAAAAAGTTAATTCTCAGTAAGCCGCCTTTTGTAGTGTTTTAGCTGGTGAAAAATTTTTGATAGGTTATTCTTCTTTAATAATAAGCAAATAGTATTCTTTAAAATTTACTCATATAAACCTTAGAATGAACGCTTTAGAAAAAAATATAAAGGATTAAAAAGCATAAAGAAGAATTTTATGTGATAAATGTTAACGTTTTCCTATGTTAGATTAAAAATAATTTTATTTTTTTTTACGTTCACTTATTAATACATAAATATGATTCGAAATTTTAAGATACCTGGCGGCTTAATGGTATCGTTTCCTTCGGAGAATAAAGCACAGGCCGAAGGTTCGATCCTTAGGCTGGATTAGGTGCAATCAGTCTTTCATCACATCAGTGGGCTGTTAATAGAGATATCAAGCATTCTTGGAAGGAATTTAATACTGGTGATTTCGTATTAGATTAACTATCAAATCAAGAGACATATGCATCACTACAGAAAATTCGCAGTCAAGGAAATTGATATGAGGATTAAAGGCCTTGGCACGCATTTTTGCTGTTGGGTTACAGTTTTCGTTTAGTTAAAATTTTAAATCTTACAAAGGGTTGATTTATAAGTCTTACAATTTTCTATGAGACAATACATATTACATTAATTTATAATCATTTTGAAAAACTGTAAAATTTGTAGCCCCAGCAATTTATTATTAAAGCTTATATTTTTGATTGCTAAAATATTGAAAGCATTCAAACAGTGTAAATTCTAGTCTACTCTAAAACATTTTCCACAGGTATTTTCTGAAATCATTTAATATATTTTAAAAATATATATGAAATCATGCATTTTGTTAATATCCGAAATCGTATAATTGTGCGTGCACTCAAAGTCAATATAAGCAGTATAAACGTGCAGTAAACCAATAGAAGCAGTAAAAACTTGAGTGAAAAATAAGGGAATTTCTTAAAAGGCATACTCGAAATATTTTTGGAAAGTATTTTTTTAACCACTCCATATTTTACTGTACAAAATGGGGAGTATGAGAACATATTCTTTAACACTGACCTCAGATCCATCAAATACAAATTCTTCTGAGTTTAAATTTGCAATAATTTCTTCAAACATTATCGTTCACTCAATATGTTTATATACTCAAAGCAATTACTATTTCATTAAGAACTTGCGATAAAGTAAACTTTTAACTCAAAAGACTTTCAAACTTTAATTTTTCTAAAAATAATTTATTACATTTTTTCTCTGACTGTGCTAAAAATTCTGCGATATAAACATGTTCGGATCTATACTACATTTTATTGAATTATATTGTTCATTTATTAATTTTATGCTTGTTATTATATCTATATTATACTTTACATTATTTATAGTTGCTTATACATTCATTTTTGAATTTAATTAGTCAGGAGATATATGTTTTTAAATTATATTATAAAATGCTCACACTTTTCCCTAAAAATATACATTTTTAATCATCTTTATTTTAGTTTGGATTATTATTTTTAATGAAAAAATCGCTTTGTTTCTCTTAATGTAAACATGCAGTTATGTATAACTTGAGAGTAAATTCTTCCATATGTAAACTCATTCTTAATATAAAAACAGTTTCATGAGTTAGTTATAAGATAACAATAATATTCCTAAAAAAAATATTCAGCAGGATAACCCCGGGTAGAGCGTTAGAGTTCGAGGGTGAAAGACATGATTAAATGACTACCTCAAGACCTATTAGTGGACCTCTGAAAAGCATGACATTCGAATCTAAGCTTAAGTTCTTTTTCTTCGTGCACAAAATGCAATCCGAAGTCAACTTTCCCCGATCACATCCTAGATTGTTTAGGGTTTCTTCTGGTGGATCTTTGTGCAAATTCACACTACTAATGCTCGACTTCACTAGAGTTCACGATGTCATGGATCTGATTTAGCTTCCGGTAGATCTCTGAAAGACAGAACACATAAAAAATAGTATTTCCAATATACAGCAGACGCATAAATATGCAAACTTGGAGAAATTTATTAAATAATTCTCAATGGTGTGGAAAGCAGAAACAACAGGGAAGTGTTTTGCAATAATTGCATGAGAAGTCATTCGGTACACAAAAATTCCAGAATTTAGTGACAGCTTTTTGTGATAAATGTCTACCACAAATGCTTAAGTAAATGTAGAAGTGATAAGCAGACATGTCCATTAGTAAGCTGTATGCCCTCTTTTTACTGCAATGTTTGTTTCACACCGTCTCTGAATACTCAGCGCCAGATTGTCCAGAAGATTAATGAGGTAAGTTTTCCTATTCCTTAATCAGCAGCTCTTCAATTACTTCTTACCCAGAAGGGTGTTCCACGGAAGACTTAATCATGCTGAAAGATGCAATCTACATAACATGATCTAACACAGACAATATATGGGATTAAAATCAGTAAAGCATTATGATCAATCAATTCGAGTAATATTCCCTTTTTCAGTAGTTGATAGATGTCTGCTGTGGTAGCTCATTCTCATCCATAAAATTGAAGCCTGCTCTAGTGACACCTCAGAACAGACTCACATGGGAAAGAATCACGTCCTTGCAATAATGATCTCTGATTATAGAACCACTGTCGAAAGCATTGAGCTCATTTCACCCTTTCAGCATAATATCTTCCAAGACTACTATAATGGACTTTTTCTATTATATTAGTTTGGTGAAACCGTAAACACTGACTTATCTCCAGGTCAACTGCCATTAAAATTGTTTTTGATACTGAAGTGAATCTATCCGCACAGAGGACATGACTCCAGTGAAGAAATATCCAGATTTTGTGCTTTTTGAACCATTTTAAATAGCAAACGACTAATTTTCAAAAAGGTGCAGAGTTGAGGACGGCGGGAGGATGTATGAGCAACTTTTGTGAGGGTGTCTGAATGCAGTAAACTGCAAAACATATCTGACAGTTTCTGAGCAATGGCACCTGTCTACCGGCTTTGGGCACTTTTGGTCTTAAGGACGGTACGTCTATATCCACCACCATTGTTTTCCTGGGGCGGCTACTACCAACATTTTCAATAGAAGTATTATGATATGAAACTCTTTTCAAACACACAGAACGACAATTTTTTTAATTCTGAGTTCTTCAACTCCACTAAAAAATTTTCTCTAGCTTTTTTATGGTTATTCCATGTGTGAAGTCCTACAAGTAATTTCTTCTAGTCATATTTCATGAAATAACTCCTTTTCAGAAAATGTCTTTAATTGAAATCGCATTCTTATTTTTATTGTTGTCTTAAGCTGCTCACTTCGGCATCATGTTTTTTCTTAATTTTTCGTAGATTGACGTGTTCTATGACATTTTATTTTGTTCCCCCCGCTTGAATATGCATTGTTTCTCTTCTGAATTGCGAGTCCATTGTACTAATCACCGGAACCTCTTTTCTTAAATTTGATGTCTACCTCAAAATGTATTGTTTGCTTAAGTTTTGTACAACAGTGTATAAAAATGCGTACCTAGATAATTCGTATTTTACTAAAAATGTTAACCACTCTTGAAAATGAATTTTTTTTTTTTGAAAAATTAAGCTTGAAAGAATATTTATTATATCTTGAATGTTTTAAAAATATTTTAAATTAATGAACCGTACTAACTACTTCGTTAGTTTTTATGCTCCTCTAATTTCTTGAAGCTATGGAAAAATTTTCCTGACATAAAACAATTTTTTTAATTCCAACAATATTGAAACTAATTTGTATGTCTCCTCGCAAAATATTTTTTATCATTTCTTTGAATGAATATTTTATGAGATACAAATATGCATTTAAATTAGAAATCGTATGTACATTCTATGACTTTTATTATTTTCATACTTTATTTGTAAAATTTTCAAATATTTTATTAATTGCTTTGGAATAATTTTCAAATAAATATCTTTATAAATTAATAGTATATGTGCATATATGTATGAATTATGTAAAATGAATGATATATAAATACGTAAGCATATTATTAATTTTAAATATTTTTTATAAATATTTTCACTATAATTATAATTTTCTTCGCGTCAAAATAAATGATTTTTTAATACTTTTTTGCTCATTTCTTATAATATTTTGTATTGTTTTCCCAATATCTGTTACTTAGAAAAGTGAACACTTAGTTAATGTTTCTTAAGTGTTTTATTTAAATATTTTATTTTTCAATATATGTTAAGACATTTTAAAGTATTTTTAATTACAAATTTTTAGCGAGAGTAGTATTCTCAGTTATATATTGTTGACTGTCCTAATCAACTTTTGCCTGAAATCATTGAACTTTTCTACCGATTTTTTTCTGAAAAACTCGTTGTCATGACATTGTTATATATATGTAGGCTTTAATGTTCAGACAGTATTTCATTGAAGATATTTTCATGAATGTCGAAAGAAATTTATTTGAATTTTGTAGAAATCTACTAAACTAAATATTTTTAAGAAAGAAACTGGCTTATGCATAATGGCAGGAAAATATAGGAAACGTTATATATTCAAAGCCATTTTTATGAGTTTTTACGTGATATATGAAATATTCAAACAGACAATAACAAACTTGATAAATTTATCAATAAAACTTCACCATAAATTAGAATATGATTTTCTGATAATTGATTCTGATTCAGAAAGACACTTAAAGATTGTGAGGCAGAATCTTCAAGCCATGAAATTGGTTTTGAACCAGTTTGCAACAAGAAAAATTATCAAATTATCAGCACACCAAAATTATGGTAAAAAAGTAATAGTTATACACTTAATGTTACACACATAGAAAGGTAATATTTATACATTTTGAGAAATTTTTAATATGTTAAATAAGTACATATGTAAGCAAAATATTTAAAAATGTTCCCATACGTATTTTCTAAATGAAATTCCAATTTTTTTTTATAAATCCAAATAACTGCCAAACTTCGTGTATTCATTTTGTTTAGAAAAGCAATTCCATGTTCTTAATTAAGGTTTTGAATTATTTTATATTTGAAACATTTTTAGTTTACATATTAACCACATAAAATATTTGAACTGTGTTACAAAAATTAGTTTTATAGGCGTAAAGTTTTGACGGAGTTTTTTAGAGATTTTCTTTAATGCGGTTATAATCACCCAAACAAAAACAGGTTTGAGTGTATAAGATTTATAACTTTATTTACATTGCACAACATTTTCATTTACAAAACAGTTTGAATGCTGTGCCCCTAAAATGATTTGTATCGTTTCTTAAAAAAAAAAAAAAACTATTGTATTTTCCCTTTAAGTTCACTGTGTTCCACATCCCAAATTATTTTTAGTTACGAATTCTAAAATTCAAAATGTTATCGTTTGTATATTGAATATATTAATAAAAAAAATGTAATCTGAGAATATTGGAAAATTTAAATAAATCCTTCTTTCACGATATTTACTTATAATTTTAATTATTATTCGATAATAAGTAATAAGTCAAAACAAAATTTGTAAAGTATCTGTTTTAACATTTGAATGGATGCAATTTTTTAATCGAATTATGTTACTAGTATAAAATACAGAATATATTGCAATACATAAGATAAAGTAATTTGTCTATCTTTTCTAATTATTTTGAAAGAATATTTGACTTTTACAATTTAATTAATTGTGGTGGTTGGGGAATCAATTCTACATTTATTAAATTTAAAAAGGTTTTCCTAAATAGTAATGTAAGGATTTACTAAATATCTAAGCATTTACATTTCATTATTCTTGTAATTCTCTGTAATTCATGACATGTATCTAACTTCAATTATGTGCCAACAAATGTGGGTTTCTAAAATGTGGATGGTTCATGTCATATATATATATATATATATATATATATATATATATATATATATATATATATATATATATATATATATATATATATATATATATATATATATATATATATATATATATATATATATATATATATATATATATATATATATATATTATATATATATATATATACAATATTAGTGTGTGTGTGTTGTTTGTATTTAATTTTTTACTATACATGCAGATATAAAGAAGAAATACATAATAATAACAATAGCTCTCATATTAGCAACACATGGTTACTGATATGTTCAAAAGACATTTTAAGAGAGAAATTACACAACATTAGTTGAACTGAAACCAAAATGCAACATACAGAAATTTGGTTATTACAGTCCATTACCATGTAGTTATATTGGGAAAACCGTAAATACTATTATTAATAATAGTAGCAGACATAATTACAAAATGAAAATATAATTTCTACTTATATTATATATACTTACTTATATTATATATAATGGTATTTATAATATAAGTAAGGTGTAACAATAAGCACTATATGAAAAATCAAGTGTAATAATTTCACAAATGATTAGTTAATATATTGAATATGTGTTTGAAGATTTACAGTGGAGTGCTCTGCTAGATTTTGTAAAGTAGATTGATGGTATTTTGATTGCTGGTATTATAAAACGGTATTTAAATTGCCGTTAGACGAGGTAATTTGAGATACATTTTGAGTAGATTATTTCTGCTGGAAGAGGCAACTAAACAATGTCTATAAATATTATTATACATAGTAAAATGATAAAATTCACCTTTCCTGAAGAAAATCGAGTGAATATTATTTGAACTTACAGATCATGCTGAAGAACCAGACTTTTGTTGGACGGGAGTTTTGTAATTTAGACGAAATAACCAAGAACAAGACTTTCCACAATACCACTGACTAGTCAAATGTTAAATTTTAATTGGGGAAGATTACGATCATGACCTATTTAATGTGCCTCATCCATCTTTAATAATTACCACCAGTTAAGTCGGTATTTTTCTAGTTTGATAAAGACGCCTTAACCAATCAGGCCACAACAGCCTTTCCTGTGACTTGTATAGACTTTCCAACACGATGGTCTATAGCACTGTGACTTTAATGAGTTACATTGCAGATACGACAGCAATATGTTTCTTTGCAAAGTCTTAATTTTTTACGAAATGCGTGTAATCTAAAAATGAAAGGCGTTTTGCTCTCTACATTATTTAAACTTATTATAAAAGCAATATTCAAATATTTTGCCGATGATGAAATAAAAATAACACTTTTGTCTTCAATAATCACATTTGAAATGTGATCAATGTGATTATTGGGGTTTATAATCAAATGTGATTATTGTGATCAATAATTAAATGTCATTATTGAAGACAAATATGTGATCATTTTTATGACGATGTTGTGTGGGTCTTAATCAATTCTTAGAGTATTTGTATTGCATTTTTATACCTTATCCCAATTCAAAGAACATGGATATGAAACTAAATACTTTATAATAAATGAATGGTCGTAGAATAGGTTAAAGTTATTGAATAGGAAGTTATTTAGTATAAGAAATTTCATTAAAATAAATCACCCATAACTATTGAGTGATTCTTAAAGAGATTATAATTCTTTCTATAAATATACATCTCAGTAAGGACAATATTTCTAACTGATACTTTAAACCACTACTTTTAGAATCGCATAAAGATCATATATTTAAGAAATTAGTGGATATTTTTAAATCTAACTAGGTGGTAAAACCAACAAATCCTGGGCTGATATCAAAGAAACTTAGCAACTGTTTTGTCAAAAATGTCGTGAAGAAACTGTTTCCTTTCATCAGGTTTACGTCTTCTTTGTAATTCGGACTCTATGAAGGTGCATCATCTTGTATATTCACTATATTAGACAAGAGGTTCTCAAAAATGGCATGATTTAAGCAGATTGTACTGAAGCGCCAGAGCATTCGTGAAAGACTGTCCCTTCCGTGTTCTTCTTCACTGTTATTTTTTTTTTTTTAAATTTTTTCCTCGAATTTCAATTTTTTTGTTCTATTTATGACTTTAAATGTTTGTTTATTTTTACTATATATATTTTCGGTGATACTTGTGAGCTGTTTTTTTCATTTTAGATTGATTTTTCTAATAAAGACATGTGTAACAACGTACTTCTAATTGAAATTAAACTCATTAGAAATGGCTTGGAAACTTGGAGAGCAGTTTTATTTCATATCATGATTCCCCATATTTATGTGAAAAAAAATTACAAAGATATTTGATGCCATCATTATTGTTGAAACTGCCAAATGATATGGTAACAAGCGAGGAAATATCGGGAATGATTGATTTCTTCTTCACAATTACCTCATGATTTAGACGTTTTTTAATTATAAAAACAAAGCTTCTGATAAAAATATCAAGTATTTAATGATAATGATTAACTCTATTTTCTAAACTTGAAATACTTCTTGACTGTCGATGTTTTCTTATTTAAGGTGTTTCTGTTATTTTACAAAAAAAAAAAAAAAAAAAAAAATTATAAAAATATTTTAATTTGATTTCTTTAATGTTTAATAGCAATTAATATGGTCATGTAACTAGTAAATTAAATGTTCAATTTTAACTAATCTATTTTAATAAGATCTGAAAGAATATCAGTAAATAAAGTATAAAGTACTAATTTGTTCACGTGGAAAAAAATCTGTTAAGAATGCAAATGAGATTTTTTTATTTTGTCAATCTATAAGTCATACTTTATAATTTGGAATAAATTTTAAAATACATTTTTTTGCATTATTTAATCAAGTATTATTTTTCATAGTGATACAGAGGGATTTTAATATTGTATTATTATAGTTATACCCCTTGAATAACAATGAATAAAACGGGTAATCATATAAAATGCTTAAAAAAATTACAAATCAAAACTTGTCTAATCAATTACAATTTTCTTAGCACTTAATTAACAAAATCTAGCTCAGATCATAATATTTTTATGTGTACTAATTTAAATAATTTTGTTTTAGTATATATAATTTATGTTGATAAAATTTATAATTCAACGAATTAAAATTTATTTTTTAAATCTCTCATTTAAGTAAACTTCAATTTAAATCTGGTTAACAAATTTAAATATATGTTATTAATTTGTGTTATTTAACTTAATCAAATTAATATAGTATCCTTTATAAATAATAAATATTTTTTCTAATCAATTTCCTACAGGTATTTACAAAAATACTTGATATTTAATTAATTTATCATAAAATTGTATAATAAATACATATACATACGAAGAAAAGCAAACACAATCTTTTTTAAATTAGGAAAAAAAAACTTTGCGAAACATAGAAGAAACGTACCTCATTTTTCAGAGTTACTCCACCTGTTCTGGGAAACCTCTTTCACAGAACTCAAAGCTCAACACACAAAGAGGAAGCCCATTATTTTAACATCCTCCTTTAAATATGTTTTTTCTTCCGAAACTGATGAGATTTTTTCTTTATATTTTTGTCATTACGTTCAGTATATTCTATCTATCAAGGAATTTTTTTGGCAATTTTCTGTGGGAAGTATATAAAGAATAATAAAGGAAAGAATGTCCAAAGAGAGAATAAAATTAGATGACTTTCCTGTTGTTTATATGATCACGTGTGTTTTCCCATCTTAATTAAAACTAGAATATGAATTTTGCAAATCATTAATTTGAATAAATTAAAATAGCAAATAACTTTAATTTTTACATTTTTTAAAAATGTAAAATATTTTTCTAATGTTAATTTTCCTCCAATATTATCTAATCATTTGTGGTTACATTTATTTGCATTAATACATTCTCACAGAATTTTTTTTAATTTACACTAATTCATATTATTTAGAAAAATTTTGTGTATATATAAATTTCAAAGATTTGATTTCTCATACATTAAAATAAATAAGATTTTACAATTTGTCAAAAGTATCTAATAAATTGTAGAATTGCATTTGATAAAAGTGTTGCTCTTACTTATGCCATTTGGAAATGCCAAAATCGATATGACATTGGCAATGCGAAATTAATTGCTTCCTTAGTTTAACCAAAGGGCCACGAAGGTGAAAGTACAACTTTTTTCTAAAATTACTCCCATAGATGTCATCACCAGATGATGAATTACCTGCATTTTGAGGTTAACCTTGAGGGGGAGGAAATTTTCTCCAGACCATTATACCCGTGGTTACTGCTCAAATACTGGTCATCCTTCAATTCCACATGTTTAACTAGCAAGTATATCGCATGTACTTGGTGGACCTCTGGCGGTATTGAGAATTGAAATCCACACTTTCACTAAACCTAAGCTCACTATTATATGACAAGGAAATCAAATGACATAAATTTTAACATTCAACATTACTTTGCAATCATATCTTGTAAAAAAATAACATGTTAATTTTGCATCTTCGTGTATGGTACCTTAGAGGAAAAAAAACATCATTCTCGTATCAGAAAAAAGCTGGTTCGATATGTGTCACAACCGAGGATTATTATATTAGGAGAATTCATAAACATATCAGTAAATTGCATATATTACCATCAGTGCTGCGTAATAGTGTGAAAAACATTCCATTTCAGGCTATAACTAGATGATGTGAGCATTCCTTTTAATAGAATTTAATTGCTCTGTTCAGAACCATAAAACAGTCATTAGGTTTCCGAAGCGTTTATTTCGAAACATAGTTGGATTACAACAAAAAACCTGCACATGTAAGGCAATCGAAAGTTTCCAAGATCGACTTGCATATTATAGATAGTTCAATGTGCGATCCTATCCTTGGGTGATACAGCTGATATCAACGCAATAGTTCAGTTCAATCCACACTTTACCTACATCTTGATACGTAGATACATGTGGCTTAAATTGTGATGCATTTCTCAACTTTTTCACACAGGTTACTGTGGAATCGGAAGTTCACGGTAATGGTTGATTTTTGATATCTTGTAACGACGTAAGAAATTCTCTTTCCCTCACTCTATTCATTGTTTCTTCAGTAACACTTTGTCGGCCGCGGAATTTTTCTTTTACAAAAATAATCGGCTCTTTTGAACTGTCAATATTAGCATAGAATGCTTTGTTGGGTTAATGGCTTGCATTAGTATGCCCAATGGTATGCTCTCTCAACCGTTATGAGCGAAGCACACTTTGAAAATTCTGGTACTCGGAACGAACGCTTTCTGCTGTTCATTCACCATTTTGAATTCAACATTTGCTCAGCAACCATGACCACTACACGTATATTGCACATATGTTTGGTGAAACTGTAATTAACACACTCTAGCTTGCGTGGAAACATAAACATTACTGAGTTCGGAAATAATATTATATCAAAATCCGATTATTCATTTGTTATAATCCCATATTATGTAACCGAATTATATCACAAAGTTCTAGTTGGAAATTTAATGGAATAAAGAGATAAATAAAAATTTATGTAATAAATAAGTATATAAAGGTTTTTAAAAGAAGAGGGGTATGTTAAATTCTGTGTAACAAACTAAATGAGAAACTTCTATTCTTTCTGACAAGATATTTTTACCTATTATAAATTTTTGGCACTTTTAAAATGATCAAATTATTTTTCGATTTGACACAAGATAATCAGCAAAAACTCTCAATGTTAACTTTATGTATCAAGGCAACTATAGTCCAAAATTAAAATTAATTTGTACTTAACAAAAAGTTCTTTATTAAAATACACCACTCCCACTTTTATGGGTTTGCCGTAAAGCTAAATTTAAATAGTTGAAATTATGAAAGATTGAAAATTCTATATTTTATTTGGTAGTGTAGTTAGTCTTAGTTAGAAAACATTATTAAATGTTATCCTAAGAATTCTAACATTACATACTACATGTTTACTTAAGAATGTTTAAATATGGGATCGAAAACTATAATATTAACACTCTGCATATTGATGAAAAATAAATAAGGTATTTATGGTTAAATAAATTAAAAGAAAATTTTAAATAATTATCCATAATTTAAAGTATAGCAGAAAACAGATATAGGAAATTTCATTGTCAACTCAACATATATGGCGGCAAAAGTTAGAAAACGGAAAAAAAAAATTATTTTTATTAATTTAGTTTGTAACCAAAAAAAAGTTTTAAAAAATGCTGTCAGAAGTAAAATGGCTGGTAATTTACGCTAATCCATGATTTGCAGCATCATCAGTGAAATTGAATGAAGTAAACAAAAGGAAAATTGTCATTCATGCGTATCATTTTCATTAGCATAACTTTCATGTGAAAACTTCGCCAAATATCTTTCTAAGAAATTCAAATAGTTTGCATATTTACATACACAGATAAGATTTAAAGTTTTATAATAACACACAACTTATATACATTGATTATAAAATTTGGGAGAAACGCATCAGTTTAACAGAATTACCAAGACAAAAAACAAATCATAATTTGAAAAGTCAATTGATTAGGATGATGATTTTGAAACTGCTGAATCAATTTTAAAAACAAGGAATGTTACAAATTGTCCTTGAAAAGATCATTTTTGTTACTTAATATGTGTGCTCAACAAGACTTTCTTACGTGGGTTACTCTGAAATTTTTGAGATACGCGCAGACGAGAGTTTACAAAATAAAAATAACGGTTTTATTTTAAAATACACAGAATTCCATTTTTTACTGATTTATTTCAACTTGTTAAGCGTAGAATAAATTTTAAACAGAAGAGAAAATTGAGTTGACGAGAAAACATTTTCGAGCTATGAATTTTTACGATTTTAAAGCAGGATTGACTCAAGAAGAATGCATTCAACGGTTGCATTTAGCATTTGGTGATGAATCTCCAGCTCGTGCTACTGTGTTTAGATGGTTTAGAGAATTTAGAAGAGGTCGCAATTTTCTTCAGGTTGAAGAACACACAGGAAAGCCGCCGCCGGCAGTAATCCCAGATTATGTGTCTGCCATACGAAAAATGTTAACGGATGATAATCGCTGTACCCATCAAATGATACAGAAGGAACTTAACATTGGGTCCGCAGCCATACACAAAATTATTCATGAAGAATTGCATATGAAAAAAGTAGTTTGCCTTTCGGTTCCTCATAATCTAACTGAGCACCAAAAAGAGGAGCTTGTCAGAATCAGTAAAAAAACTCTTAAATTGCTATATGATGGTGGCCATCACACATTTTCTAAAATTGTAACAGGTGATGAAACGTACATACTGTTTTTTGACGTTCCAACACGTCAAGAAAGTAAAGTATGGGTCTTTGAAGATGATCCCACGCCGACAATGGTGAAAAAAAAAACAACGCGCACTGAAAAAAGTGGTGTATGCCGTTCTCTTCAGAAGTACGGGATTGGTCAAAGCCATCAAGTTTGAAGGACAGAAGACAGTAACAGCAAACTGGTATACTACTAAATGCCTTCCAGAAATTCTACAAGAACTGAATGTTAGGGGACTAATGCTTCACAATGACAATGCATCTTCACACACAGCCGGATTAACAATTGAGTTTCTTAAACATCTTATTAGAAAATACGGTTCCATGTGAAATGATATTTTTAATGGTGGCAGGCCAAGTACTTAGTGTTTTCTCTTCGATCCTCTCTTTAAAATCATGAAGACTTCACCCAGCTACTTCTATCTATTTGTCAGATTCCAATTCAGCCAGATGTAGGGAAACATACTGGTTAAACAGTAAGAACTATATGAGATTTTCATTGATTTTACTCTTAAATTCTAACTTAGAATTCGAATGGTTAACGCTCATGGCTTTAATCCAAAAGGTTCAAATCACACCTAGAATGTAGATAACTGTAGTGATTCGAAATCCACTTTATATGTATATTAATAAATTGTAGGTCGCTTTTCATTTGCCTTCAAGCAAAAAATGACGTTTTAGTTTCAAACAAATCAATTAAACCAAACCATCAATAATTTGTAACAAGCGCGGGATACACTAAATGCTTCCATATTGATCAGGGTCCTTATTAGCTGATTCACTTTTCTGGGTTACAACGACATCCTCCGTTAAGAAAGTTGTGTCATTGAATACAAAACACAGATGTATAATGTTTCAAGAAAACATAGTAAACATAACCCGTCTGCTAGCACTGTGTTTTTAGTGAAGCCTAATGTTATTATCCGGCAAGATAATGCAAAACCCTACTCAGCTAATAAACATCTGCAGTGTGTCCTGATTTCTCTATAAACACTTACCTTCTTAGATAACTTATTCATTAAAACTGTTTGAGATGTAATTTGTTATTGTTTGCATAGTTCGCTATTGTCATGTTTAAAAGAGGCAACTAGTTGAAAGAGAGAAGGATCTCTGTCCCTAAATAGACATTCAATATAATATTTGAGTCTGTACTTTGATGTATTGCAAAGTGTACGTTTATAAAGGATATTGGGTCAAGGGATATCATTGTTAGTCTCAATATTCTCATTAGTTAAGCTGCGCGTTCACACCATTCTCACAATACTTATATCTATATCACGTTATAAAAAAACTCATGCATTGCTCATTTCAGAATTTGTCATTTAATCATCAATTTTTGAGATTTTATTCTTAGTATTGCATTTACTATTATCACAGAATTCAGTATTCAGTTATTTCACGGTTTTCAAGTTTTAAAAGATTTGCTATATATATGTATATATATATATATATATATATAACAAATCTTTATATATATATGTATATATATATGTATATATATATATATGTATAAATATAAATATATATAAATATATAAATAAATATATATATAAATATATATATATACATATATACATATATATATACATATATATATATACATATATATATATACACATATATATATATACATATACATATATACATATATATATATATATCTATATCTATATATATATATATATATATATATATATATATATATATATTTATATATGTGGGTTTGTGTATATATATCTATATATATATATATTATATGTATGTATGTATATATATATCTATATATATATATATAAGAAAAATAATGTATTTATTTATTTTTAAAACATTTATTTATACAATTTAAATAATATTTGTAAACAATTAAAAACGTTTATTTTCCTTAATGATTAAAAATTAAATATCTTATAATTTTATTTCTTACCGAGAATCATGATTATAAAACAGACAATTCTCAGAGAAATTTCAAAATATCATTTGCAATTAACAGATTTAATTTAGAATTGAAAATTCGTAAAGTTTTAAGGATGTCAGAAAAGAGATTATATATAGAATTGCTGGAGTTAGAATTACAATACATTCTGAACTTGACTGAGCGTGTCAAGTTCCACGTGAATTTATATCAACTTACGAATGGTTCCCGTACTGTTATTTGACGTTCCACGACCACAAAGCGAATGCAGAACTTTATATTAATTTCTCGCTTAAAATGTTTGAATAAAATGCAGAAATTTACTAGGAAAATGAAAAATCAAAGCAAATGATTTGTGATGAGTTACTGTCTCTATTTCAGTAAGCACTTTTTATAAATGGATACTGTTGTCAATAACATAGATGATTTTCATATAATTAGTCGGGATTTTAAACACATAATGAGGAATTTTTTCATAACAGTATGATTGTTAAAAAAAATGTTTGAAATTGTTTAATTAAAGATCCAATGTGAAATAATAAAAAACAATTCATAAAAACATTAACTAAAACGTAAGATAATTATTTTATAAAAATAATGCATGAAACTTTTTGTAGAAAAGTTAAAAAAGTTAATTAAACATTCAATATATATATATATATATATATATATATATATATATATATATATATATATATATATATATATATATATATATATATATATATATATATATATATATATATATATATATATATATATATATATATATATATATATATATATATATATATATATATATATATATATATATATATATATATACATATACATATATATACATAATTATTTTTCATAGTCATTGTCATTATGTCATTACACTTTTTAAAAATTATAAACATTTAAAATTATTGAAATGTTAGTGATACACACATGCTCATATTCACATATCTATGTTTGATAAATTATCTTAATAATAGCAATATTATTTATAGATAAGTTTTTTTAAATTTCTCAAAATATTTTTCATTGGAAGACTAATTGTTGACGCAAACTGAATGTCACAGAAAAAATTAACTCCTGAAAATATGTGTAAGATAGAAATAAAAAAATAGTAGTGTAAAAATTAAATTGATAAATATGTACGAATATTACCTAAAAATACGAATTCTTTTATAAACAAATATATAAGTTTCTTTTGATAAAACTGTTTTCTCCATGTTGTTTTAACACTGAATTTTATCTAACACTTAGCAAAATTCTGTTACCGTGATAATATTCCCATATTAAATTATGTAATCTTGTTAAAGTACTACAATAAAATGGTAGTTATGTACAAAATGGAAAACAAATTTAGAAACATAATGTATAGTATAGACAAGTATATTTAATTTAAACTATAAATACCTATATATAGTCTGTTTCTTATGATATGGTGTTTCATAGTTTGCGTAAAAAATTGTAGAAAGGAGACTGATTGTTAATTTTGGACAAAAATTTCCATTTTCAAATTTCCATTGAAACTTGAGGTTTTTACTCCATTTTGCATTTGTTGGCTGAAAATAAATACAAATCAAAAGAAATTTAAGCAAATTCGTCATTGGAACCTGGTTACCTGTCTGACTATCTTGAAGAAAAACAATGAGGATATTCAGCAATAAGTAATTATTCATTTCCACACATGCTTGTAAGTTGAACATTCATGTAAAGATAACAAAGTAAAAACTGCACTAAAGTCTTTATTTGAATAAAACACCTGAAAAATTAAATTAGAAATCTGACTTTGACGACTGTCTGTATTTAAATAATGAAAATTATTTTTTGGACCATATTTTTCATGACATCCTTTCTAACGAAAACCAATGTTGCTCTATGCCTATTATATTAAAATCTATTTAGAAATAAAGGATTCATATTTAATTAATTTTCTCTATTTTAAATAAACTACTCTAACTACTTTGTAGGAATTATTTCTATTTCAGAATCTTTAAAAGAGTTTCTTCGTCAAACAATATAGCTTCACTTTAAAAACTCTAAGTACTCTGTCTAAACCGAGTTCTGGTGAGCTGTTAGAAACACCTAAATCATCGATTCTTTTGGATATACTCTAAAGAGCCAAAATTGCCGTTTATTGGATTATCCCACCTGTTCATCAGTGATAGAAAGGAAAGTGCACAGGGCACTGTAAGGTGGGGCCAGACCACCATCATCAAGCTTTTCTGTGTACACTAGAGATCTATGCGATTTTCTTATGCATAAAAATTTTCTTGGCCTGTTTGAAATGTTCTGACGAACAGGCTGATCCGAACCATATTCCAGACTATCTAGGTCTTTCCAGAATTGATCTCTTCACAAGACCAATTTTAATGCAAGATTTTCTTAGACAGACAAATTACATTGAACTGAATTAGCATTACTGAACACCATAGATATGCAGCAGCAACAGAAGCGGCTTTACTTTTGCTTATGAAAATAAAATTTCTGAAAAATGTTTTCAGGTGTACAGGCTAGTACTCTATTTCAAAATATAAAATGCATGCATTTCTCTATATATTTTCCAATAGACCAATAGCCTAGAACCCGGTTATGTGGTGGCTGTATTTACATACAAATGTAAAAGCAAAGCAGACAAAAATGTTTAATTTAATTAATAGTTCTGTTGCAAGAAATCACATGTAAATATGGAATTTTATTACACTGTTGCATTCGATTGAAATATTGTTTCAGTTCTAAATAATTAAATCGCTACTGATAAGATATTAATTATCAAATATTTAATAGAAATTTGAAGATTTAAAAAAATAATTTAAGGTTATTATATTATTTAATAATATTTAGTCAAATATATAGTCATACATAAAGGAAAACAATGCCTAATGCAGAATTTTTATGCAGAAAGTGGAAACTAAGCATTCACCTTACACTGTTCAGAAATGGATGGAGTTGCGATTTTGAATTTTGAAGAGCTCGGAACTATTACTAGGGGACTGTGGAGTATTGTTACATAAACCTGTATAAATATATATTGTTTGTTAAATAAATTTTGTCTTTTTACGCAATGTGATAAGTAAATAGTCATTTGAATAGTTATAAGAATATGCAGGGTGATGTTTTCAAAGTGACAGTGTTTGAAGCGCCGTGTAGCGCGATCTAAAGCCTAAATAACACCAACTTGGTATTTAGACTAATCAAAACATGGGGAAAAGATTACGTAAAAAAATAGTTCCGAATATCGCCGCTAGGAAATTTGGTGATGCTGCTATAGCTTACAATAATGAGAATTAGCACAAAACACGGGTATCAAAGAAAATGCAAATGTTGTGCAAAGACAGCGTCAGTAATAGGGCTATAAAAGGAAATAAAACACCAAAATTATTCTGTGGACACATAAATTAAAATAGAATAACAATGAAATTTTTTTCTCTGAAAATTATTTTTGACATTTATTTTATTTTTTTCACAGTTATTTTTTTATAATGGAAGCTGGTACATTTTCATTGTAATTGAAAATAAATGAAAATGCTCAATCAAATACAAAATATCAGTTAGTCTTATGCGAGGAAATGACATAAGTCTGAAATAAAAACAACGATTAAAACTAATTACAATAAGAAAAAATTGAGATTTAAATCATTAAGTAAGAACTGTGACACCATTTCAGTAATTCCAACTAGATGTGAATATGTATTATTACGTCAGAAAAGTTTAATCAGAAATTTAATCGTACCATTTGTCCTAAATCCTCCCTAGTTTTCCGGAAGAGACAATAAGAATAAAATCAAACAATGAAAATGAACAACAAGTAAAAATACATGTATAAATGAAAGCAATAATAGAATTCTATTGAATATCTTAGAGAAGTTACTGTGCACTTTAAGAATTTCATGAGAAATTCCAATTCTGTAAATGTTGCATAATTAGTGTTATTCATTATGAAATGTTTGCTTCACTGCATTAACTGCAAAGAAAGGCTGATAATTCCCATTACATTGGAAACGTCTCAAATAAATAAATGTCAGTCGCAATCCGAAGAATGTCCGCCGCACGTCTGTTTTCATTACATCCAGATTTGCAATTAAGTTTTGTAAGATTTATGACATCAAATGCGAAAAAGATTTTGTGTAAGGCTTAGCATAATTTATCATATTCTAGTCATGCGTTTGTTGGATTCTTGACAAAAGTGTTTAATATATAGGACTTTCATTGGAAAGATTTGCTTGAAAGTAATCTAGTTTTAGAAAAAACATGTTGGAAATGTTCTTTGCTTTATTTAAAACAACAGAAATAAGCACTGTCAGAAATTAAAATTATGTATAACAGCAAGAATTACTTTGACTTCATGGAAAATTTTAGCTGAAGGATTTTAATATTATTGTATATATTAAAATAAAAGTTTTTACATGTTTTATATGTATATATATAGGTATATATAATATATATATATATACATATATATATATATATATATATATATATATATATATATATATATATATATATATATATATATATATATATATATATATATATATATATATATATATATATATATATATATATATATATATATATATATATATATATAAATAAATATATATATATATACATATATATATATATATATATATATATATATATACATACATACATACATACGTACATACATGTGTGTATGTATAGAATAATTACTAAATACTTAAAAAATTAATCCAGTACTTTTACTTTGAGTTTTATAAGAAAGTTACTTAATTTGACCTTTTTTTTTTTATAAAATTTGCGTAAATAGCATCATGTTCCTTAACAAAAATTAATCCTGTATATGTAGACTTAGGTTTGTCAAATTTTTTTTCATTTTATGAATAGTTAAACTTTATGAAGAAGTCTATATACCAAAGTTATATAGACTTCGTCATAAAGTTTAAATATTCATAAAATGAAATTAAAATTAATGAAAATTAAACGAACGAAATTAAAATTACTTGCGTTATTTATATTCCCCATTGATTTTAAGGATTAGATATGCATTATGTAAAATAAATAGGGTTAATTCCTGAGGTTTACTAAAAATAACTACATTTTATTTAGCAGTTTCTAGGTTTTAAGCATATAAATATTACTTTAAATAATAATAATTTCTAAAGTAAATATGTGTAACAAGAGATTATACATTAAATTTAGATTTTTATATAACTTTCGTATATATATATAAGTAATATTTATTAGCATTAGAAAGATTCCTTTTTTAAAGTTCAAAATATTATTTATCTAGGAATATAACAAGGGCTTATTTTAAAATGTGTAAGAAGTACAAACAGATTTAATTCATTAAATTGGTTCTTAAAACGTTTTTCTCTTTAATTTTTTGTTATTTTGTCATCTTTTTTTTATTTAGATTTGCATGAAATGTTTAGATATGAACGTAATGCTTTGTCTGCGTTTATTGCTGAATGGTCAATTTTGGCACACAAAGGATAATTGGACCGGGAACAAAAGTTTAAATTGGACTCTTAATCACTAAGAATTCCCCTGCCCAGGGTGGGATTCATCCCTACGGTCTTTTGAACTGAATTCCATTGTTAATAGTTGAGCTGGCAGCTGGACATGAAAATAACTTGAAAATATTTTTTTTTTAAATTTGATATTGTTAAAATTTTATTTAGTTTTAAATGCTTATTTGTTTCTCCATATATACAGACACGTTTACAAATCTTAGCAAATAATTTATTGAATCCATAGAAACAGAGAAATAAAGTTATTGAAAATTATTATTGTAAGTTAATTACTCAATAAATGTCATTAACTTAGCAGTTTTGTTCTAGTATTTTGTTCAGGTCATGAACAATGTTTTTACTTTTCATTTTGCATTTTTATTCCTCTGAGCTTCTATTTTCTCAAAGCGATAGTTAGACAGAAAACGGCACATCTAATCATAAAATGATGAAACAAATAATGTTTGTATAGGTTTCATATAATTTTTCACTTTCAAAGTTAGTTTTGTTTTTATATTTTGATGAATTAGAAAAGAAGTCAGTTCAGTAAAATGTTAAAAAATAGATGCAGTTTCGAAACAAAATGTTTTCAATTATGCAGGGGTACATCTTATACAAGGAATTAAAAAAATAAAAATGTTGCTCATTATTTCACCTTTATCTTTTTCAAACTGTTTTTCTTAAAACTTATTAGTTTTTAATTATAAATTCTGCTTGTTCACTAAAAATTATATTATAATTTTTAATGCAAACTTTTGTGAATACCAACATATTAATTTATAGATTTTAATATAAATTCACACTCACATTTTTTGATCATATAGATCAGAGAAATTAGGTTGCTATTTAATATAATAGAGATAATATCGTAATTCAGAATATTTCCGTTTGTGTTTTCTAATACCAATATTTGTTTTGTTGGCAGGGATATTAAACAGTATCCTATAGTCGAGTACTTTACAAGTATTATATCAAATTTTTTTATCAAAATCATTTCTTTGGCAGGGAGTAACTTTTAAATATGTGTCACATCTATATATATGAATAATCTTGAAGATCAGGGTCTGTAACATGTTTTAAATTAAAGTATATACCTTTTGATATGATGGTATTCGGAAAAATATTTCCTATGCAAACAATAATTGAAATAGCGAAACCTAAAAAATTCCAGGCAAGTTTGATTTTTAATAGGAATGATTGCTATTTTCATAGTAATATGATATTGGCATGACTGTTAGCAATAATGTTTGATACTGCTGTGTAAGGAGAAGTTAGGTATACTGTAGCAATAAAATTTAGTATGAAATCTGACGACTTAACTATAGATATGTTTCCCTTTTTCTCATCACATTTACTTTTCAATTTGGAAGGGTTTGATTTCAAGGAGATTTTTAATTCATTTTCGACATAACTTCATTCTGCACACGAAGTATATTAAAATATGAAAACTTCTCAATTAATATGACATATTCTTTCATCTATAGCCATATGAGGATCTATTGAACTGCACAAATGTATCAGAACTATTTCAGATGTTCTTTCTTCATGATCTTTGCCAGTAAAAGGAGCACTCTGTTTAAAAAAAATGTTTTTCAAAATTCGTAAAAGTAGGTAATCCGAATATCAATAGACGCTTGATTTTTACAATGTCATTACATACCCGTAAAATGTTAAGTGTTAATTTTAAAATTTCATTAAACAGGCATTTTAAAAAATATATAAAAAATAAAGAATAAATATTAAATCATAAACAAGTATTTTTTTAATAAACTGTTCTTTGACTTTAAGTGTTATTAAAATTTTTAATCTGCATTATATCAAATCTAAATGTAATACCAAATTTTACTTTCATTTTAATAATGAAAAATGAGGCAAAGTATTTATATCTATATATTTTTAAATTAAATGCATATCTTCTCCTTTCATTACATTCTCTAACATTTTATCACACGTACAAATTTCACTTTTCTTATGCATGGAGTACATCAAAGTCAACATATAAAAAGTTATTCCAGTTAACAGTTATTCATTGTTTCAATCAGTGTTTCTCAACCTTTAAGTATTCACGGCCCGATTTTCAATCATAATTTTTCATTCCATCTCCCCACTGCATACAATAAAATGTATACAATACTAATGTGTTTTGAGTATTTTGGCGCTAAACCTACACAACAACCTTAATTTTAAACTGTACAAATTACCGAAAATACGGAAATTTACTGACATTGTGCAACAACGATCTTCAGCATTGTAAAAACAAGAATCCTATGCCTTTTTATTGCTCTTGCGTCCCGCCATGTCGGGCATCCTCACGGTTTCGCGAGAAGTTTTGATTTGTCTGGTCAGCTTAAAAGTTAAGTTAGGAGCGTGCGCACATGTGAACAAATGTTTTCTCATAGGGAGAAGGAGAAAGTTCTATGAAGCCAATTTTAATTACAGACAATCTCATTCGAGTCGATCCTTTTATCGCTATTGAATCTATTCTGAATGTGTATATTATATATATTTTCATGTAATTGCAATTCACCGTATTGAATATTCACGGCTGCTGCCATGACTTACGCAGAATCATGGATAAATTTTTAAGAGGGCGTAAGCGAGAATTAGATGATAGACAAGCATCAACAAGTACACAGACAAGCGTGGTTCCGAAAATAAAATCAAGAAAATATTCTCAGGAATATTTAAATTTTGGGTTCACTAGAACTGAAGTAAATAAAGAAGAAAGGCCCCTGTGTATCATTTGCTCAAAAATGTTGGCGGTAGACAGCATGAAACCTGATAAACTTAAACGACATTTGGAAAAGCTTCATAGTGAGTACGTAAACAAACCCAGAGAATTCTTCGAATTAAAATTAAAATCATATGAATAGCAAAAATATGTTTAAAAAAATGTCTGTTTATGAAAAAGCTTTAATTGTCTCTTACCAAGTTTCCTATAAAATTGCCAGATGTAAAAAGCCTCACACCATTGATGAAGAGCTTATTTTGCCAGCCGCAGATGAAACTGTAGAAATTATGTTTGGAGATAACTTCGCAAAATAATTGCAGTCTATACCTTTTTCAAATGATGCTGCTGCCCGTCGAATTGCTGATATAACTGAAGATGTAGTGTGTCAGCTTTAGTCGATGTTTCGTGACAAATTGTTTTCAATACAACTCCATGAGACAACAGATAGTAATACAGATGCTCATTTCATTGCCTAAGTTCAATTTTGTGATGATTTGTCAGTAGTACAAGAATTACTTTTCTGCAAACCAATAGAACTCAAATCATCAGCACTCTCATTAATTGCTATCGAAAATGATTTTATAAATGAGGCCAACATAAAATGGAAAAATTACTTTGGAATATGTACCGATGGTGCTCGTTCTATGTCCAAAAGATTCCAAAGTATTCTAGTACTTGTGAAACAAAAATCGTCACAGTGCATTTGGATTAATTGTATAATCCACAGAGAAACTTTGGCTTCTAAAGAAATGAGTCCTGGTTCGAATATTGTATTTACTATGGTTCAACGGTTGTATATTATATAAAAATAAGACACCTGAAATCAAGAATCTTTTCCGCACTTTGTAAAAACATGGTTGCAGTACATTCAGCGTTACTATTTTATTGCGAGGCAAAATGGTTATCACGAGGGAAATTTTTGCAACATGTTTATGAATTAAGATAAGAAATCCCCATTTTCTTAGAAGAAAAAAATAGACAGGATGCTGATAATTTTCACGATAGTTTATTTCTGATGAAATTGAGCTACATGTGTATGTGGTGTGGGCGATATATTTGAAAAATTAAATAACTTGAATATTCAACTGTAAGGAACAAATACTCATATATTGAATACAAGTGATAAAGTTAATGCTTTTTGTAGGAAATTGGAATTGTGGAGCAGAAATTTAAAGCAAAAAAAAACTTAACAATGTTTGCAAATTTGAATGGTTGTATTATAACTTACAAGGCTGAAGAACAACATGTAAAAGTTGTTTTTGTAACCATTGAAAATCATTATCAATGCTAGCAAAGACTTTTAAAAAGTACTTTTTTGCTGACGACAAACTGATATCAAGTTAGAAGTGGATGAGGGATCCACTTCAAAATACACCCGAAGGACTCTCAATTAAAGAGGAAGAAACTTCACAGCAAGCGGTGAAACCAAAAGATAATTGAGTAATAAATTACTCTTTGAATTTTGGGCAGCGGTGGATGATGAGTTTTCTGCACTAAAAACAAGGGCATTTCGCATTCTACTTACATTTTAAACATCTTACCTGTGTAAAACTGATTTTATGCGGTGGCTTCTTTGAAGACAAAATATAGATCTCAGATAAATATAGAAAAAGAACTGAGAGTATCTATTTCTAATATTAAACCCTCCTTCAATAAACTTCGCTCTGACAAACAGGCCTAAGGAAGTCACTAATAATTATTAAATTTGTTTTTAATTTAGTGAGGTGTTTTAAATTAATAAGCTAATTATTAAATATGTCGCAATGTATTTTGTTTGTACATGTGTGTGCTCGTTGCTTTCAGTCACTTAATCGATTTTTTAAATAACATTTTCTCTTGGATATGCTCGCATCCTCCCCATTAGTGTGCTCGCGCACCCCAAGGGGAGCGCGCCCTACAAGTTGAGAATCAATGGTTTAATCTCAAATCATCTTAACTGAAGTCATTGTCAGGTAAATGTTTTTTGCTGTTTTCAGTTAAGTAGCTTCTTTAAGAAAGTCCGCATGTTAGAATGAGGATTCCCATTACCCCGAAAAGTATTTTTTTCATCATGAAAAGCATGATAACTTCTTCGAAAGTACCTCTCAATATTTGCACTCGAAACTAGTTATTATCCACACATGCATAGGCTGCAAGACATTGTCAAGCTTAGACCTGAGCAATTCCACATGCACTTTTCAAAATATACTGGAATTTCATCTTCAGCAATGCACTTAGATATACATTATACGTAGACGTCGATTGAATATTTGCAACCGTAAAATATAAGTAAATCACACGATAAAATCAAAAGCAAATGCAAGATGTATGAAAATTAGTTTGCAAATAAGAGATTTTTTAAAGTTTTAGTACATTAATAGGAATTAAAATTATCATTGCATTTATTGGACAATGTTTGAGACCAGTCACGGGTTTATAAAGTAGAGACTCATGACAATAAGCTTCTGCCGTAATTTATTAAGAGGAATTTCCAAGCAGTTATCAGCTTAGGTCTCAGTTATTTACCTCAGAGTTATATACTGGGGAATAAATCATAAATTATATAAAACATTAATATCATGAGTCTAGATTTGAATTGACATGCATATATAAGCAGCGTGCAGACGAGCAACTAAATATACAAATAAATATATTTTCAATATATAAATATAAATATATATACAATACATTTATATATATTGTATATATATTTATATTTATATATATATAGTAACGATGTCACGATAAATCTAAATCTTTACTAGTAAAAGTTTGGTTGTAAATTAAATATTTAATTATTTAGAATTGCTTAAATGTGCTATTTAGTAATAGCATTGAATTACAAAATATAAAGTTAATCTGACCCTCGATTAACTTTCAAATGCAACTTTAAAATATTTCTATTTTTGCAGGCTGAAGTTCTACACATAAACGATTGTATCTACAAAACATGTCTCTCTAGAGACTTGTAAATTGGCAAAATTTGAGACATTTTCATCTTTATGCCGGAGCCTTCCAGCATCTCTAATTTTTCTTTTCTGGTTGTAGCCAGACGTTTCCTTGTAAATATTTAATGTTTTTTTCTATATAATCATTTATTTGTATTCTTAAACAAAATGCTTTCATACGTGGTTACTTAGCCACATTTTCTCCGTTTAAGGAAAATAACATTTAAATATTTGAAAATATTAGACATGATAATACATCCTTTAAGATATCTAAGTAATAATTATGAAGACACAGAAGTTGAAAATAATGAGAATCTCTATAAGCTTCTTAACAATATTGTTCTTCCTTACCTGAAAAGGAATATATATTTTAAATTTAATCATCATTTAATGATGCTCATACAACTATACAATATGTATGAATGTATAATTTAAAGAATATTCATCGGTGTTATAAGTGAAGTTATTTCTTAAAATGATACATTTAAAATTAAATATTAACCAGAGAACAGTTTTTTTAAAATGTATAAATTATTTTAATATAAGTTTTAATCAATGAAAATAATCGAAATATTATTTAGTAACATCTAATAATAAAATTATATGTCTACATTTTTAATTATAAAATCATTTTGTTAATACATTCTTTGTTATTTAATAATATGTAAATAATACATTCCTAGTTATTTAATATATAAAAACATACGACTTCATGTCAGATTCCATACTAAATCATTGCTTACATAGGCCCCAAGTAAACTAAAGAGCGCGAAGTGAGAACGTCATTAATTTTGTGCGATAAAATGTCATTACTTGAAAAAGAAAGGAACTTAATGATTATGAAAAATATGTTGTATATTTTTGTTACATTATCCAGAAACTCGTTCGCTCAAATACGATAGAATTATCACAACTATTTTTGATAGTATCATGAAGTGGAAGACCACGGAAATACGAACTGCAAACAATGTTTGTCTTTGAGGATTTAACAAGAACGATTGGCATACCTTTAAACCTAAAGCATGCAAAACCAAAATGGAGCCACTATATTTCATCCGAGAGGAATCCAGAAAGCTATCAGGAATCCAGCGTAATAATATATGATAGAACTGTGGGAACTAATTATATATGGAAGTACTGAAATTAAATAAAAAAAAACCAGACATCAACTCACATATCAGTGTTGGCAGATTTGTTTGATGTTTGTGAAGTACATTGAAAGTGAATTGTGAATCACAGAAAAAGTGTTTCATGAAGAGACAAGTAACATTTTCAATTTTTGCATTCAGATGCGTAAATTTGGGTCTTTAATTAGATTCCATAGTTCAAACAGGCAAATTTCATCTTTTTGAGCAGATCGTTTGAAGTAAGTTTTTGTGTACTGTTTTAAGTAAGATCAAAATGGCAACGCTTATATAAGCATTTTGATTCTTGTTTTGCTCAGACAAATATGTGAAATCGAAAAATATCACTTTAGAGTAAAATGAGCGAAATCACGCTGCAAAATTTCTATAGTGGATACATCATAAAATATGAGACTATACATTTTCATTCGGCTTAGGGCTTTTCTCTAACTCTGTAGAACATATCAAGAAAAAAAAAAAACAAATTTTCATTTGGTGGAATGACTTCCAGATTGAATAATGGTATTCGAATTTTACAGCCGAGCTGGTGATATTCTTTCTACAGGAATTTATACAAAAACATTATGCTTAGAAGTGATTCTGCAGTAACAGGTATTCGTGAAGGAACATCGCTTTATTGAACTTATATTCCTATCTTCTTACTCACACATATTTTTGCCTATTGTAACTTAGTAGAATTGTCTATCTATCAATCTATATATATCGCTATAAATAAGGAATAGTTGATGAAATGAAATTTTCTTAGCAAGTTGTTTAAAAGCTTCGTTCTCGAAACCCAATCAAAATTTTTTGATAATGAGAGAAATATACTAACACTAAAGTTACTCATATCAATGTTAAATAATAACATAACTTGGACTCTAATAAAATTATAAAATATTTCTGAATCATGTTTATATCACCAATTTACATCAAATTTTTTTTAAAATAAGAATCAGACCTTCAAATTTCTTATTTAAAAATTGTTTATCAGATGCTTGATTAAGTAAACAGACTTCCCTCCAATACTTACATTTGATTTGTGTTCATTGTTTCAGAATCATAAGAATATAATTTTCTTTAGATTCCGAAAAACAAGTACTGAAATTTATATTTTATGAAAAACTTTTGAATATGTTATCAAATAAGATAATGAGACTATTTTTTGACCATTATTCTTTTGTTACTATTCCAATAATTCTTCATTTTATTCACTCATTAAATCATGATTTTCATTCTTTTCTTTTACTTGTGTTAATCATGATTTCTTAGCAATATCTTTAAAAGCAAAAATTACTCATTTAATTTAGCTGAAATCATCTAAAAAAGAATCGTTATTTTCGGTTTCTTGATAACATTCGTTTTTGCTTGGATTCGTAATAAAAAGTGAAAAAGCAGAATATATGTTTGTGTGCATAGAGTTATTATTTTCAAATGTAGGAAACAATATCCAAGCACTTGATCCTAACATAACACATTTTTTGTTCACTTCTATGCACCATGTTTCTCAATTTTTTGCTTATCGTTTGTCATTTGGTTCATAACTTCCTTCGATTTGATCCCATAACTATCCTAACTTTTGTTAGTTATAAAAATGGAATAGATTGTTAGATTAAGTTCAATGAAATAGGTAGATTAGATTAAAATGGCACATTTTGATCAATTGAAACTATGAGTTTAAAGCTACATCGAAAATAACTAATAATTGGTGGGTGTGTTACTAAAAAATAAACGTATAATTTGGGAGAAATCGAAAAGTGAAAGTTTTTGTACAGTTATCAACCACGGCTGCAAAATGAATAAAATGAATATGACAGAAAACATTATACAAAAATTTAATATGTGAAAGAATTATACAAAAATTTAATTTAATACTTTGAGAAGAGGGAAATTTTTGCAATATAATTGGGTTTGGAAAATAATCGTTGAAAGTTTGCTCTTATTGCAAAGGACGTCTGCAAGTACAGAGAATGCCAACCCATCGTAAACGGAGGCAGCTCCCATAGACAGACGAGTTTATGAGGGGAATGGTGATGAGACTGAGAAGGTCAGGTTGGTCCTGCTGGTAAATCTTAGCTGACAGACACCTAGACGCGTCCACAGTGCATCAGGTGTGTAGAGAATGTTTTTGGAACAAGGAACTGGGGAATATCTGTGGAAGCCGATGCAGCCAGAGTGATGTCAACACGCGTGGATAGACTCATCCAGCAGAAGGTGGTGCCAGTATCACAAAAGAAATTATGCAGCAATACCGAAATTATGCAGCAATTGCAAGACACTGTGGATTCTCCCATATCGAGCAGAACCTTTTTGTATCGATAGATTGCTAATGGGTTGCGCTCATGACTTCTGTTCATAAGAATTTGACTTCCATTGACTTTACAGCATTGAAGCCAATGTTTGTAATGGTGCCGGATTAGAGCATTGTTGTTGATGAAGTGGCACAGGATTGTCTTCTTAGATGAGTCATGCTTCTGTTTCTTCAGTGGTAGTCACCACTTACGAATGTGGCATCGGTGGGGAGACAGGTCCAAAACTGCAGCAGTTGTGGAATGACCCAAACTTGGATACACTCCTCTGCCTTCAGGGCGTGCCCAATGCCTTTATCAGCATAATGAAGCCAGAATGAACATTGCTCTCTTCAGCCAAGATGCTCTGATAGGTGTACTGCTGCCTGCCCAGCAACCGTGCTCACCAGATCTCTTATTTTTCAAGCATGTTTGGAATATCATTCGACGTCATTTGCAGACCCGACCACTGCCTCTTTCTCAAGATGCATTATGCAAATAATTGACAGAGAATGGGCAGTCAATCCTCAGGGCACTATCCGTACTCTTATTGACACACAGCCTAGATTTGTTGAGTCGCGTATCGCAGTCCACGGTGGTACCAAGACCAACTGACCCGATCCTGTTTTCATTCTACATTATGCTTGTTGTCGAAATAAAAATAACTTATTGTTCGTTGCTGTTTCTCTCTCTGCAGAGTTTCTTCACTTTCTGGAAATTCTTTTTTGTTGCATTTTTAGTGTCGATCAGTGTACTTTGATTATTAAAATACAACAATAATATTTCATATTACACCGATTCTTCATTTGAGCATTCTTGTCACTTTGATCAGGGAATGTGCATTCTTAATTCATTAGTTGAAATTGTAAGTGCATACTGATATGCAAAACATAATTTGTAAAAGAGGTGAATATTTAAATAAAAATTTATAATTTTTATACTTTTTACTTAGTTGCTTAAGGAAGGATTTCTATGTATGAGTAGAAGTAGGTTGGATTTGTTAACAATTTTGCTTTGCCGATTTTTATTTTCTGAACTTCTGGCCTTAGAGACACTTCATTAACTATCGAATATCTCTACAATTATCAGGGGATTTCGTTATATCAGGTATTACCAGAAAAGATGTGTACTTGAAAGCGACCAACAATTGTTATTCAGTTACAATGAAGATTTCAATTTAAGTCACAGAAAAAGTTGAAAAAAATGCTATAAAATAAATACTTATTATTATTGGTTTATCGTCACACATAAAGTGACACACTTGGTAAGAATTTTTATGATTTTATCTTGTCTTACTAATAAAAAATTTAATATCTTTTTAATCCTACAGCAATAACTTGTGGTACTTTTAAACTAAATTTAAAAAAATGCAAATAGGATATCAATAGTATTAATATTGCAAGCATGTTAATTGTGAACAAAATATTGCATATTTCTTTACATACAAAATACAGTTCACTTTGCATTAACTATGTAAGCTGTTAGTTTTCTTAGTTCTTTTCCTTGTGGAATATTCCGGTTTAGTTTCCAGTAGTAATCGTCAAGTGTTCTCCCACACACGATTGACATCTTGACTTTTCCATCACAAAAATATATTAGAGAAAACTTTCTTTGTTAATCTCTGATTATATCAAAACTACCAAGAAAAAAATCAAAGTAGGATTTCAAGGAATGGTGATTTGCATACATATTGCATCTCATATCCTCCTAGGACTGAAGTTGTTCATTTACTATCAAATGATGTCATCGTGAAACTAGCTTTGTAGCAAACAATTTTGTTCAACACAAAACACATAAAAAATATTCAACATTAAAAAAATTAAAATTCCAATTACTAAACATCAGCTTTATTGTGAGGCTCTGTTGATAACACTTGATCGTCTTTTCGTCCCTGAACAGTCTCAGCAACTGATCGCATACTTTCTTAAAACAAAAATCGAGATCTTAAAAAAGGTTGGAGCTGTTACGTTCGTTATCTGGATATATCATTTATTAGATTTCTTTATTCAAAGTAGTTAGCGCAGAGAGTGTTGTTTAATATTTCTTAAAATACCGATTGTAAGTTCTAAATAGCTCTATTCTAACTGATCAGTTTCTTTCAACGCATCGTAAAACTTTTACGTAACTAAAGTTAATATTTAAAGAATTATGAAAATTTCATCATTCATTTTAGAATTAGTTTTAAATGAAAATTAATCTTTTAAATAAGAATACTCAGCAAAAACTTTTAAAAAGCTTTTACTGTATAAATCGGAATCTGCATTTTTATAACTTATACCAATGATGGTGATCAAACATTTTTCTGGGTAGGTAAATATGATTCTTATTATAGTCATTCCTTCGTAATGAAAGGATTTTTCCAATTCCTTCAATTCTGTTTACAAGAAGTTATAAGATTCAGAAGAGTTGATCTATAATATCAATAAAAAGTTATGAATCGCAACTTGTTATCCAACAAATCTTGTTACAAGTAAAATTTTCGAGCAGGATTTTTATATTTCCTACTTGTTGGTTGCAAAACCTTGTGGTACAGAAATAAGTTATTTCCGTTGTGTAAAAGAACTGTCAACAAACTGAAACATTTAAAGTACTATAATGATTTATTTTAAATTTGGGCTCAGTTGCCGCCATCAAAACCAGTCAGCAACCATCAATTGCATTGTAATGCACCAAACGTTTTCAAACAAAGTATTTAAAGAGTTCCTTTCTATAAATAATTCTTTAGTCTTTCAGCTAATTGCAAAAAATGCACATCTTAACGTAATTCTGAAGTTGGCAAAGTGCTGACTACAAAAAAATATTTTTTTTAAAATTCAGTCTCCAGTTGTGAATATTTTTCTTATCTTTCAATTCATCTTATATTTTTATTTTTATAGGTTGATATATTAGAAGTGAGATCACATACTTAACATAAATGTTAAATTTTGTTATTTTAGTTTGTGCTTAAATTTCCGTAAAGTCATGCAGATGTGAAAAGAAATTCTTCAAGTAAATGTTAAAGAAATATAGCTTTACATGTATCATTCATCTCTGAGTAAATTTATAATATTCCAGGAAATAACATATGAAAAGAAATTAAAAAATTGGGGATAACGGAAGAATTCGAATTTTGGATTTGAATTCAGCTTAAAAACTTATATTATGTATATTATAAAGAAGTATGAAAAAAAAACAGTTTACCAGTATTATTTATGAATGAGGTTTAATAAAATTTTTATCTTTGTTCTTTTGAATTTATAATCAACTTTAATAGACTTAAACAATTCAAGGCACTTGATTAATCCAAAAAATCCTTTAATCATTCTATGCACTTAAAGATGTATCAATGATTTCTGATTCTTATCAGTCAACTAAATATTTTTTCTGTTATTTTATCTCACAATGATATGAAGTTCCTTGGTGTAGATTTCGGTAAGGACAAGGAGGTCAAGTCATCCAAATAAAATCATTCAGCTGACTACATGTATTACTTCAACTGCTATCCTGAATCATTTGTAGTTATTAGATAGCATAATTATTAACCAATGATCAAAGGATAGCGAGCTTTTATATGAAAACAACAATCTTCTTGATTAACTTTTGTCCATTTCATATCATTGTGTCTATATACGTAATATTTCTGACGACCATATTCTCCAATCTAGAATTCACATATTGTACTAGAAATGAGAATAGATTTGTCCCTACGATAATAATAATTTATCAAGAAAGAAAACAAGAGTTTTTATTTATTGTACTTTTCTATAGAATGCTTAGTTTAGCTTTATAAGAAACTGCAGAGAGCTCTGTTAAACTATGTTGCAAGTTCTGGTAATAGTGTTGAAAATCTACTCTTCAATTTTTTTCTCAGCGGAAATTGTGATATAGAAATAGAATAGTAATTAGAACCGTGGCGTGCTGATCTCCTTGGAATTTTTTTAACTTTTTTAGTAGTTAACATTTGTTTTATTTTATATTTGTGATATTTAAGATAAAGCTATTCACTTGACTTGTAGTTTATGAATAAAAAGAGAACTGACCATATGTACTTTTATAGTTAAAGAATTTTCATTTTAATATAAGATGTGTCGATAATTGATCCTTTAACTATTTAGTTGGATCTTTTTGATTCTATATTTCCTAACAAACTATGTTTCTCCAGTTCTGTGAAGGATCAGATAATCAAGTAGTTAATTGGCTAATTTTATGACTTACATGTCAAGTGCTATGAATTAAGTACATGGATCCTGTGAACATAAAATAGGTAGTGTTCATGACCTGTTACGAAACACATTAATTATTCTGCTGCCTGATTTGAAGTTTCTTTCTTGTTCTTACGATCAATTTATGAAATTATTTGTCTTTCTCTCAACAACAGATTAATTTTCCTTACCAACAGATCATAACCGATCATCAAAAAAATTTAATTTAGATTACATCATATGATATGTGTTCATATTACATAATTGAAAATGTTCATGTTACATATTACATAATTAACATTTCTTCATATTACATAATTAAAAATGAGATTTTTATAATGTATGTAATATGATACAATGAATATGTGAGTTGATATAATAGGAATATAATTTTAAGTTCAATATTTTGTCGGTAAGATTTTCAACCCAATCAAGGTTGTTTGGGACAGATGCTTACTTTTATAATTATTTGGCAGCAGTGAAAAGTGGTGTGCCAAACATGAATTTAACAACTGAAACAAATCAAATAGAATTTAAAAATATATTTTTACATATACATGATAATAATTATAGATACATCTAGTGAATGAATCTGGAAATTCTTGGATATCAAATTAAAATTCCACATTTTTTCATCATTTTGTTTCTTAAATTTTTTCTAATATAATTTGCTTTTATTGCTAATTATTCTATTTTTAACAAATAAATAATGATATCACGATCCTAGAATGCATCATATTGCCTGTATAATTCAGGTTTACTATTTTCAACTTAGTTATTTGTGATTATTTTTATTCCGCCATAATATTTTTGCTTTAATATAAAAGATCTCAGAGGTAATTATAAGACTTTCATCGGTCGCTAGGTCGTTTCATCGTTTATCGGTCGTTACTTTCCACCGGTCGTTAGGACATCGAACTGCATGATATCTCCTTGTAGATCATCGCATTTCTCTGGTCTTGATTATCTATGAGGTTTAGAGTTTGGTGTAGAATTGCACATCTCTTGATCTGGCGAAAAAAAAATTATATTAGTTTAACTTTCATAGAGCTGCCATCTTGTTAATCCCATCTAGGCGTCAAAAATCACCAACAAATCAAGAGGTACTGAATTGTAAACTTTTACAGACATTACTCTTGGTACCTGGACAAAACTGTCGAGCGACCTTTAAATTATCAAAAATATGTTACCCTCTAAAAGTAAATTTTTAAAGATTTTACACATTTTAAACATAGAATTTAAGCTTTTTTCAGTTACATAAATTTTAGAAAATTCTAAGAATACTGAACTTTTTAATTCTCTATGTAACATAACAGAAAATAAATATAAATTAAGTTTAATAAAAAATGGGATTATTAAATATTTGGTGAGCAGAAGAGAGTGGGACATTATAGAGAACTGAATAATAAAAATTCAAAATGAGCTTAAAATAAAAAAAAGATAAAAATCTGAAGTGACTGAAAAAAGACGTTGAATATCTACGATAATTACGAACATAGTTACAGGCTTAATTAAGATGTGCAATTAAAGTAATTAACTAGGAGATTTAAGATTTGATAAAGAAAAGGGTGGCGCAAAAATGAAAAAGAAAATTTTGAATTTAAGCTAGCTAAACCCCAAGAAAGATGATATTTAAAAAGTTTAATAAAAAAATTAAAAACTACAAATTCTTAATTTATTTAAATATTATGTTAATATCTTAGACAATATATTGAATATATATTAAAATACATTAATTGTAATATTAATATTTATTATTTTTTACTGATTATGATATCAGTATAACTAAATGAATAAACAATACTAAAAGTATAAACATATTAATTATAAAACAGAGTAATTATTTTCTTATTAATTATAAATGGGAGTAGGAAAACACATTACAAAACTAATTAAAATAACGAAAATTATCAATGAAATTTGTTAGTGGAATAAAACATTTATGATTTTTGATAGAAAGTTAAATAAATTAAGGAATAAATGATATTATTTTTTTTAAAAAAAATTCTTGTAATTAAATGAATATGTGCCCGTAGATAAATTCATTTAATTAAACAATTAAATGCTAACTGCAGAGAAATTTATTACGAAAAAATTGCTTGTAGAAATTAAAAATCTATTATTTCCAATTAGGGAAAAAGGTTTTTCTATATAAATTCAAGTTGACACGTGTGAACATATTTCGGAAAATATTATTAATTTATTTATAAAAATAAGAA